>OX359284.1:27477829-28082829 GCA_947179155.2 Hedera helix
TAAAGTATCAACTTTTTCAATTGTGTTCCTTTTAAGTGTAAAGTTTTACAAAACTGTTCCCTGTTCCCCTTTTAAGATATCAATAAAATTATAGATCCGAATCCTTTACATACCTATCCAAAATCATTGATAATTATATTATTTACATATAATATAATTTATTTATATATAATTATATTGTTGTATTAATACGATTTAGAATGAGTCAAATTTATATTCAACCATGTAAAACGTGAGTTCTGGAGTTATAATTTCCCTTGTGTTAAAAGGGAACAATTTTTGTAAAAAAATATAAACTTGAAGAAATATATTGAGAAAATTGATATTTAGGGCTAAAAGTGGAATTGTGTTAAAGTTAGGGAGTTACAGTACGCACCTCGCTCGTTGGGGTTTGTTGATCCATCATGCTTAACAAATCATGCAAGAAATCATCCATTCCCTCCTGAATTGAAAATGTGATTAAATTTCCATATAAACTAGATTTTGTAAAACTAAATAAACCGCGAAATATTTGACCTGCAAATCAAACAATAACGTTCCGACAATCATTTGCATAAAAAAAACTTTTATTGATTATTAATTATTAACATACTTCATCTTCATCCAGCAGATCCAGGACTCCAGCATCGTACATTGACCTCTTCCCCTGATCCGACAACACTGCCGCAAAATCAAAAACGGAGCAGTTAACATCCATTAGTTTCCCTCCAAACTAGATTAACGCCGTTAGTACAAATTCTCTCAAACCTGTATAAGCCTCCTGAATTTTCTGGAACCGGCGATTGGCTTCGTCGGCGCACGTGGGGTTCTTCACCCATCTGTCCGGATGCCATTTCTTCACAAGACCAAAACAAAAATATTACACAAATGGAAATATTCACAAAACCCAAAAAAATAAAATTACACAAATGGAAATATCGAACGTATTAGAAAAAGCAAGAAAACGATGCCGTATTAAGTTTACCAGAGCGAGCTTGCGATAGGCGGAGCGAATGTCGGAGAAGGAGGCGTCGTGGCGAATCTCGAGGACGGAGTAATAGCCGGATCCTCCTCGATCCATCTCCTGCGATCAAAGAGGAAGGCTTGATAGAATCGGAGCTGTTGGATTGTCGGCGACGGAGAGAACTGTGGGCTGATTTGTAGGCAAAATCATAAACTGTGAGCTGATGGAACCATGAATACTTATAAAATACATAAAGGGGATTGAGAAAGGGTGTAAGGTTGAAACAGAGGAGAGAGTAAATATCTAAGAGAAAAGTGTACTAGGAGAGAAACTTCGAGAACGGAGAGAATGACAGGATTTGGGCAACTTGTAGGTGAATAGATATTTTCTTGAGATGTTACATTTTGACCCTCTGAGTGCTGGGAATTACGTGCTTGCCATTGGGCTTGACACGGTTGGGTCTGGACGTTTACGTGTTGAAATTAAACTACGTTTGTGACAAATATATAGAGATTGTAATCTTTTATTTTTATTGAATTTATTTACTTTTCTACATGTTTTATTTGCATTTTTGTTATTTCAATTGGATTTGGTCATGTATAATGATAAATTTGTATTTAATTATAATCATAGAATATATTAATACATGAATTAGATAGTGTTGAGATGAGATTTTTCGAACATATAATTGATGTCCAAATTCGGGCTAATGTTACGTGACATATTAATTATTTGATAACTTAATTTTTTAGAATCGTCAAAATTCAAATAAACTTAGAATTCTCTGTCTTATTTTTTACTTTTATGGGATAAGGATTTTATTCGGTTAAGGAGGTTTATTTGTTTGAAAATTCTGATTGAGAATTTTTATTTCTATTTAGTTAGGGAGATTTAGTGGTATGGAAACATTGGATGAGAACTATTATTTTTAATCGGTCTTGAGCGAGTTATAGTAAGGTGGTGAACAACTATAAATATAATCATGTATTGAGGTGGTCAAAGTACACATAATTTATTATTTTCATACACTAAAGCAATTTAATATCTCCATTATTTATAAAAAAAAAAATTATATATACTAATTATCACATTGGAGCTATCTCTAACGACCCAAATCGTCAAACTTTTGATGTGATTATTGATTGTTCCTGTGCAGGTTAACTTGCAATTTGATGGTTTGACAGATGAACAAAATTTGGCGTTAATGTTTGCACTAAAATACGGTTTAGAAAAAAAAAAAGTTCCTCGCTATAATTTTTTGATTTGACTGAAAATCCATCAAGATCAACTTTCATATTATTCCATTAAGTTGCCTGAATAAAGGAGTTAGTCGCACACCGTCCGCGCGTGCTGCTCTGTCTGCATGCCCAGCCTAGCCCTACGCGCACCTTGCATCATCCGCCAGCCCAACCTCGCCTTATGTGCTCCTCGCGTCACCTGCTTGCGCCTAGCGGTGTCACCAGCGCAACCAGTCATGCCCCACGTTACTTGAACGTGCCCAACGCCACTCGCACTCGCCTAATGTCGCCAAACCATGCTCCAGCTCGTGTCTCCGTGCGACCACACTTAGGACGTCCGGACGAGTTGTTCGACATCTGGTCGTGCCATTGATTGACGTTTAAACCTGCTTTTGGATGTCCGATCGAGCCATTGATCGACGTCTGATGAGCTATTCAACTTTCGATCGGACCGATGATCGACTTTTATGACGAACTGTTTGACATCCGGTCAAACTATTAATCAACATCTAGACAAGTTGTTTGACATATTGTTGAGCCATTAATCGACGTCCCAACGAGCTGTTCGACGACTTGTCAAATTATTGATCGATGTTTGGACAAGCTGTTCGATGTCTGGTCGAGACATTGATTAGTTATGAGTTCTACCAAGATGTCCCATTTATTTCTTCAGCTAATTAACTATCTGATAATGGCATCGGGTCAGGGATCGAGAATTAGAGGATTCTCTTCAATACTATCATAAGTGGGGGCAAGTTGGGATGATATTTTTTAGATATATAATTGATGCCCAAATTTGGGTATATACCACGTGGTATATTAATTATTTGGCAGCTTGATATTTTAGAAGGGTCAAAGTCAAAATTGACTTATGATTTTTAGTTCTATTTGGTTTTTAACTTTTATGAAGTAAAAATGTTATTCAGTTAAAGATGTTCAGCTATATGAATACTTTGATTAAAGACTTTTATTTCTAAATGGTTTCAAGCGAGCTATAGCAAGATAATAAGTAACTATAAATACAATCATGTATTGAGGTTAAGATACACACACAATTTATTATTCTCATATACTAGAGCAATTTAATACCTCTATTATTGACATTTTTTAGTCTATACTGATTCTCACGCCGGAGTTATCCTCCAACAGCCCAAATCGTCATGTTTTTTATGTGATTATTGATTGTTCCTTGTGCAAGTTAATATGTAATTTGGTGGTTTGGCAAGCGACCAATTTTTGGCATTAATAGATAGAATTATAAAATTGTCTCACTTATTACATATCTCTCTAAAAAAGTTATTATTATTGTATAATTTCACTACAAGTGGTATCAGAGCCTAGCGTAATGGAGTACTATTAGAGTCAAGTAGGGCTCTTAAATGGACTTCAAAAAATATGTGCTCAATGATAACTACTCTAATATGATACTTATTACGAGTATTCAAGTGAAATGTGAAAATTATTGATATATTTCACATGAATCCAATAATGAATATTTAAATATATTAATACTTATCGACGTAACTGATAAATTTATTCGAGTATATATTATGATAAATTTATGTTCAATATATAAATTGAATAAATTATAAAAATATTCACTCATAAAGTATTTTTAAAAAATAATTACTACTAATATTTATCGAACTAACTGTCAATTTAAAAATTAATCTAAATATCAGTTTCCTTATCAGTTACTTCCAATCCCACGTATATTTAGGATGCCCACAAGTCATCCCCATAAAAAATCTCTAAAAGATTCGGCATTAGAAAATGACTTGCTAACCATTATATTCCAGAACGAAGGGATTATAAACAAATACAATGATTGCTTGGTTTTAAAATGAAATCAAACAAAAAGCATACGATAAATATAAATACATAATAATTAAATATTATGTTAAATATTATATTTATTTATATTATAAAAAAATAAAATATAATATTAAAATTTATATTATAATTTATTTTTTAATAATATAAATAAATATAATATTTAATTATTATGTATATAAATTCGTCCAAAAACATAACATGATGCTCTAAGTGAAAAGACATAATTAAAAATTATTTTTTTGAGTGCTGATAATATCAAAGCATTAATGTTGGTGGCAGAGCAACGCATTCTGTTGAAAAATAAGAAATACAAATTAGATATAATATTGACTTATTCAACCATTAAGGTAAAAAAAAAAAAGTACTCAATAATCAAGTAGGAATGTAAGTCTTTACTAAAAACCTAGCAAATTGACTAGAATTGCAATCACCGAAACTCTTAAGTTGTTAAATTAAGACCAATTTGATAGGCCATGGGAGCTCCCATGGCTAGTTTATATATATTTTCTAAAAATAGTTGATAATTGCTTATTAATAGGCCATGTGAGGCATGGCTAGTTTATATATATATATATATATATTTATAAATAGTTGATAATTTCTTATTAATAGGTCATGTGAAGCATGGCTAGTTTATATTTTTTTTATATAAATAGTTGATAATTGCTTATTAATATATTGATTATTTTTTTATTAATATATATATATATATATATATATATATATATATATATATATATATATATTACGGTATATAAAAAGTTTATATCTTGTATTAAAAAATAAAGAGACTTAAATTCTTGACTCATAATCAATCAAAATAATTTGATAAAATTATTAAATAACATCACTTAATACTTGTTATATATAATTATTGATATCAATCACTAATCAAGTATGAAGATATGCAACTATTGCACTGTCGAGAGGGAAAATGATGTATTTTATAATTTTATTTGTTATTTTTTTTGTTGCAAATTAGTGAATAAGTATAATTAGTAATATTTTAATGATCTATTTAATATAATAAGCTATCCTTATAATCATATTTAATTTTATGTATTAATATACGTGACAATCGCAATTCAGTAAAAAAAAATTGTAATACATAAGTAGACTCAGTGAATAGAGTAAACATAGATAAAGCAACAAGGGATAAAAGTATTTCATTAGCATTAACAGATATACAGCCCTCCTTCAAAACACAGTTATTAGGTGAAGATCAATAGACAATATTCATGCAAAAGGGGCTTCAAAACATCAATCTGAACTTTTATTATGTACAGGCACTGTATTTAATACATATGTAAAAAGTCAGAATTACAAGAAAAAATACCAGTTAGCTTACAACATTTGAGGTAGCTGCATAACAAGATTTTTTTATTTTTTTTTGCAGCCATATTCTGCCCAACTAACATGATATAATCATTTGACACTGTCTATTTGGCAACGGCTTATTTTAAAATAATATAAAGTTAAAATATAAATTAATTTATAAGTAAAAGTGTTCGACACTAATTTGATTAATAAGTTAGAAATTAAGAACAAGTTAAGTATTCAGTTGATAATGACTTATAAGTTAAAATTTAATGTAAAGATTATTAAAAATGACATTAATAAAAAGATACATTGATTCAATATCATATCATAACAATCGACCACAATTTTATTAAATAAAACACTAAACAAATTATTGCAGTTCTGAGTTTAGTTTGATAGATATTTATATTCCTGCATAGTGCATGTCTTAAAAAATGATTAGTTATATGTTAGAAGAAAAATTGGAAGTTCTGCAATGGCAAATTGGCAATTCAGAAAAGGGATGTGGCAGTCATTAACTATGTTCATGTGAAGCCATTTCTACAGGGCTATTCTATTTTATCAGCCCTTCAGTAGATAGTTCAGTACAGCTAAAACAGAATCCATTCATTTATCATTGTCTCAATCCATAAAAATAGTTGATCTTCCTCACACAAAATGGAGTGGGTTTATTCATTGACTAGGGTTTTTTTTTTGCGATGTGTGCTCTATAGAGGTAATGTTTTATAATAATAATAATAATAATAATAATATTTATTATTATCTCTGTTTTGTGATGTTTGAAATTATGTTTGAAATTTATGAGAGTGGCAAATTTATGTTTGAAGTTACCATTTGATCTTGGGGGAATTTAGTTCACTTTAAAGATACGAAGAGAGATTGAACTGTTTGAAACTTGCAATAGAGTAAGATAAGGTCTTTTTTTTTTTTTTATATCTTTTTTTGGTTGTGGGAACACCTGGAAAAAATTCTCGGAATGAACCAATATCCAGAGGAGGAAAAATTATTACATACTCCTAGAACAAGTGAATAGTATATTTCCCCTCTCATATACCTATGGGTCCCATCACAAGCGGGTCCAACAGATATGTAAGAGGGAGAAGTATACTGTTCACTTGTTCCATGAGCATAGAATAATCGAGGAGACCCAAGTTGCAATAGAAAGAGCTCCGTTTAGCAACTTGGCTTGTCTAAAAATTTAATCACTAGGACCAAAGAAAAGGTTGGAGAGCAAGCAAAAGATGTCTTCATGTTCATTTTTGTTACAGAACGAGTGTATAAAATTGGTAGACACCGTAAGCAACCCTGCTCTGGTTATTTCAAGTGGCACTACAGTGCTACAATGAGTAAAAATGTTGAGACAAAATTCAGTGAAACTGCAGCTTAATACTGTTGTAAGTTTGTTAAGTACCATTGCTTCATAATTAAATTCTTTATTGAAATACGCTTAGAAATTTGGTGTTTTCTATATGGCGGGTATTACCTTAATACAATTATACTCGATAACTGATAAGAGGGAATATAAACATCATTCAATGATTGCTAATGTTTTTTAATTATTATCATAACATACAGTTAGGCATGCTGCATATTATGCGTTGATATGCCTTTTGTTGTTTCTCTATTTGCAGAAAACGACTCATGGCATTTGGAGTTTTCAGTGTATTATTAGTAAGAATTTAGATGCCAAATACATTAATTTATTATTGGACATACATTTGTAATTTAGCAATATAATTTGGGGGTAAAATGGACATTTCATATGCTTTGACAAACTTAAAAAAAAGAACTTATAAGTCATTTTAAAATAAGTTATAAGTTCTTACTTATTTTTTGACTTATAAGTTAATTTATAAGTCCAAAAAAAAGTCGTTGTCAATTACTTTGACAAAAAACGGGTTTACTTTGACAAATTAATAAGTCATTGCCGAACAATGAACAAGAAGCTGATGCTAAGGAAATAAACAAATTGCAATAATAATACTAGTTGTTTGCAAAACTAAACTGACCCATTTGAAGGAAGCTAGCCAACTAAATCTTTTGAAGTGATTGACTAAGATTAAAAATCTAAATACAGAGGCCTAGCCATTATTTTAGCAGCCACAAGGCCCACAACCCACCTAACCGATCCATTTTATGGCAGCTCCGAACTTGCACCGCACCACCTTGCTCTGGGTTTTCCATTCTTTGAGAAATGGAAACCTACAATGTCAACTGATTGATTGCTTGGAGCAAGAAAAAAAAACCCATTCCCTTGCCAGTTCGACATTTCGACCTGAGAAATGTCATCGGGCAAGATCCCCAGAGACCCGATTGGAGCTGCATTATATCCTTCACTGTAGGATCCATAGGAAAAATCTTTCATCACAAAACTGTTTGTTGGAGTTGGATAAATTGCTCCAATGAATGACAACTTCAAAAGTATATGGTGGTGAAGTTGTCGTCGTATCAGATCCCAGCTGCATTTGCAGTAGATCTGTACAAAAAATAAAGATTTGGCAAGGCTCATAAAACAACTATGAAGGAGGACTGGAGAAAGAGAAAAAGGCTGACAAGTTGATGCTTAAATACCATATATACTGATAGCAAAGAATGTATACCACCACCCTAAATTTATGATTTTCAAAATTGAACATCAGATGAAAAAGTCACTACATCTGTCATATCTTTTTTGATGATATAGAAACATGATTTGCAAAGTCACTACATCTGTCATATCTTTTTTGATGATATAGAAACATGATTTGCTCGTGATTTAATTGTATATTTGTGTCAAAATTGGGACAACTTGCATAGCAGCCCAGGGCCTTGCAGAGTTGTGATCCATCAAATCACTTCAGACCTTTCAGATTACAGGGGGGAAAAGGGAAGGGGGAGAATAAAGAAAAGAATGAAAAATAAATAAACCTCAATGACTTACATACCTTGATCTGCAACTGGGGCGTTAGCATTCTGTTGACCTACACTAGGACTGCTTAAAAGTTCATCAGCTTGAATGCCCGATGATAACACTGGAGAGGCTACAAATGATTGTTCATTGAATGGTACCAACTCATCCAAATTTTTATAAGCCTGCTGCTTCACATCTTCCACCAACCGCTGCCAATCAAAGTGGAAAGTTCAACAATATTAAATCAGAAGTGAACACTAATACACCTCTAAAACCGAAATATGCAGTAATTATGATTACAGTGATGATTTCAAGAATATAACTTGGCTTCACTTAATTTTCAAATCCTGTCAAGCAACACAACAAACTATTGCCGGAACAATAGTTTTATGAGTGTGTTCATTTAGTTGAGGGAATAACATCAAAACATTGATAATATGGATAAACGCACATTGAAGTAAGTAACTTACGCATGTTCCAAGAAATGGTCTTCGCAGCCATAGCCGGTAATTTCGAGCTCAGGGCCAAGCCTAATGACAGCGCCTGCTTTTTTAGCCCTAATTATGGATTCCTTGATATTTTTCATATAGCAATCGAAATCCATAGCCCGTTGATTCAAATTGCAGGCTGCAACCTTCAACAACCTCATTTTCAATCCTCAATTCCCAATTGCGGTGGTGCTTGCGTATGGACGTGGGTTACTAGCTGCTGAGTTGCAGGAGTGGATGAAGATGAGATTGTGGCAGAGATTGAAATATTTATTAAATTAGATTCTCTGTGAGTGTGAGTGTGAGTGTGAGTGTGAGTGCGAGTTTGATTGTGGCCGAGAGATTGAATCCTCAATTCTCAACCAATGGATTTGATCGTTTTCTTTAATTTCTCAGTTGGGTATTAGGAATTTTAATCTGGGTATTGAGAAGAAATGAAAGAAGAAAAAGCACCAGTAGATTTGTTTTAATGGCAGAGAAGGTTTTTATTTTACCTAAATAACCTCGGCTTTTCGGTGAACATTTAGCCGAAAATATAATTTATTAAGATTAAATTTAGGGTGATTTTAATTATAAAATACATAAAAGTGTACAGATCAATTTTCGAAACAATGTTTAAGGTGCAAATTAAAAATTTAGTCATAGAAAAAATGATTTTAGCTTACCCATCTAATGACCCATTATTTTATCCATTTAACCTATTTATTTTTGTTATTCATTTAGGGACTTTTTGGAAATGACTTTTTTTTACTTACTTAAAGTTAAAATTTTAGTAAATTTATAAGTTAAAATTTTAGTAGATTTATAAATAAAAGTGTTCGACATCACCTTTACTTATAAGTCGGGAATTATAAGTAATAGTTGTGGATATGTTCGGCTAATAATGACTTATAAGTTAAATAAAATGTAAGAATTACTAAAATATCCTTTAGTAAGAAGAACATTAGAAAAATAAAAAGGATATTTTTGTCATTTCATTTGGGTTGACCAATTTAAAAAAAGGACTTATAAGTCATTTTTTTAAAGCAACAATTAGTTTTTTTTTTTTGTGACTCTTTTTAAACCTATAAGTCAAAAAAAAATTGATCTCAAACACTCTTTTTAACTTAACTACTTATAAATTAAATTGACCAATTTATAAGCAGGTGCCGAACAGACCCTTAATCCAACCCTTTCAAAACTTATTAAGATAAATGGATAATTTTATTTAAGAATTGATATTTTCACAAATAAAATTAATATTTTCACAAAATTTAACTCACATGAGATGGATTTCACTTACTATTTATGTGAATAGGGTATTGTGAAAATATCAAATTTTCTTATAAAAATATCAATTTCCATAATTTAACCATTTCAGTTATGGGTTAGTGGATTCTTACCTTCATTTTCTAGAGGGGAATTGATATTTTTAGATGTATTTTTGATATGTTTACATGAACCTTTCTCACATTAGTATAAAATGAATCTCACCTTCATGTGATAGGGAACCATGTAGAGATATCAAAAACTCATGAAAATAGTGCTCCTGTGACGCCCCCAAATCACTATACTTACTATAGCTAACTTGGCGCTTACTATAAATGCTAAATCATTAGGTTTATGGATGATTTCCTTTATTCACAAACAAAGTTCTCATCTTAATTCCCAAAGATCTTTCATTATTTTATATCAAGCCCTTGTAATCGATACAAGAGACTTGATACCCAATCATAACATTTTATCCTTAAGATTTAGATATTCTATAATTTTACATGTTCCAATATCCACGGCATTAAATCATTAGGACGGCTCTTGGGAACAGAGAATCTCGCGGTGAATGTTTGTATCTTCACCCGTGATAAATGTTTGCATCTTTATCCGTGACAAATGGTTGTATCTTTGTCCGGTGCAAAATTCTCTTTCCGTACAGAACATTATCCAACTAGTTAAAACCCTCACTCGAAACATATTTGGTTATAGTGATATCTCTTCATATCAATAATCCTATTTATCTGACATTCAGAATAGTAATAACGAGTTATACCTGGGTCCGAGGAACCTTAACGATGGATTTGACCAGTCAACATCGCTTAGTCCTGTCTCGGATGTACAGCACTCACAAGTTATTTACCGATCCTCATCCAGATAAATAGATCATTATCAATACTATGTTAAGTTTTAACAATTCTAAGTTTAATCAAAGTAAAGACGTAACAAGAATATGTGATGAAACTTGATATATATTAATATAGAGTTGGTTACACGGTTTGCTTGTTCATATTACATAAGTCATCAAGACTTTAAAACAAAAAGACAAGCAATTTAATAAAGCATGTAAACTAATCTATGCATTTCTTCTTTCCTTTCTTCTTCTTAGAACCGGAACTTTCGGGTATGTCTGCAATTTAGGTTTATTTGCAAGGGTGAGCATACAAAAGCTCAGCAAGTCTAACACATAGCATATAAGTGAACTCACACTGATATGGATTTTAAAGATTCATGGTACAAAAATTGATATTACAAATGTTTAACATAGTAAGACTGAGTGGTAGTTAGACCTAGAACTGTTCTTTGTCTTTCGACTTAGAACCATTTACAGTGGATATAGAAAGGGGATCAACCTAACGACATCCTATGTTATGCATAACATACACTACACTGGACTAATCATGAACAGTGGTACATATTCGTTCATCTCAGTTTACTTCACATGTCAGGATCGCCCCAAGACAACTTGGTTTGATAAAATAAAGCATGATTCGAAATATATCGCGAACAAGCATTTCATTTTTCAAGTTATGCCGAAACAAGAAGCAATAACTCACATATCAAAGATTTATAACACGTTGCTTCTACAAAATGTATAAATCACATCAAGAGAAAGTAAACAAAGGTTAAGGATAGAAAACTTGCCTTGAAGCAATTTAGGGTTTTTCCGGTAAAGCGTTAAATGCCTACATAATTGTTTACGCATACTCGAATATTAGTTTATCGAATTTTACTTCTTAATAAATGTTTTTATAACTTATTTAGACTATTTCCATAGGTGGTTTTAATTGGAAAATTCTCAAACTCAAAAACTCATTTTTAAGTGACTTTATAAAAAGTGGACAGCAATATTGGCTGTCAGACCCCGGCTCAGTTAAACGGCCATAACTTTTTCGTTTTAAAACATTTTTGAGTCGTTCAAAATTCCACGCGTTCGTAACTTCCGTCTCTACAATTTATGTTTAGACCAAAGTTCGAAATTCCTTACTGATTTACACAGTTTTTGACAAAAAGGGGACTGCCAGAAACTGTTTCAAAACGTCTTTGACTGAATTGATAAAACATGATACCTTAAGCTTTAATTTGCTAAGATAACATGTTCTAACAATCAATAACACTTTATAACATAAAATAAGAAAATCATAAACCTTCATATATAGAGATTTATGACTTTTGCTCAAGAACACACGAAGAACACGAAGAACGGAAAAATCGTACATGGTAACGACTATGTTCTTGAGCTTTTGGTTTTCTTACTTGAAATAATTTGAGCATTATAACTGCTTACATAAGTGATTATGACACTTTATAATTGAAAAAATTTGGTCATTATAATGGCTTGCATAATTGATTAAAACAATTTATAAAAATGCTCAAGAACATACGAAAACGCGGAGAACGGATAAACCGTACATGACCACTACGTATGTTCATTGAGCTTTAAACTATGAATTGAAATTCGACATAACAACGACTTGCTCAAGTCATAAGGAACACGGAGAACGAAAAATCGTACATGGCTACGACTTATGTTCTTGAGCTTGTCAATAAAAGAAAATTGAACATTATAACAACTATAAAATGAAGAAAATCTCAAGAACACGTGAAGAACACGGAGAACGACAATCGTACATGGCTACGACTCGCGTTCTTGAGTTTTATCGACTATAAATTGAAAGAAAAATTAAACATAACAACGACTAAGGATCGTACCTTTTGTGATTGCAAGCTTTAACTATTTCTTTGCAATTTCCAATACTTGAAATATAACTATGAATAATAGATATAGAGAGTGATTTTGTTCTTGATTTTGTTTTGAAAATGGATGATGAAACAAGTGCACAATGCTTGCTATTTATAGGCCATGCAAAGCTAGGGTATTTTGGTCATTAAGACAACCAAACTTTGGCTCCAAGTTTGGCTTGACTTTAACTTTGGCTCCAAGTTTGGCTTGACTTTGGCTCCAAGTTTGGCTTGACTTTGGCTTGACTTAGGCTTTAACTTTAACTACTAACTAGAGTTAACAACTAACTCAACATTGGTTAATTCTCTACTAAAGCTAGCCACTTGATTGGTTGATTAGTTTCTTAATTCACCAACTAAACTTATTAGGTTAATCTTAATTTTAATTAACCTTAATCTTAATCAAGTATACATGTAGTATACTTGACTTTTACTATTCACAGTTGACTTTTTCGTATTGATACCGTATAATTTTCGTATTATTATCGTATTCTATCCGTATAATTTTCGTATTTATACGCGTATTTGTGAATAGTACTTTCTAGGGTTTAGGGTTTGAACCTTAGGGTTCAACCCTTAGGGTTTCCAAAATTAGGGTTTAGGTTTTCTCCAAACCCTAGTTTTAGGTTTTCAAAAATTTTACTTTTATTTTTCTAATAATTGTTTAAGTTGGATTCTTGAAACGAAACACAAAAATAAACACACATGAAAATTCCATAACACATATTAGATGTAATATAATATTTATTTATGCCTATAAATTCGGATTACAACTATCTCGGAAGTTCGAAATATTACATTCACCCCTCCTTAAAAGAATTTCGTCCCCGAAATTAACTTATACAATTAAGAAAACAAATGTGGGTATTCTATCTTCATTTTATCCTCTAATTCCCACGTTGCTTCTTCCATGGATTGATTTCTCCATATGACCTTGACTGAAGGTATGACCTTGTTTCGCAAGACTTGTTCCTTCCTATCAACGATTTGAATAGGAATCTCTTCATAGCTGAGATCCTTCTCAATCTGGATTGGTTCGTAATTAATTACGTGTTTGTAGTCGGGTTTATAGGGACGCAATACTGAAACATGAAATACATTATGTATATGTTCCAGTTCTGGAGGTAAGGCTACTTCATAAGCTACCTCACCTATTCTTCGTAATATCTCGAATGGTCCTATAAACCTTGGACTCAATTTTCCTTTCTTTCCAAAACGAATCTTCCCTTTCCAGGGAGATACCTTCAAGAAAACATGACTACCGACTTCAAAGTCTCTCTTTTGTCGATGTAGATCGGCATATCTCTTCTGTCTTTCTTGAGCAGCTCGTAACCTCAGTTGAATTGTTCGAACTACCTCCGCTGTTTGTTGAACCAATTCTGGCCCTAGCATCTTTCGTTCACCGACTTCGTCCCAACACATCGGTGTTCTACACTTCCTTCCATATAGAGCTTCATATGGTGGCATTCCTATACTAGCGTGATAACTATTGTTGTAAGCGAATTCTACCAGAGGTAAGTGATCTTCCCAGCTTCCTTCAAAATCCATCATACAAGCTCTCAACATATCCTCCAAAGTTTGGATAGTCCTTTCACTTTGACCATCTGTTTGTGGGTGGTAAGCCGTACTTAATCTCAACTGTGTCCCTAGATGTTCTTGAAGACTTTTTCAAAAGTTCGATGTGAACCTTGGGTCTCGATCGGATACGATTGAAACTGGAACCCCATGCCTAGATATAACCTCCTTAATATATAATTTGGCTAATCTATCTAGGGTGAACTTAACTTTAATTGGTAGAAAGTGAGCAGACTTGGTTAGTCGATCCACTATCACCCAAATTGCATCATGACCCTTTTGTGTGGTTGGAAGTCCTACTACAAAATCCATTGTAATATGCTCCCATTTCCACTCTGGAATTTCCAACGGTTGTAACAACCCGCTTGGTCTTTGATGCTCTGCTTTTACCCGTTGGCATGTCAAACACCTACTAACGAATTCAGCCACCTCCCTCTTCATGTTTGGCCACCAGAAATGTTGACTTATGTCTTTGTACATTTTGGTGCTACCTGGATGGACTGAAAACTTAGTACTATGTGCTTCTGACATAATTTCTTCCTTCAACTCTTGTACCGAAGGTACCCATATCCTTGATTCAAACCTTATGATTCCATCATTGTCCAATTTGAACCTTTTGTTCACATTCTTTGTTATCTTATTTTTCATTTCTTCATACTCTTCATCCTTTTCTTGTATTTCCTTGATTTTCATTTCTTCATAATTGAAAAAATTTGGTCATTATAACGGCTTGCATAATTGATTAAAACAATTTATAAAAATGCTCAAGAACATACGAAAACGCGGAGAACGGATAAACCGTACATGACCACTACGTATGTTCATTGAGCTTTAAACTATGAATTGAAATTCGACATAACGACTTGCTCAAGTCATAAGGAACACGGAGAACGAAAAATCGTACATGGCTACGACTTATGTTCTTGAGCTTGTCAATAAAAGAAAATTGAACATTATAACAACTATAAAATGAAGAAAATCTCAAGAACACGTGAAGAACACGGAGAACGACAATCGTACATGGCTACGACTCGCGTTCTTGAGTTTTATCGACTATAAATTGAAAGAAAAATTAAACATAACAACGACTAAGGATCGTACCTTTTGTGATTGCAAGCTTTAACTATTTCTTTGCAATTTCCAATACTTGAAATATAACTATGAATAATAGATATAGAGAGTGATTTTGTTCTTGATTTTGTTTTGAAAATGGATGATGAAACAAGTGCACAATGCTTGCTATTTATAGGCCATGCAAAGCTAGGGTATTTTGGTCATTAAGACAACCAAACTTTGGCTCCAAGTTTGGCTTGACTTTAACTTTGGCTCCAAGTTTGGCTTGACTTTGGCTCCAAGTTTGGCTTGACTTTGGCTTGACTTAGGCTTTAACTTTAACTACTAACTAGAGTTAACAACTAACTCAACATTGGTTAATTCTCTACTAAAGCTAGCCACTTGATTGGTTGATTAGTTTCTTAATTCACCAACTAAACTTATTAGGTTAATCTTAATTTTAATTAACCTTAATCTTAATCAAGTATACATGTAGTATACTTGACTTTTACTATTCACAGTTGACTTTTTCGTATTGATACCGTATAATTTTCGTATTATTATCGTATTCTATCCGTATAATTTTCGTATTTATACGCGTATTTGTGAATAGTACTTTCTAGGGTTTAGGGTTTGAACCTTAGGGTTCAACCCTTAGGGTTTCCAAAATTAGGGTTTAGGTTTTCTCCAAACCCTAGTTTTAGGTTTTCAAAAATTTTACTTTTATTTTTCTAATAATTGTTTAAGTTGGATTCTTGAAACGAAACACAAAAATAAACACACATGAAAATTCCATAACACATATTAGATGTAATATAATATTTATTTATGCCTATAAATTCGGATTACAACTATCTCGGAAGTTCGGAATATTACAGCTCCCCTTTCTAGAGTTATTTTAGAATTGTATTTTGTACTTTCATAATAACTTTTGAACTCTTAAGATAATTTTAAAATGTGTTAGTGTTGGCAAAAAAAAGTATAATCACTTTGTAGGTGCATTTATATGACACTTATTTGTGACTTTGTTTGTAAGTTTTTAATATGTCAAAATTTATTCTTACTAAACTAATTTTAAAGTAATTTTTATTTTGGGTTTAAGCGGCTCATGCTTTATTAGTTGAGCTTAGTAAAAGAATTTAAGTGTTTGTTCGATCAAGGATGAGGTGAAATAAAAATATTTGATGCCCCCTTATATTTTAATTATTTAACCAAACAAATTCTCATTTGTTTTTAAGGATTACTATCTATAGTAGAGACAATCAAGGAAGGAAATTATTTTATATAATATAAAACATAGCAAAACCTACATATTTTTAATTAATTTATTGCAATGTGTAAAAGCTCAAAAATAGGAACATAATTTGAAAAGGAAAAGATTCAACTGTCTGTTTTGATACGAGATAATCGTGAAAAGATTCTAGCAGAAGAAGTAAGCTTGTTGTAGGAAAAAATAATCCATTGGTAATTTTGAAAAACAAAATCTCAATTGATATGTTTTGGCATGATATGGAATATCTTAATAAATTTTGTTTTCAAAAATAAATATTTAAAAATCTCAGTTGAAAATATTTAATGCAATGCTCAATTGATTTAGTTTCCAAATGGATAGAATTTTAAGCTCATGTAAGTTTTAAGTGAATTTTTCAGCAATTAAAAAGATGTCTTGCAATTAAAAACTTTAGTTAGAAATCTTTAGATTTCCTATGTGATCTCCTAGAGACCTAATCCACTAGTGTCTCTATGTAGCCTTTTTTTATGTTGGGTCTCCACAGTTTCAGCATTGTTTCCGACTATATCCAGCCTATTTTCCAGTAGCACCAAATTATGTTCAATCCATCTCTTACTCCAATTAAACTTGTTAGTCAAAATCAACTCCATAAAAAATATATTGTCATCATTAAAACAATAAGCATATAACCTAATAATGAGATGTAGAGATTGAGATGAGCTCGAAAGGAGATGGAAAGATAGACTAAAGATGAGCTCGAGAGGAGATAGAGACGGCGAGACGGCGACAACGACAAACGTCGAGACGATAAGTTGAAAGAGAAAGGTTGAATCGATAAAAAAAAATTAAAAATCATTACCCATCTAATGACCCATGATTTTACCCATCTAACCTATTTATTTTTGTTATCCATTTAATCCCAACCCATTTAAAACTCATTAAGATAAATGAATAATTTTATACATTTAAGTTATGGGTTGGTGGATTCCCCCTTATATTTTTAAGAGCCCTTTTAGAATTGTATTTTGTACTTTGATAATAACTTTTGAACCCTCAAGATAATTTTAAAATGTGTCGGTGTTGGCAAGAAAATGTATAATCATTTTGTAGGTGCATTTATATGACAATTATTTGTGACTTTGTTTGTAAGTTTTTAGTATGTCAAAATTTATTCTTATTAAATTAATTTTTATTTTAGGTTTAAGTGGCTCATGCTTTAGTATTTGAGATTAGTAAAAAAAAAAAAATGACAAAACTAGTTTTTATACCATTGCACTTGTCGTGTTTTTGTGCGTTAAGCAACTAAACTTTTATTTTTTGTAATTAAACTATCATACTAATTAAAAATTTGTAATTAGTTCATTCCATCAAATTAATTAGAAGGAAATTATCTTTATTTTCGACGTGGCAATTTAAACAAAATAAAAAATAGAGTGAAAATGACTTGAATTTTCCACGTGGCTTGTGCAATTTTTTATTATTATTTCGGAAAAGGATACAACTTTTTTATATTATTATGTTATTAATTCAAAATAAAATATGTAAAACTAAAATTATTCAAAATAATTTTTTAAAAATACAAATAAAATTAAAATAAACTTGAAAATTTATAATAAAAGAATTTAAAATAAAATAATAATTTTTAAAAATATAAAATAAAAATGAAATTAATTTTTAAAAATACAAATAAAATTAAAATTAATTTGAAAAATTACAATAATTTTTTTAAAACAAAATAACAAATATTTTAAAATAAACTTGAAAATTACAAAAATTAAATAAATTTAAACATATAAATTAAAAATAAGATTGTATTTTAATAATTTATTTTTTAATGTATTTTAATATTTAAAATAAAAATAAAAATAATGTCTTTAAATATTTTTGAATTATTATAATATTTTTAAATTATTAAAATATAAAATTAAATTTAAACTATTCAGAGAATCGGAGCCAATCAACATAATGTCAAAGAAATAACATTCGAGAAACTTCGCCGCACCGACCGCCGGAAATCCTGACTTCTTCTCCTCATATTATCCTAATATGAACTGAACGCCTGCGCATCTCAGTGTAACATCTGAAGAAAAGGGTAAAAATAATCTGTTTAATGATCAGGGTTTAGGGATATGCTAATTGAATACTTAGATGTATGTTTGTAAACTTGGGTTCAAGAACTCGGTTTCAATGGATGGTTAGATGTTCTTGCTAGGCCATCACCGGAAGTAGTAGAGTTCTGCAACCGTAAGTATTGTACTTCATTCAAATCTCTAAATTTGATCCAAACGATTTTTATTATTTTAACATTTATTTTAAGCTTTTTGTGTATCATATTAATAAATTTGTAACATGATAAATTCATATTAATCGATCAAAAATTCATATGATGGATATGGAAATTGTGGGGGATGTGATATCTTTGGACCCTGAATTGTTGCAGTTTCTAGAGGTTCTCCACCCCGCCACCAATTCACCCACCGAAACTCACGAGCTCCCGACTCCGTCACTGAACTGCTTTAAAAAAGAAATTGGGGAAAAACCCACTTTCAGATTTATGATGATGACGAGCTAGGGGAGGAAGATGAACATGATGGTGATGAGGAACCAGGAATGGTCGAAGTGTTGTTGGATTCCGATTGTGATTCTTTGATCTGTTCTGGAAAAAAATTCTAAATTTTGGTGTTATTGTTGTAGATCGAGCTGTGTTGATTTTGTGAACCTTGAATGTTAATTCAATCCGATTGTGATTCTTTGATCTGTTCTGTAAAAAAACCTAGATTTTGGTGTTATTGCTGCAGATCGAGCTGTGTTGGATGAGTTTTATAAAATTAGACTGTGACCCGTTTTACAGGTGCACGGATCGGGCTTTACCCGCTAGAGGTAGAAGATAACAATATTTTTGGAACTTCCACCGGCTTCCATGTCATTTCTAAAATAATATAAAATGTCATATTTGATTATGAGCAAACACCTATTAGTTGATTTTAAGCAAATAACTTTATTAAAATTTTTTATTTAGTATAATGTTTTAACTAAAAAAATTAAAATTTTAGAGATTTAACGCACAAAATTTGATAAATTTAATAATATAAAAGTTAATTTTGTTGTAATTTTTTTTAAGTGTTTGCTCGACCTAAGATGAGACGAAATAAAAATATTTGATGCTATTTTATATTTTAATAATTTAACCAAACAAATTGTCATTTGTTTTTAAGGATTACAAATTATAAATTATAGTAGAGACAATCAAGGAAGGAAATTTTATATAACAAAATGAAAAGTATTTTGAATTTCCTCCCAATTTATTAAATCATCTGGGCCATTCAAAGTTTAATATAAATCTAGCCGTTCATTAGTTTTATATCCCTCTCTCTTCTTCATTCTTCTCCTTCTCCTTTTTCTTCTCCTTTTCGTGTTTCAGCAGGCAGACAGAAATTCAGTGCCGTAGACACGGGTGTCCTCTAGTTATTTTATATTACACACAACATAACAAAACTTGAACACATTTTTAATTAATTTACAAGTTTGATAACCCGTGCAAGGCACGGGTTAGTTTGTATAACTTTTTTTTTTATAAATATTTAATAATTTTTTATTAATATATAATTTTACTTAAATAAATATAATTAATTTCTCTCAAATTTTGAACATAAAAATATGAAAAGTTTCTTCTTAACAATTAATTTATAATTTTTAATAATATAATATTATTTTTTTAATAGAAAATATATGAAGTGTGAATACAATGATAATATAGTTTTCGAACTATTGCAAGTATATGAAAATTTTAAATTGTACTTGCAAGTGAATAACAAATGATAAAAGCATGAACACATTTGAATATCTGATAATTGAAGAGGAAGGGAGGGATTTAGTATTGTACAAATAACAAATGCGTTCTTTCTTATAAACAAACATTTTTATCCAAAAAACAAAGAAGGCAAAACAGAGAATCTTAGGAATAAAAAAATTAATATTTGACATTGATTAGGCTGATTCATCTATCAATCTTTAGTTCATCTATCAACCTTTGAAGAAGTATGCTTCAGTTTGGTTGTTGAGACATATATAACCATGTTTACATGTTGGTATACACGATTTTGTGGTCGTTAGCCTACACCATTTTGAGCCATGAGAATAGTAAAAAGAATAAAAGAATAGTAACTGTGTAATATTGTGAGCATAGTAAAAGAATTAAACTTAAAAAAATAACATATATGCACGCGCACACACATATATATAAATTTTGAACTTGTAAATTTTTTGAATTATGTTTAAATAAGTTAATAATAATCTTATAATTTAAAATAAATGAAGTATATAAAGTTCTTGTTTGCGTTGGTTCATACCTAATGATTCATAAAAAAACATATTTAACATTCACCGAGATAAAGATCACAGGAGGCAGTTGCACTCTTCTTGAAACAAAAATCTACTTTGTTTCAATTGAAAACCAAGAGCCAAGTTGTCTCATAATTCCAGCGTACATTTTTACACCGAAAACTATACTATGTAATTGAAGGAATTACTTATATGACATTCAGTACCAATCAAATTTATCATACTATACAATTTTAACAATCACAATCTACCCTACCTCTTGTCGTTTAGGACACTTGAAGTTGATCAAGGGTCGTCATAATTATTTGCAAGACAATAAAAGGTTATATTAAAAGCTTATTTTAGAGGTATATATGTATTCAATAAGTATGATAAAAGATATTCATGTATTTGGATAGTGATATGAATAGTTTGACAACATTAAGGTATCATCGTTATAACAAAAATAAAAACAAACGTATGAGAGTTGTTTATGATTAATCTTCAATTGAAGTAAGGTAACTCAGTTTTTTATCCCATTTTATCAGCCTCCTAGCAAAAACATGCACAAAAAAGAAACATCAGATTAACTCAACCCAACAACATCTCACTAAAAACAAACAGAACATTGCATTTAATCCAAATTCATACTGAACATAACACTTCACAAAGATACAAATTTTCATGGGATATCTAAGCATACTATAAAGGATTGAACCTAGAAAATTCACCACCAATGTTTGAATGCATAAATACACAAAATAAAGCAAACATATAATATATATATATATATATATATATATATATATAGTGGGATGGGGGGGCTTACACCCATTCTTTTGCCTTCTCCTCCTGATAAAATAATTACTGAGACCCACTGCTTCAAGTTGCATGGGCAGAGGTACAAATTAACCACTACACCATTTTCTCCCCATTTTAAATCAGTAGGAAAAAATGTTATTTCTTGGCTACCCTATATATATCTCTTAGCACTTTAAAAAGCCTCAACTTTTTCTTTGAATTATACTAAAGGTACTTCCCATATGATTCTGCAAGCTGATAGAGATATCCCTGTATTTCTAGTATTTGATCAATCATCCTCGAGTCCATTCTTTTGCCTTCTCCTCCTGATAAAAGAATTACTGAGACCCACTTCTTCAAGTTGCATGGGTAAAGCTACAATTAACCACTACACCATATTCTCCCCATTTTAAATCAGTAGGAAAAAATGTTATTTCTTGGCTACCCTATATGTATCTCTTAGCACTTTAAAAAGCCTCAACTTTTTCTTTGAATTATACTAAAGGTACTACCCATATGATTCTGCAGGCTGATAGAGATATCCCTGAATTTCTAGTCTTGTAAAGTCTGATAACAAAGTGTATTTCAAAGATGTATAAGGTTGGACTTACTTAACGAACCTCTAAGAAAAGATCAATCTATCATTAGTTGCATATAGACATTGTCAGACCATCAACTTCATTCATTTCTTTTCACAAAGCCATGATTTGTTGCTTATAATAAATACAGCTAGAGAATCAAGTACACAACAATTGGTAACATAGCTTTACAAAAACGACGGGTCAACTTAACTCTTATTTGTGGCATTTCAACAAATAGGTAATGTGCACCTCGCCAACATGGTATGAATCCTTTTTTTTTTTTAATTTTTCAAAACAGTATGAAATCATCTGTGATAATTGTGATAACAAATCAAATTTTCAAAGATTAACACATGTTTCATGAAATTCAGTACAAATAAATTTGACAAAATCAAAGATGTATGCAAAAGCAAACTGGACAGGATAAAATAATATAAAGTTACCTTGTAATTCCTCAAATTAAGGTGTGAGTTTTATTTTGATTCTCTCTCCAAATTGGGTTCCATTAATCTGAAGCAAACCCTCAATAAAGCCGCCTGTATGAAAACAAAAACAATCAAAAGTTAAATCAAAGTAATTTCGAATCAACAAATCGTCTATAAAGCAAGTATTATTTGAAAACAAAAAGATACATGGATGGCTCCAATCATGATAGATATGAACTTTATAGGGAGGGAAGGGAGAGGAAAAATGAGGCGGAGGGGTAGGATTAAAGAGATCTGGAATATAAATCAGTCATGTAGAATAGGAACCGTTGAGAGTAAGAGAAGAGGACTTACCAAATCAACTGAGCGCGAAGAAGAGAAGTTGAAGGCGAAGAGGCGAAGGAGCGACGAAGAGGCGGAGAGGAGAACTTGGTGGGTTAAGCCAGATATGGAAGATCAGAAGAGGAAGAGGCGGAAGTGAATGATTGCAAACTCGGTCAATTGAATCAGTACCAAACGAAGACAAAGAGATGTCCCTTGTTTGGCCCATAATTTGATCTATACCATAGAAAATTGTCTTTTACCTTTTCATTGTTAATTCAGATAGTTAATTAAAAATAAATTGCATCTAAATTTCCAAACGCATACATAAATCTCAAAAATCCAACATAAATAAAAGCTAAAAGACATTCAAACCCAAACCTGAAAAGAATTTTGAAAAATGTTGAAAACTCGAATTGATGGCAGGTTGATGCTCAGAAAAGTCGTTGTTGTTCAAGTCCAAAACCTCTGCATTGGGCATATGCAGGAAACATATGTAAAAATTTATGCGTTAAAATCGATAAGAACAAATCATTACCTTGGATTTGAATTAACGTCCTGAATTGATCGGCAAAATAGTAATCACTCTCTAATCCTGCATACGAAAACCCAAAAAGCCCCAAATGGTTCGAATTCTAGAGAGAAACCCTAGAAGCCGAGAACGATTGAGAGGAAGCAATGAAGAGGCCATCGTTTATATGGGTGAATAGCGAGGAATTGAGAAATTATTAAGCTTTCAATGAAGATGAAGAGACGGGGTAGGCAGACCAATGGACAACCAATTGAACCGAGATCATTCAGTTGAGTTTTTCAATTTGAAGTTGAATTTGAATTGAGAAATTATTAAGCTTTCAATGAAGATGAAGAGACGGGGTAGGCAGACCAATGGACAACCAATTGAACCGAGATCACTCAGCTGAGTTTTTCAATTTGAAGCTGAATTTTCCAATTGGGAAGCTGAGTTTTCCAATTATGCGGATCGCTTTTCCTCCTTTTATATATAAGAATTGATTACAATGTGTTAAAGCTCAAAAATAGGTACTTAATTTGAAATGGAAGAAACCTAAACGTTAAATGTCGACAAAGCCCTCCAAATAGCACCGTCACAGTAGAAGGCAGAGAGAAGAAAATCCCAAAGAGCGTAATTAGATGGAAAAAAGCCGAGAGAAGGAACATTTGTTGCCTTTTCTGGCAAATAAAGCTTCTTTTGGGGCGGTTCTTTTGGTAGCTTAAACCCTTGTGCACTCACAGTATATACCCACATTAGAACACAGACCAAAGGGAAATACACCCTCTTAAGAGAGAAAAAATGGGTTAGACCTATTGTTTATCTTTGTTCAACAATCAAATATATTTGTATTGAAATAGTGATTTTGGCATTGTTGCAAATAAGAGAGAGGATCAGAGGAGGCATTTTGACTACCATTGATTGCAGAAAATCAGCTACAGTTGGGGTATGATCTGATTATGTGTTCATTGTCTATTGATGTTACCGTTATTTCTTTTTGATTATGTATTTCTGGGCTGTTTGTAGTGAATTTACGTGTAAAATTATGCTGTTCATATTTCAAATGAATTTTTAACTGATTTATTGGGCCTTGAAGATGTATTTGGCAGATTTAGTAATTTATTTAGTGTTTAATATTCTTCATTTTAACCCTTTATGCTACATTTGGATTGAAGTAATTGAAGTAATGGAATTAAGGTAGGAATGAAATAGAGAATGAAATGGACTGGAATGAATCATTCCATAACCCACCTTGTAAGGAAATATAAGTCATCAATTTGGCAATGAAAATGGTTCATTATATTCTAATAGAATAATCAAACACATTATTTTCATTCCATGGGAATGAGTTAGAGAATAGCATTGGAACGAAAATAATAAAAAAGAGAAATCGAAAGAAATATAATCATACATGAGACACAAAATTTACGTTGTTCACCCAAAGGTTGGGCTAGTCCACAGTCGCGGCAAATCCGTGTCACTATCTTTAGAATTTCGTACATAATACAATGCAGGATTTTCTCCTTATATAATGCAATACAATAAACCCTAATTCAACCCAAAAGTACAAAACTACTACTCAAAATTTGGGTCGGGGGTGCTGCCTCCGGACCTGCCTAATTATTCATAGCGGCAAACAAATAAAGATTGCATGCCAGTCCAGAGCGGAAGAAACGGGCCCAGTAATGTATATTGTACTGAGAGGTTTTCTGTCTAAGCGTGATAGTGGTCTATCATTTCTTCACATAGCTCTGACTTCTCAATTGCATTCACAATTAATTATACTTCAGTTTTCCTTTTGAATTGTGAAGAATCATCCATTAGTTCAAACTGTATTTTTAGTTTGATTTATTGTAATTTAAATGAAACTGATGTTGAGTAACAGTTGCTTTATCACGCTATTGTTAAGTTTACTTCTCCAATGCAGTACTAACATAAATGATGAGGTTCAATATTTTCCTCAACATGCTTATTATTATTATTATTATTATTATTATTATTATTATAATCATCATTATAATACTTTTTCTTCCTTCTTATTAGGGTTTCCACTATTTGTGCCATTGCCATGGGTTTGGATAAAAGCATTCGAGAGGCAACTAGTGAGATAACTCATCAAGAATGGACTATATCCATGCATTCTTTTTCCAATCTTACCCATGTTTCTCCAGTGGTGTTTCTGTACCTTTTAAAAGAATGTTATATTCATGGTACAATTTTCTCTTCCCTCTCTAGATTTCGTTCAGTATCAACCATATATTTTTACGCACTCTGTCCCACAAAATATTTGCAACACATTCCTTTTTAGGAGGTCCCACAAAAATTGCAACACTTCTTTTTTGAGTAACTTTTGTGGATTTAAATGACTAATTTACCTCATGCCACTTTTATCATTTGAATATATAGCTGGTCCATCCATTAACTATATTTTTTGCGGTTCATATTATTCGAACACTCTCAACCACACATTTCATTGGTCAATTAGGAAATCAAATTAGAATTTGAAAATTTCTTAATTTTTGTGCAAAAAGCTATGTTGCAATATTTGTGGGATTTAAGGAGTACGTGTGTGTGTGTGTGTATATATATATATATTGTTTGTATTGATGATATCAGCAATGGCTTGTCCGCTGTTGTGGTATTTTGACTGCTTGACGAGTTCTACACTGGATTCATTTCTGTGATATTTCACAGCCAACCACCCTTGTTTACTTATAATTATTAATTTCTTATTTTTCAAAATTTGCAGTACAATAGACCAATCAACTTTATCTCAAATTCTCAAACATACATAACGTATAAGCTTGAATGCAATAAATAAATATATGAAGAAACAACTAATATAGCATCACTGGATTGCTGTTTTTTTTGTCTCACTCTGGTCATAGTTTCTAATTCTTCCTCTTATACTCACAAATACAGGCATACCCATGCACACGTATACATGTACGTATAAGTTTTCATTTATGTTTGTATTTGATAGGCAAATGCAAGGCAACATTGAAATTTCGTTCTCTTCAGCAAACGGTCCATCAAGTTCTGTATAATGCTCCCAGACCTGGACCAGCAGTTTTTGTTGCTCGCTGCCTCTATGTCTTGCCAATATTCGAATTATATTGTGAAGGATTCAGTCACTTGATAATATCTGCACTCCGTCGTCTTCTTAAAACGGGAACCACCCAAGAAGACTTACTTGGAGCAAAGTCCCTCGCTGCGCAATTATTTCTTAACTCTGTTGGGGGCAATGGCCATGATGAAAGGGTTCTTATAAAGATACTTGAAGTATTTGATATTAGACTGGAAAATATTGAGAAAGTTTTGTGCAAGTTAGATCGGAAGAATGGTAATGATTTGAACACAGCAAAAGCATTTGTCGAGCAATATATTTATGAATTGATAGAGTCCCAGTCATATATGACAGCTGTCACTCTGCTTGAACACTTCTCTTTCTGCAACTCTGGAGAGTCTTTTCTATTTAAAATGATGGAAAACAAAGAATACAGAGCAGCAGAGAAGTGGGCAGATTTTATGGGAAGGCCAATGTTGTGTGCTCTCGTCCAGCAGTACAGTGATAGGTTGCTGTTAGAAAGTGCGTACGATGTTATAAAAAAGCACAACCTTAAAAATGAATTTCCAGAAGTGTATCATAAGGGTAAAGAATGGTAAATCCTGATGTCTCATTTCTCCCCGTTGATTATGTTTTCTTTTCCATGTAATAATCATCTGCCCAACACTTGATGGTTCTGAAAGTTTTATATTTTTTGTCCTATTAATTATGAAGCATATTCAAATTGTAGCTCATTAAAGAAGCTGGCAGAAAAGGGATTGTGGGACATTGCAGAGGCAAGAACGAATAATGATAAACAACTTCTGGAATATTTGGTAACTGGATTTGAAGTTTTGAACATTAGCAACTACCAACTTTGCTTTAATCTCGTCTCAGTATTGCATGTACTTTGGTCATTTTGTGGGCAGAACAATCAGAATACTTTGCATTCTGAAGCATATTCAAATTGTAGCTCATTAAAGAAGCTGGCAGAAAAGGGATTGTGGGACATTGCAGAGGCAAGAACGAATAATGATAAACAACTTCTGGAATATTTGGTAAGTGGATTTGAAGTTTTGAACATTAGCAGCTACCAACTTTGCTTTAATCTCGTCTCAGTATTGCATGTACTTTGGTCATTTTGTGGGCAGAACAATCAGAATACTTTGCATTCCTTTTTGATTAAATCTGGAATCCTTTTCTATTTTTTGAATTTTAGTTATACCTTGATTACAAGGTATAGAATATGGCTACAAAAAAATCATCGAAGTAACTCAAATATGCCACTGTTCACAGCGGGTGGATGTCTTAAATACAACAGAATGTAATTGGTTGTCATTGACCAATGCACTTGTGATACGCAGAGAACAAGTGCATAATGCTTTCGAAAGACCAGGTACCCACACAAACTTTTGCTTGTGTGGGTACCCACAAGTGCACAAGTTTTATTTCTATTACAACTTACAAATTAGCAACAAAAAAAAAATAGAAAAAAAAAAAACCAGAATCAAACTAAGTTTGTTCCTGGTAATAAATTTTCCATTTGTTGGATACTTGGATTCATGTTGGTGTTTATTTTTATTAGTAGGTCATCTGTATCACTGAAAATTCCTGGTGTTCAGAAATATACTGCAATAATGAGAGGGAGGTCACACGTGTACTATAATAAGAGGGAGGTCACATGATCAAACCTTACCAACTCCAACAGGTACCCACACAAACGTATGCTTGTATTTACCCAGTGCATGCCTTGTGCGCGCAGGGGTGGGGGGAAGGTGTGGGATTAGTCGAGTGCTCCAAGAGATTCGGACACTTATAATTGCTTTAAAAAATATACTTCAATAAAAGCTACAATGGGATTGAAGATGTGTTGTGTTAGTTTCAATGTGGTACATTGACGCCATAACATTGGATTGACCACAAGACATTGCAAGTTTGAATAGAGGAAGCAGATTATCAATACTCAGAATGAAATTAGTCTGGTGATATTTGCTGCTTGGTCATCCAGCCTGGATCATGAGTTTTATTACTTTTTTGTCAGTATCAAGTTTGTTGAACATGTCAAATTTCAGTCTGATTGACTGGAGCTTCATAATCTGTCAACTTGCGCTGTTGCAACCTGTAAACTTTTGTCAAAGGGTTTGGTGTTTTTCATGCTTGTAATGGAATGGGCGTGTTGCCCTATGCTTTGTATGTTGCTTGTGTACTTGGGTTCACCCCCTTTTTGATACTTTTAGTGAAATCATTTACTTGTCAAAAACATAAAATAAAAAAAATGTAAAATGTCTTTTGATATTTTCTGCTTGATCACTCTGCCTGGATTAAGAGTTTTATTATTTTATACATTTTTTAGGACTAGGTCTGTGTTTCATTGCTAAGTAGGGGATATGGAAAGGTTCATTGGAATATAAGAATTTTAGGTAAAGTCGGAGTAGGGGAGTATATAGTTTGTATATTCAACAAAGTTAGAATAAGAGACGCAGACATTGTGATTTTTGAGACTAGAGGTGTTTAAGAAGGATGTCTTCAAATACTTGACATAAAGGGGATATGTTGACGAGGATGTAAGCCAGAGCAGGATGTTGGCTTGCTGTATCGGAGTGTTGTTCAATTGAGAAATCCAAGCAAAGTTGAAGATACAGTTTTAATGGGCGCATTGAGGCTAACATTGCTATATGGAGCTGAATGTTGGGTGACCAAGAAGCAACATGTGCATAAGATGGGAGCATAGTTGTTACGGCGACGACATGGCGTCCCAGCAATGGAGAGAAGGGCACGGCGAGGGTCGACATGAGGAATAGCTGCTAAGGCGTGCGCCTAGAGAGTTCGGCGTCTCACGGCGTTGCCTAGAGCCTGCCTAGGCGCACGCCTTAGTAGTGTGGGATTAGTTGAGTGCTCTAAGAGATTCGGACACCTATAATTGCTTTAAAAAATATACTTCAATAAAAGCTACAATTGGATTGAAGATGTGTTGTATTAGTTTCAATGTGGTACATTGATGCCATAACATTGGATTTACCACAAGACATTGCAAGTTTGAATAGAGGAAGCAGATTATCAATACTCAGAATGAAATTAGTCTGGTGATATTTGCTGCTTGGTCATTGTAGCGTACCGAGATCCCACATTCCTTAATTGAGTCCAATTATGTTTGGATAAGATAATCATGAACATTAAACCTCATTAACTGGAATCTCGCGCGTTAAAACTTAGCATTTAATCTTTGAAATCATTCAGTTGACCATAATGCGGTCCATTTTTTTTTTTATCTTACATTCCTTACCTGTCTCAGGATCACAACGCTCACTTAACATTCATTAGCACTTAGGTCAAACATTTATTATTTATGACCTAGTCTATTACCATTTCATCATATATATATTTTATGATTTACATAACCTGTAAATAAAATTTTGCCATGAACTATTCATACACGGCTCTGTTTAACTATACATGTTCTGTATCTGATTCTGTTTATATACACCTGTATACATACATAACCTGATCCATGCATATTTACCATACATGCGAGTTCGAGTATATATCAGACTCGACTTACAATAATATTACAATCATATATCTTATTACATCTTTACCTCAAATAGTACATACATGCTCATCTATTTATATGGATTTATAAACCATACATTTATTTCTATCATCTAGGTTTAACCTTTATTTGTTTACATGAGCATCTCATAATTTCAATTAACAAATTTCTTCACGCATCTCTGTCTGTTCACATTCTTAGCTGTACCGGAACCTCCGGCATTCTTGTACTTTACCTGAAATGTTAGTTAATAGCAAGAGTGAGCATAAAGCTCAACAAGTAATTCAGATAACACTTTTCATGCTCGCATTTATAATATGAGCCATGCCTCTTTACTTTATCACGCTATGTAATGTCACATAATTCACTTAACAATTAATACACAGAGTGCACATTTCAACTAACACATAGTTCATATAGAACAATTAATACACTTAAGTCTGAAAAACTTGCCTGTACGCTTTATATACATAACCTTTATGTTCCTTCATCGTTCTTTCATATCCGTCTTGTCGGTTTGCTACTTCGAGCGCTATCTGTCAACATTGAATCTATATGTCATCATAGGATCATAACATATTTATAATCTTTGTCAAATTTATCTCATATACACGACCACTCGTCTTTAATCATTTCACATTTGATGTATTATACCTTATGTAGGTTAATAACACATCCTAACTCGTCCTCGACCTTGTACACAAGCATAACATGCCTTTACTTGGCTTTTGGGTATGTTAAATTATACCGTTTCTTGTTTCATTATACTTTAACACACTTTACATTGACCATTTTATCATTTCTAGGGTTTATATAACTTGTTTCTATCATCCCATATCAAAATATAGCTTTTTGGAAGTTAATTTTTTTTTTCAAATGCAAAGCAATTTCGCCCCGGCGCCATCAGAGCTCGCTGGTCGCGAAATCTCCTCAGCCATGAACAGTACATTGCGCCCCGGCGGAATGTTTAGTACAAAACATTGCGAATCAACATTTTTGATTTTTGTACTACCTTTGCCGATTTTTAACTCCTTCATCTTACATCCAATTAAACTCAAATTTGGACCATAGCTAGGTCTTACTACCTAGTATTTTACAAAAATACTACTTGGCTCATTTGGCTTCTTGAAATCATCGAGGCAATAGCCCTTAGGAGGGCGTTTCAAAATATTTCAACACTTAGAAAAATTTTCAACTTTAAAACTCAATTTTACCAACTTTGTGATTTTTGGCCATAAGCTTCAAAACTCAATTCCAACACTTAACATAGCTCACATACATCATATAGGATGTGTCTAGGTCTTTCAAACCATTAAATTATACCCGATGCGGGTTTTGTTCGTAAAAGTCCGTTTAGGGTCGAAACGATCGATTTTGATCGTTCGAAACTCATTTTCATTCTAATTCTCATTCGTTGATTACCAAATCAACGTAGACACATGTAATAACATAAAACTAAGCCATTTGACTCCATTTTACCTTTAATTCCTCAAAATTGCCAAAATCACCCTCAAGGTTGAATTTTCATCAAATTTCCAAACTTTTCATTTTCAACACTTATGTTATTCTTGGCCCCTTCTTGCAAGACATATTTGACTTGTACGGACCTTCAAAACATTTCAAAATTTTCAAATAACTTCATTTTCAAAATGTTTCGATTTAGGCGTCGACGAACGTTTTAAAACGTTTAAAATTCTCAATTGTCGCCATAAATGCCAAACGACTTCCAAATCATTTCAAACACATGTATTAACATCAAACTTAGCTTTTTTGTCTCATTTGATTACCAAATACACAAAATGGCCAAAATTCACACATTAGTGACATTTTTGCCAACTTAACAAATTCCAATCTTAAACTCAACTTGACATTTTGAACTTCATACACCACATAGGCTACCATATCCACCTTTAACAACTTTGTAAGTCTATATTGCTTCTATATGCACATTCTAATGCACTTTACAGATTACGATTTGGTTTACACACTAAGTATAGCCTAATATTCAAACTTTTCATACCAAAACATACATTTAAACTATCTATAATTCCTTGATGCCTTCTAGCATAATAATATGCATGTATTAAGCATGCATCATCTTTCAAACTAGGTTCTCATCACTTCTAACCACATACAAGAATAGTATACCACCTTTGGTCTAGCAACCTTGAGCTTAGAGTTTCATAACATAACTCACATATAGAATACATAACTCACATAAAACTTGCACCTAGTCACACTTCCATGCATGACTACTCTTAAATCATCCTTTAAACACATAAACTTCAAGCTTTAAAGCAAGATAAAGATTATACCTTCTTGTAGCTCTTACTTTCCTTGAACTAAACCTTGCCAAAGTTGATTTCTTCACTTTGATGACTAGCTTTGCCACCCTTGTATACATTTTCCTTGGATTCCTTGAGCTATTCACAAGCCCTAGCTCTTGCTCTTCCTTCTCTCTCACTTGCAACTTTCGGGTGATGAAAAAAAAGAAATGAAAACATAAGCTTGCAAGCCTAAAACTGAATATATATATATATATATATATATATATATATATATATATATATATATACACACACAATGCTCCAACACTTAACCATCTTTGGTTAAGTTAACCATGCATAGTTATGGTCATATAAGATAATTCACATCACAAAACAAGGATGGTTTAGTCATTATACCATCTTAGGACACAAAAGTCATTTCTCAACATGTCAAGGGCATTTTGGTTATTACCACAAAAATCTAGCAAATTTAATTCCTTAAAATTCATAAATTGCTCATTTTTCATCCAAATCAACTCCTTTTTGATACAACTTGCTATATTATGCTTGAATTTTATTCCATCATTAAATTCATAACTTGATTGTCCCATAACACTTGTCACACTTTGAACATTGATTTTTCATTATTTAATTCTAATAATCACAATATCTTCCAATTTGCATACCATTATATCTATAAACCTTTTCGGTTTTACATAGCACAATTTCACTTTCCGACATCTCAATATAGTCGAATTATTTATTTGTCCGTAAACCGCTTCCTCAAAAAGCAAACCTCGACTGGATTATCAAATCCATCATCATTTAGCCTTTTAAGCTCATATAGTCATTATACGACTTACGTCTTTTTGCTTATTCATCTAGCATATAATGCCAATTTAAACTATTCTTGCATCCAACATTCTTTCTACCAATTCTTGGGGGTATTACATTCCCTTCTCGAAATCTAGCCTCTCACAGTCTATTCATCAAACTTACTATAAATTTTCATAACTTAAAACATCAATTCACATATATGTCCTTATTTCCTTTATTACCTCCATTTCCGACCTTTCTTTCTTTATCAGAACAAATACATACATATTCACACATCCATCCTATCGTAAACTGACATAGTCCAGTGTCTTACACTGATTTCTCTCAAATTACCTTATTGTAGGCATTACAATTTATCATTCATCTTTAATCCATTATATTACCATTTCACCATCGAAATTCATACTCGTTACGATTTTCTTGATCTGTTACATCACTTATACACTTTAAATATATAACTGATCCCTTATACGTACTATAGACCCTTATTTACATCAAGAGTCTCTCTTTACCATTGTAACCACATAGGTCCCTTTTATCACATTGATTAAACAATAATTTACTTTAATCACGTATTAATACTTTATATCCTTCTAAACCAGGTTTTAGCTTTTAACCTTTACTTAATTAACCATAATCCTTATTTAGAAGTCTTGTTAAAAATTCGGGATGTCACAGTCATCCAGCCTGGATCATGAGTTTTATTACTTTTTTTGTCAGTATCAAGTTTGTTGAACATGTCAAATTTCAGTCTGATTGATCTGGGGCTTCATAATCTGTCAACTTGCGCTATTGCAACCTGTAAACTTTTGTCAAAGGGTTTGGTGTTTACATGCTTGTAATGGAATGGGCGTGTTGCCCTATGCTTTGTATGTTGCTTGTGTACTTAGGTTCACCCCCTTTTTGATACTTTCAGTGAAATCATTTACTACTCAAAAACATAAAATAAAAAAAATGTAAAATGTCTTTTGATATTTTTTGCTTGATCACTCTGCCTGGATTAAGAGTTTTATTATTTTATACATTTTTTAGGACTAGGTCTGTGTTTCACTGCTAAGTAGGGGATATGGAAAGGTTCATTGGAATATAAGAATTTTAGGTAAAGTCGGAGTAGGGGAATATATAGTTTGTATATTCAACAAAGTTAGAATAAGAGTTGCAGTCATTGTGATTTTTGAGACTAGAGGTGTTTAAGAAGGATGTCTTCAAATGCTTGACATAAAGGGGATATGTTGACGAGGATATAAGCCAGAGCAGGATGTTGGCTTGCTGTATCGGAGTGTTGTTCAATTGAGAAATCCAAGCAAAGTTGAAGATACAGTTTTAATGGGCGCATTGAGGCTAACATTGCTATATGGAGCTGAATGTTGGGTGACCAAGAAGCAACATGTGCATAAGATGGGAGCATAGTTGTTACGGCGACGACATGGCGACTCGGCAATGGAGAGAAGGGCATAGCGAGGGTCGACATGAGGAATAGCTGCCAAGGCGTGCGCCTAGAGAGTTCGGCGTCTCACGGCGTCGCCTAGAGCCTGCCTAGGTGCACTCCTTAGCAGTTTTGACCCATCGATTAAACAAAAAAAGCAACATAAAATAAGCCTGATTACTTGACAAGTGATGACACTTCTTCAACCATCACAGGCCACTCCAATAGCCATCGCAAGACACATCGCAAGTTTTTGGAGGAAAAGAGGAAAGGTTGGAAGAGAAGGCAGAGCAAAAAAAATTAAAGAGAGAAAGGATGTCATTTTTGGAGTGGGAATGAACAAAAAGCTAATAACTTATTCTGTTAATTGTTTATTATAATTGCTTTGCTAAATTGCTATTTCTCAAAAGGCGTGCGAATACACTGTCAAACCATGCCAATCACACACAACTGTAAACTTTATATCTATAATAAATATATATTATATGTATATTTCAGGTTCTTAGATGATCTATTCCTCTTATAAATTAATGTCATGTTGCAGGAACTTTCTTAAAAGATGATATTTTTTATTTTAAATATTAGATAGTAATTTCTTGGAAGATGTATATTTCAACCTTTTTTTTTTATTCGGCATGTTATTTTTATTTTGTTTGATATTTTTTATTTGATTATATTATACAAACAATTAAAATGATGGATACTTCAATTAGCAAAAAAAAAAAAATGATGGATACTTAAGTGACTTATAGTTATTTGATTGTATAATATTTTTATATTTGTGTACGTGCTATTTTTTATTTTGAATATAATTAGTGATTATTGTAAATTTTTTACTATTATTTTCACTTTTGTAAAAGATTAGTGATTAATGAAATTTCTTAAAAAATAGTGTGAGATTTATTGAATGAGACATTTAATATTATTAATTATGAAATTATTTTTATTTGTGTAATCTTCAAAATTGGGGACTTAAAGAAAATGCCAAAGATGATCATATGCTAAGTATTTGCTAACATAACATTAACATATTAACTTTATGTATATTAAATATTATTTTAGAATTTTTACGATGCAAAAAGAAAAGAGCCTCAAAATGTAGTAATATGAGTTGATCGTTTTAATTAATCAACGTATATTAAGTTATTAACTAGGCATAAAATATAATAAAACTTAGAATTTGAATAATTCAATCCAATTTTTTATGTTTATCGGTTTCATCTAATTCTTTTTTTATAACAATTCAATCCATTTTTTTTAATATTTAATATTATTACCTTGACACTCTTTTTCCACTATCATTATAAAAATAGATACACATGTTCAAGTTTGATCCAAATTTACAAAAAATAAATAAACATTGACAAATCACATTACAAAATCAACATATTTTAAATATAAAATAGCACCCTTAACAGCATTTGCATAACAACAGTAGTTATAGAAATAATTATTGAATAAGACATTTGATATTATTAATTATATGAAATTATTTCTATTTGTGTAATCTTAAAAATTGGGGACTTAAAGAAAATGACAAATACCATATGTTAAGTATTGCTAATATAGCATTAACATATTAACTTTATTCATAAACAAGGTTGTTATTAAGTATTATTTCATATTTTTTGCAATGCAAAAGAAAAGAGTCTCAAAATGGTAATATGAGTTTGATCCTTTTAATTAATCAACATTTATTGACTATGCATAAAAAATAATAAAACTAAGAATTTTAATAATCCAATCCAATTTTTGAACAATATAATAGAACAAAAAATCAATACATCATTGATATACAACGTTAGAGATATGTTTGAATTATCTCATTTGCTCGTCCTTTATTCAATTTCCTTTTGTTTTTCTTTAAAAGTTGTCATGTCATAAATGTTTTTATAATTCCTCCGATACTATTTTCAAATTTTTCGTGAGACCCTAAACTGAAATATATTCTTAAAATTGAATTGTAATTGCATATAAGTTATCGATTTTTCTTTTTACTTTGCTTTAAAATTAAAACTACATTTTGACTTTTTAAAACTATGAAATTAAAAATTAAGTATTATTACAAATTTATTTGAGTATAGTATAAAGAATAAATAATTATTTGTAAAATATATAATATCAGCAATTACTACATTTTTTACTTTTAAAACTTTAAATAAATTCATTTAACAAAAAGGTTATAATTTTATAATTATAGTTCAAAAAATTAAGATTTTTCCTAATATTCAAAAGAGGGAGTAATCTTTGGGGTAATTTTTAAGATTGAAAAGAAAAAACTCGTATTGCTTGAATGGTACTATTAACATTATATTATCACCGACCCAATTATTCAAGCACATAAAGTATTTCTCAATAAATTTCTGAGTTGGTTCAATTTTGTAAGTCACAATGTCACAATTATTTCACAATAAAATTTTGAGTTGGTTCAATTTATGAGTTTATTTGAGTATAATATAAGGAAGAAATAATTATTTGTAAAATATATAATATTAGCAATTACTACATTTGTTACTTTCAAAACTTTAAATAAATTTATTTAACAAAAAAATTATAATTTTATAATTATATTTCAAAAAGTTAAGATGTTTCAACAATATTCAAAAGAGGAGTAATTATTTTACTTGTGAGTTTTTTTTTTCTCAAAGATATTGAAGAGAAATAAATTAACAAAAAAGTTGATCACTATTATGTCCAAAATTTCCCTTAAAAATAAAGAGTGTAGACAAACCAACCCAAAAAAGAAAAAAAAAACTAAATAGCATAAACTAGATTAGCACAAAAAAAGAAGAATATAAACTAATATTAATTACCTTCTATTTATAAACAAAACACACTGAAAAGCAGTGAAAAGAAATTCTAAACCCTTCCCCCTCTCTCAGCTCTGTCTTTCGTTAATCATGGAAGATGAGAGGAAAATTGAAGAATCTGGTAGGGAGGAGAACGGAAGCTCAATCGTGGCAGTAGAGGACTAGGTCCTTCCCCTCAATCTCTTCGTAAGCGCCCTCTCCAGTTTGAGCAAACCTACCTTGATGCTTTTCCCTCCGCCAATATGTATGTATACATTCACAATATACGCATATAGTGAACGAGAAACTCTGCTCACTCTAGCAATTTCTAATTTGAATAAGCACATCGAAGTTAGAATTAGATAAATATGGCCTGTTGATAAATTATGAAGTTGAATATAAAGTTATGTATGAATTAATAGAATAATTTACATTCGGAGCTAAAAACATAATTTACATAATTGTGCTTTTAATGATATTTTACAACTATGTTTTTGGTTTGAATGTATATGAAATTTTGTTACCAATATATGTGTGAAGTAAATAAATAATATATAAATTGTACACTGTGAACGACTTGTCGCCATATGGACGCCATGACGGTCGCCTAGGCATCCTGGCGGTCGGCTTCCGCCATGACTCGCCGTGGCACCGTGATAACTACGGATGGGAGTTGCTGAAATGAGAAGTTAAGGTGGAGTGGGGCCATACAAGGTTAGAAACGAGTATATTTGAAAGAAGGTTGAGTACCTTATAGAGAAGATGAGCGATTATCGGTTGAGATGGTTGGTCCTATAAACTTTAGATGCATTGGTGAGAAGATGAGACTTGTATGAGGAGGTAACTATAAGGAGGGAGATAGATAAATAATTATTTGGGGAAAGTTATACAAAGAGACTTGAAGGAGCATAATATAACTAATTAAATTGTTTGAGATAGGAATGAGTGGATGTATGTAATACGCATACTGGAGGGCGGTAAAGTGTTCTACCTATATGTTGTATTTCTCTGTTTCTCTCTTTTCCCTATCATTTTTCTTTTTCCCTTGTTTCATTTTAGCTTTATTTATGTATGCATATATGTATGTATGTATTTTCAAATATGTGGGTGTCTTTTTTTATTTTACTTATCTCCCCTCATTTATTTTCTCTTAACTTATTTGTTTTATTATGTATAATTTGTTTTATCTTTTAATTTTTTTCTTACCTTTCTACTTTTACACTTACATCTATGGGATTAATTTTCAGACTACCTCCAACTACTTCAACATAACAAATGTTAAGTTGAGCTTTTTAGGAGTAATGCTAGGGTTTCCAAATGTTCCACCAAATTTGGGGTTCCAAAATCCAAATGAGTTTCTTAATGCACGTGGTTCACATTTAATACTTGACCAATCACTAATGATGTAGTCGACCAATTTTATCCCCTCAATTCCGCTTTGAATGACTTTGTTTACATATTTTGGATTTTTTTTAAGACTTCACTTTAGATTTTAAACGATAAATTTTGAAAATTTATATTACAAAATGTTGTTTCTAAATATGTTTTCTCAAGTTCTAAAATCCATGCCACAAACATGATTTTGAACTATGCCATTCAAAGTGGACAGAGGGAGTGAACCATTTTGGACCCCACTCCCAGCATTATTCTTTGCCAGTGTCAATTTTTGCTGAATAATCAATCCACATGTCTTAACTCTTCAATTTAAAGTTAAGACATGTGGATCATAAGGTTGCCCAGTTTAAATTCCATTGTCAAGCCCCTAGTGACATCGTGAATTTGATTGATTTTTGCCGGATGGAGTTATTGTTTTAACTCACAGGAGAATAAAAAAAGGAAAAACAGCTTTGAGTGTTAAATCATATGTGTCGGGGTTATACACGTGATCAGTATACTGCTTACGCATCTGTTGCACAGTAGGATTGCCAGAACCATTATTTGAAGTTATACTAGTTGGAGCAATATTGAAAAGTATGACATTAGTTATAACTTTTGCGAAAACTGTTTGCAATACATAAACAAGTAACTCGTAGTTTTTCCTTTAAAAAACTACTATTAAAGGTTTATCTTGCAATGGAAGCTGGCTACTTGGAGAAGGTTGAAGAACTTTGTGATCGTTACTCCCTAAAAGGATTTGCGAACGTCAAAGGTATGTCAGATGTTTCTTTTTCTTGTCATACCTACATCTTCAACAATTGCATTGCACATAATTTGATGGATAAATAATATTATTTTCTTTAGATAAACAAAGCTACTCTTTGAACTCTCTTTAATTCATCTCTTTCCTTTTTTTGGAAGTCCCAAAATAATTTAACCTCTTTATCAAAGCTTTATGGGCCCTACAATTCTTTTAGAAAGAGATTTTTACTCTTCATTCCTTCTAAAACTATGTGCCAACTTAAAAACACATTTCTTAAACCGTGTGCCAATTTTTATGTTTAAACGAAGAGGAATTGGGGACTATGAGACTTAAAAAAGTTTTATCTGCTCGAAAAAGCATTCTACCATGACTTATCCTTCTTTGTTATTACTCTCTTGGTTATATTATAATGAAGAAGTAAAAGTCGGAAGCAATACAAGAACTGCATGCAGGAAAGGGGTCATTTGTTTCAGAAGGGGCTCAATTTCCCCTTGGAACTTTTGGAAATTCTTGTTTTTTTTCAGTATTATCTGTAATTTTGTTTAATAAAACAAGGCTTCAAAATGATCTTTGCTAACTCACAGAAGGAAAAATCTGCAATCTCCCTTTCTTCCCCTCCGCCCCACACAATAAATAAATAAATAAGTAAATAATAATAATAAAATCCCATAGATTCTTATGATTACAAATTTGCTTCTGATTAAAAATATTGGATCAATTACTGACATTGAAACAGAAAACACATTTAATCATTATGTTTTTATGTTGTGCAGAACATCAGGCAAGTTTTCAACATAATCGCTTTTTGAGTCCTAATAAATTGGCTTTGGAAGACATAATTTGGGTTGATGAGGTCACTGGTTTGCATGATGCAATATGCCAAATTGAGAGATGCAATGTTGTGGGACTTGATTGTGAATGGAAACCTGTTTATGAGAAAAGCACGCAACCCAAGGTAATCATCTATTAATCAATCTCCAGTTCCTAAATATGGAAGTTTGTCTTCCTTTCTATTTGGTTCTTGCTTGATTCATTAATTGAATGGCTTACAAAAAGATTAGTATCTTTTCTGTATTTTCTTCATCAATTACACCTTAACATGACTAGTCAGTCATACCAAAAATTAAAAAAAGAGCTTTTAAAGAAGGAAAGATAGAGGAATTTTGTAGGTAAATGATCTTTTATCAAGTCTAGATGCATCATCTTTTTTTGGAGGCATAGCTTGCTTTATTACCTTCCCCTTTATTCCGTCTCTTAATTGTTCATTAGTGTCTAACTAACCTAAATAATATCAAAGTTGATAAGCTCTTTCTGTATATAAAATTTCTTTTCCTTCATCGTGGGACGTGGGTATATATATAAAATATGTTGATAGCCTAGTGGATTGAACTTTCTATTTCCAAAACTAAGCCTCTAAATTCATTTGAATTCCTCATGGTTCAGGGCCTACCTGATTTGTTATATATTAGTCTTACTGTTTTTTTGGTTTTCCACTTCATGAGGGGTGCCAAAGACCATAACCATATTACATATTAAAGTCTTATTTACTCTAAAAGACTTACTGAATTACTGCTGCCTTGTTAAAAGTCCTGGCACAAGCTCTAATGAGACATAATTGCCAATGACCAAGATTCTACATCCAGTATCGTGTTCAAACCATTAACCAATCTTCAGTACATCCCAGGATTTAAAATTCAACATATGACAATAAAAGTGTTAGACTAAATTAAATAAATGGATTTATAAGTGGTTCTACAAGGAAATCACCGCAGGAGTAGGCAGAAGGAGTTTTTCATGTATCTAGGCATCTCCCGTCTCAAGTCTTATCCATCTCAATTTAGTCTTGCTAAATTTAATAAACCTTCTTTTCCTCTCAAGTGTGGTTAAGAATTTTTTCCAAGTTCGTTCTTAAATTCTTAGTCACATATTGTTTTTTCCATCTTTAGTTCTTTGCATATGTAGTTTTTCCTAAAATCCATTCAAAATTATCACTTGTATATTACTTGTGTTTGTCTGTGTTTCTTTTCCTGATGCTAAGTTAGCGTATGGCTCTTTATTACCTTACTTAATTAGAGATGAGATTCAGTTGAGGCATTACGAGGCCTTTTTAGTCTTTTGAAAGGCATTTAGTTGTAGAACTTTGTTTGTTGCCATAATGCTCATAAAATCATAGCATACCATCTTGAAAATGCTTTATCAGGATTATGTATCATTCCTCTCGTGAATATTCATTCTTGTTCAAGTGTTTTTCACTCTTTGCTAACAGGATAGTTTTCCATGTTATTACAGGTTTCTATCATGCAAATTGCTTCTGAAAAGATGGTCCATATTTTTGACCTGATAAAGTTGTTTCAAGATGTACCTGATATTTTAGATGAGTACCTGACTCGCATATTTCATTCTTCTACAATTTTAAAGCTTGGTATGTATGCAATAGTAATTATAAGAAATGGCACTCATACACCATTACAGAATCATGCGAAGTTCATATGGAAAGTTTTGTCACTGTAAACTGTAACTTTATTGTTACCAGTGAACTTTGTTCTGCTGTGTTTGGTTTTTATTTATTTATTTTTTTTGGGGTGGGGGGGAGGAATAAAGGTGTAGATGGTTCCCAACTTCTCTGAGATTTATCTCTTGGTGCTATTGTCAATGTATAAGGTTACATCTACAATATTTGATTTCCTCTACAACTTGTAGGCTATAACTTCCAGTGTGATGTGAAGCAGCTGGCTCATTCTTATGGAGATCTTAATTGTTTCAAGCACTATGAGATGCTACTGGATATTCAGAATTTATTCAATGAACCTCGTGGTGGTCTTTCCGGCCTGGCAAAGGTAACTTAGAAATGTAACAGCTACTGCGCTTTGTCACTCCTCAAAGTCGTTAGTTAATTTGTTTTTCCTGGCTATTTTGGTTCTTTATATATTCTTCTTTTTCCTTGAATTGGTTTTGGCTTCATGTCATGTGGACACCGGTTGCGCTTTCTCTTTTAAATTTTTTTGGGTGCTTTTCTTAATGAAACAGAAAATATTGGGAGCTGAACTGAACAAGACAAGACGAAATAGCAACTGGGAGCAACGGCCTTTAACTCCGAATCAGGTAGTGTTACGTCATTTTCTTATATGCTAGACTTTATAATTGCTTAGGAAATACATGCATTTGTGGAGACCGCCATCAATTGGTGACTGACTCAGTCCACTTCCAAGCATGTGAATGTGAATTTAGAAAATTTTAGTTTCACCAATAGAAATAATATTGAATGAGTAGCTCAGTAGCAGAAAAGCTCAGATATGGATGCTAGCTTGGTGAGGTCCCATGGTGGAATGCTTTAAGTGGTGCTCGGATGGGTGCAAAAGACAATACCTCTAAAGAGGAGGGCGTCTCAGTTCTCACTTAAACTTAATTACTTCAAAAAAAGAGTGACCAACTCAACCACTTCCAAGCATGTGAATGTCAGTTTCAGAAATGATTATTTTCACCTAGAGAAGTAATATTGAATGAGTTTAATGTTATAAGTGGCTCACTAGAAGTAATAGCAGAAAAGCTCAGAAATGGATGCTAGATTGGTGGGCTTTACTTTTTGTTAGGCAATTGTATGGGCTTTCAGCAAAGCGAGAACACCGGGAGGTAAATGATACCATGTGAAACTAAACAAGACATTAGTCCAATAACTAAAAATAAAACTTTTAGGTTTTAGCCTCAGAATCTGCTTTAAGAAATCTTTTTTTCCCTCCTTTTGTGTGGGTGTGGAGGCGGGTGCTGGTGCTGGTTTTTTTTTACCTTCTTTTATTTCACTGATGAAATCATTAGATCTTTGAATATTATTTAGTTTGTCCTTACATCTGCTAGAAAAAAACTTGCATGATATTCCATGGTTGAAGTAATACACTTTTTTCTTTTATGTGGATGGATGATATACAGCTAGAATATGCTGCTCTTGATGCTGCTGTGCTCATTCACATATTCTCACATGTACAAGGCCATTCACCTTCTGCTGGTCTCTCTAATGAACATACCAAAATTGAGTGGAAATCGCACATTGTAAGTATAATTTAAAAATTCCTTTAACCTCTATATGTGGATACTTTTTGTGGTTCAGGTGATTAGGTGTTTATTCACACGTTTGTTTAAATTTATACTGCAATATCATTTTGTTTGAAATCAATTTACATTGGGACCAATACAGGTACGTCACATGGGCATGCCAAGAAAGTATATAAAGCAGTTGAATGCTGGGGCGGATGAGCCTTCTGAATTAAGTTGGAGTTAGGTTTCACATTTCTCTTTTATCCCTCTTGCATCTACTGTGTAAAATTTCAGTTAGCTTAAAAAGGAAGGTTATGAAGTCTGCTGCCGTGAATATGCGGTACTTGTATATTGTTAGGGATTCCAGGAGCATGAGTAATGTGTGGAGTGATATCTGCTAGTCATTGATGGATTGATTTACTTTCCTTATAAAGTATGAGTCTTAGTCTATAAAAGGCTCAGCTCTTATTTGTACTTAATATATGATTATGGAATAAACTCTCTACTTTACATGGTATCAAAGCCATGGTCTTTTAAGTTTTTTTCCAGTCTCTTTTTAATTCTTCGTCCTTCTTCTTTTCATATTTTTCTTCCTTCAAAGGGAAAAAAAAGTTGTTCATTGTGAACAGTGACGACACTGTTCTCCGTGAACAGTAACGACACAAAAAGTTTTTTTACTACCAGCTGCAATAGTGAGTTTTTTTATGGTGTTTTGTTCTCTGCTTTGCTTGATATATGCATGTGAGAAGTAGTTGGGTCGGGTGAATTTTTTGGTGATTTAATAGCAGACTTTTGTTGTTTTTTTGACTCGTGGGATTTACTTTGCGATTGGATATATGAGGTGCTCCACGCACTAGTATATATTTGTTTGGGCTAGGTGTATGTGGTTACTGTTTAGTTGTGATCCTTCGCCATAGTTTGTTACTTGGAAAATTTAATACAAGATATTCCAAGCCAGGTGTCAGTAGCACTCGAGCCTACTGTGAGCCAGAATTCTAGTACATCTTCAACAAATGTTACAGAAGTACTATCTTCATTAACTCGTCTTATTGATAAGAAATTGGAAGGCGTTACAAGTTATCCACAATGGGGGAAGATTGTGAGGTTGGCCCTGATTAGCAGAGAATAGGACGATCACTTAACGAAAGTAAACGTTTCCAATGAGGCATGGAAGACAATCGATGCCAGGATTCTCTATCAGATGCTTAATTCCATTGACAGTCAGATTGTTGATTTGGTTACTCATATTGATGCCGTTAAAGAATTGTGGGAGTACTTGGCTGTGTTGTACTCGGGACAAAATAATCTTGCTCGTATCTATGAGGTCTCTCAGGACTTTTATAAGATTCGTCGAGATGGTCGCCCACTTCCATAGTTTTTTGCTGATTTTAAGAGGATGTATGAGGAATTAAATTCATTGCTCCCTATTACACAAGATGTGACACATGCAAGCCCAACGTGACCAGTTGGCAGTTATGGGTTTTTTAGGTGCTCTTGGATCAAAATTTGAAACTATTCGCTCATAGATTCTTAGTAACCCGACAGTACCATCTCTTATAGACTTTTTCCCGAGTTTTACGTGTCTCCCATGATGCTACCCCTATTGTTGATACTTCCGATAAGTCTGCTTTAATTGTTTCCTATGCGAGAGGTACAGGTCGTAGTGGTCCTGCAAATGCTCATGGCAGTAGATTTGCCAGCCATTCTGGAGGACGAGGTCAAGATGGTTTGGGAGGCAGAGGGAGTAGTAGGAGTCAGAGTTTAGATAGCAATGAAAGGACAAGACTAGGCAGAGTTTGTTATCATTGTGGAGAGCTTGATCATGTTCAACGCTTTTGTAGAAATTTTCATAATTAGGGACAACCAGGATTTGCAAATGTGATTGTTGGTTTGGAAGATGGAGGACAACCTTCTGTTCATGCATCATCTGAGGAAAAGACAGTGATTATGACCCAAGCAGAGTATGGTGCCTACACACAATATTAGGTTTCTTAACAGTCATCCTCTACTTCCACTGCTGTTTTTGTTCAAACAGGTAATGCTAGTGCTTGCCTCACTACCTCTCATCCTTGGGTAATAGATTCAGGGGCATTTGATCACATGACAGGTACATCTGGTACTCTATCTCATTTTCAAACTATGTCCCCTATTCCTAGTGTCACTTTAGCAGATGGTTCCATGATCACTGTAAAAGGAATTGACACTGCTACGTTAAGCCCATCTCTCTCATTAAACTCTACACTATATATACCTAACTTTTCATTTAATCTTCTTTTAGTGAGCAAATTAACAAAGATTTACAATTGTTCTGTAACCTGTTATTCTAATTCATGTCTTTCAGGTTCTTATGACGAAGAGGGTGATTGGTTGAGGTCGTGCATCGGAAGGTTTATATATGTTCGATGATTTAATCCCTCGAGCTGTTGCTTGTTCTAGTGTTGCTTCACCATTTCAAGTCCACTGTCGAGTGGGACATCCTTTTTTAGCCAACTTGAAGAGATTAATGCCTTGTTTCAGTTCCTTGTCTAGTTTAGATTGTGAATCTTGTCAATTTGGAAAACACCTCCATGTCTCATAATCTCTTAGAGTCACGAAAAGGTCTGCGCACCTATTTGATTTGGTTCATTCTGATATTTGGGGTCCTTGTCCAGTAGTGTCATAACTTGGTTTTCGTTATTTTGTAATATTTGTGGATGATTATTCACATGTTACTTAGCTTTATCTAATGAAAAATCGCTCTGAATTGTTTTCTATTTTCTCTACTTTTGTGACTGAAATACAGACTCAGTTTGGCAGTGGTATTCGTTTATTATGTAGTGATAATGTTCTTGAGTATTTTTCATCTCCCTTTTCTACTTTCATAACTCAAAGATACATTATTCACCAGTCCTCGTGTACTGATACGTTGCAACAAAATGGTGTTACGAAGCACAAAAATAGACATCTTATGGAGGTTACACGTGCTTTATTGTTTGAAATGCATTTTCCTAAACCATTTTGGGGAGATGCAATTTTAATTGCGTGTCATCTTATTAATCGCCTGCCTTCATCTATGTTACATGGGATTATACCTTTTTCTTTATTGTATGGGACTATACCATTAAGTGTTTATTTGTTGGCTATTCTTGCTCCCAAAAAGGTTACCATTGTTATTCTCTTGATCTTAAATGATATTTTGTTAGTTTTGATGTGACCTTTTTTGAGTCTACCCCTTTTTCTTCACAGCCTCATTCCGTCTCTGATTTAGATGAAGAGATACCTACTTACATCATTTGGTCTACAACTCCAATACCTCCATCTCAACCAGTTCGCGAGATTCGTTATGTGTACAGTCGTCAACCCAGAACAGATATAACGTCTCATGATGTTTTGGTTTCTTCATAAACATGTTCGTCCGATGATCCTGGTAAATCTCCTTCTGATCTTGACTTGTCTGATTTATATAAACCTATTACCCTGCGAAAAGGTAAACGAAGTTGTACCCAACATCTTCTTTCGGCTTCTCTTTCCTATTATGGTATTTTCTTTGCCCATAATACTTGTCTATCTACTATTTTTGCTCATCCTGTTCCTAAAATTGTTAAGGAAGCACTATCTAATTATGGCTAGAGGATAGCTATGGAAGATGAAATGATGGCTTTAGAGAAAAATGATACTTGGGAGTTGGTGATGCCTCCTTCAAATACATCGATTGTTGGTTGTAAGTGGGTTTACACAGTGAAGGTAAATCCTGATGGTTCTCTTGCTCACCTTAAGGCTCGATTAGTTGCAAAAGGGTATGCTCAAGTTCATGGTATTGATTATTCCAAGACTTTCTTTCCTGTTACTAAAACGACATATGTTAGATTATCAATTTCTCTGGCAGCTTCTCATCATTGACTTTTACATCAGTTGGACGTCAAAAATGCTTTTTTTCATGGTGATTTAAATGAAGTTGTATATATGAAGCAACCACCTGGTTTCGTTACCCAAGGAGAATCAGGTCTGGTATGTAAACTCAAGAAGTTATTGTATGGGTTGAAACAATCACCACGTGCATGGTTTGGGAAATTTACACAGGTTGTTCTTCAGTTTGGATTACTTAGATGTGACATTGATCACTCTATGTTTCATCCTGAGAGTGGTGCTGGAAGAATTTTGTTGGTCGTGTTTGTTGATGATATTGTTATTATAGGCGATGATAAGCAGGGAATAATGAATTTGAAATCTTTTTTGATGCAAAAATTTGAAACAAAAGATTTGGGAAAGTTGAATTTTTTTTGGGTATTGAGGTGGCTCAATCTAGTAAAGGTATTTTCCTATCTCAGAGGAAGTTTGTCTTAGACTTGTTGGAGGAAACAAGTCTTCTAGGAGCAAGGCCAATTGACACGCCCATGGATTCAAGTCACAAGTTAACAACAACAGGGGGAGATATTTTGGAAAATCAAGAGAAGTATCGGAGACTTATGGGAAAACTTAACTATCTCACCATCATTCGTCCCAACATTGTGTTTCCTGTTAGTGTTGTTAGCCAGTTCTTATCCTATCCTAGGTCTTCACATTGGGCTGTAGTTGTGAGGATATTGAAGTATCTTAAGGGAACACCAAGGCGTGGATTGGTCTTTCATGATCATGGTCATATGAAAGTTGAAGGATTCTCCGATGCTGATTGGACTGGATCTCCAACAGATAAGAGGTCTACTACAGGGTATTGCGTGTTCATTGGAGGTAACTTGGTGTCATGGAAGAGTAAGAAACAGACTATTGTGTCCAGATCCAGTGCTTAGTCAGAATATAGAGAAATGGCTCACATAATGTGTGAACTAATATGGTTGAAGCACTTGTTTAGCGAATTGGGGTTTAACAACCTAATACCTATACAACTTTGGTGTGATAATCAAGCAACTCTTTACATTGCATCTAATCCAGTATTTCATGAGTGAACCAAACACATAGAAGTTGACTGTCATTTTATTCGTTAAAAGATACAAGAAGGGATTATATTCACTAATCATGTGAAGATCGATGATCAACTTGTTGACGTGTTTACTAAAGTTTTAGGGTCAGCTCGAATCTCTTATATTTGTAACAAGCTGGGCATGATTGATATTGATGCTCCAACTTGAGGGGGAGTGTTATGGATTCTAAAGGATTCCAGGAGCATGATTGTAGGAGCATGATTGTAAGAGTAATGTGTGGAGTGATATGTGCTAGTCATTGATGGATTGATTTACTTTCCTTATATAGCATGAGTCTTAGTTTATAAAAGGCTTAGCTCTTATTTTTACTTAATATATGATTATGGAATAAAATCTCTACTTTACATGTATAAATATAATCGTTTTACTTTGCCAGCAAATTTTAAGTAGTTCTACCGTAAAAACTTTCATCTTCTTATTTGGCATTTGCTCAACGTGCTTACTTTTAAGGGAATAATATTTGATGGTTGTAAATTCTGATGTGAACAATTTGATCTGCAGGTTGACACTATTAAGTTGTTGATAGGTTACATTCATTTCACCATGTTAATTTATTTCAGTTGTGACCAGAATTTGTTACTAGGCATTTCATCCCATGTGTTCTTTTACATCAAATTCACTATTTCAAGTGATACTTTTGTAGTTAATACCCTTAAATAAGGATTGGAAAAATTTATATTATGCCAAAAATATATCGACTTTTGTTGTGAGTAAATACATCAATTAATTATTCATGTATTTGTATTAATTTATAGTATGTCATTGTGCCTACTCACAATAAGAATCAACATGTTTTTGTTGTAATATAGTTAATTAATTGTGACCCTTATTTACAGGATGAATAGAGATATATGCTATGAAAATCATGTAATTAAGCTATATGCTAGTTCCACATATTATTAGGGTTAAATATATTTGTTTCCATGGTATTAGACCTCGGTTTATAAATATATCATTGGACTGAAAATTTTAATGGTCAACTCATTGAACTACACGTTACTTACAAAAAGTGATAGAGCCGTCTTTGTCCGTTAACCATTTAACAAAAAAATTACATGGCAATTTATGGGAGTATATTACATTATTTACGTGGATGCATATATATAATTAAAAGACTTAAATTGCTGAGTTGTATAAAATTCCCTAAATCAGTCCCAATCCTAAATCGATTCCAAATTGGTTTCTCATTCATCACCGAGAGCGACGAAGAAGAGAAGACAATTAACTGAGGAACTAACATGAGCAGCTCCATTGAAATTATCATCGCAAATCGCGTCGATGATTGGGAGATGCCCAGAAGTTCGGTGACATGTTGATGTGGTTTAGTCGTGCTGATGTATGGAAAGAGGGAGCTGTTGATTCAGGAAGAAGGTTCATTGGTTGTTCTAGTTTTAAGGTGTATGCCTTAATTTCTTTCTTATCATAATGATGCTCTATTTTGGGTGTTAAGTTTTGCCATAATTTCTCCCTTCTTTGTCTAGGTTTTGCCAGAATCCCTTTTTGTTTGCTATGTAATTGTGGAAAATGAAATTGGGTTTTTGGTTTGATTATGGATGAGAATAATAACTGGGTTACTTTGTGGCAGGATAAGAGATTATGTTATAGATTTTTTAAATGGTGTGATCCAGCAGTTACAAAAAAGAGCGGGGGAAATGATATTAAAATTGAAGTAAAAAATTAAAAGAAACAATGACAAAGTTGAGAGATTGATGGAAGAAATAAAAAAATATGGAAATTGGGAACCAATTGATGATCGAGCAAAGGTGACAAAGAAAATGAAGAAACCGGGCACGAAGATGTATTTGTGATGCAATGACAAGTCCAAACGTTAAAGAAACAAATTGTCAAACAAAGTTCAATGAAGAAGAAATTATGGATTGCTTTAGTAGTTTCTTGGATTTTGATTTTCGTTGTATTGCAAACAAATGTGTAAATTAGTATATTTGAAGGTATTAAAGGTTGTGTATTGAAAGCTACTTTGGCAAGTATGTATTTAATGCTTATTTGGCTTCATTTGAATGTATGTTTGTCATTTGACACCAATAAATAGGGGAGTTCATTTTATTCAGTAAATTCGATTTTTTAGGTAAACTAGACTAGTCTGACCCAGCCGGTTCGGGACATAAAAGACCAGTCCAGTTCATTTTAACTCTTAACCTTCCAAGTTCCAATCTCCATTCTATATCATAATAACCAAAGTGGATTCTCTTCTTCTCGCCTAACCTTTAATTTCTCTTATTTCTACTGACCAAAGAACTTCCTCGATGCCAATTCCATCTTTTCGCGCAATTCCAAGTCTACCCCATGATTGATCACTTAGAAAAATCACCAATTTTTACCGACATCGCCAATCTGGGTTTGATTCCAAAAGATTGATTAGTGGGATGCCTCCGGCTTAGGCCTCTCGACTGACCAATGTATGCATCATGCATGTGGATTGTTCAATTACTTTTGGCTCTTAACAAATTGGATTCAGTCTTCATATATATTCCTAATTTTTTTCCGAAAACTTTGGTCGGAAAAGTTGCTCCCCCCCTTCTAATATATAATTAATAAATTATTACTTTCTTCTCTTGTGCCAAGCTCTGTATCTGTATTCGTGAGCTTTAACTTTTCATTATGATTATCAATTCTTTGGTTTTTGCTATAAAAGTTTTTAGTTTATTAGTGCATACAGATAAGTATAATTTTAAAATTTTACACAAACTTTTTGGTTGTGGAGAATTGGTTACTATAGATTGAGACTCAAAAGGCATCATCCAGATTAATGAGTTACTCTGCCATGCTGGATTTTATATTGTTCAGACTTCATATAGTCATCCTTGTTATGTACGTAATCTTGAAAAAACTGATGTAGTTGAAGTTGTTTTCAGTATACAATAAGTAAAAATCGATACTAAATCGGTCCAACAAGTATCGGATTTGATTCACCCTTTTTGCTACATTTGGTAACCGGTTCGGATCGATTTAGTCCAGTTTTGTCCAATTATATACCGGTTGAACACCCCTACCAAGAAATGATGCAACATATACGAATGAATATGGAACCAACCTATGCACCTAACAAGTTATTAAGACAAAAACAAATAAACATTTGACGCAACTTAAGTACTGTAAAAGAAACTTATGCAACAATGTTGAGTAAATGCATTCACCAATTTGTTATACATAACCAAGATCATCCACTGAAATGCATAATATATTCATATTCCAAAACCATAAACATTCAATCCCAGTTGTACAAAATATTTGAAACCCTGTCCTAATCTGACCACCACAACTTCAAAAATTAAAAATTATCCTATCATCAACCATCAAAGTATCATAATTACCAACAAAATACTATACCATGTCCTCAACCATAAAAACCAGTCATTACATTCAACCATCAAAAGTACTACATCATGACATAATTATATAAATTTTAATTTTTATCTAAGTTTGATCCACCCTTATTCCTTGAAATTTTGTATGGCCTTCGTGTGGATTATTGGCTTCCAACAACATATATCTTCCTTGTTACCCCTTCTTTAGTTTGAATTGAGGAGAAAACTAAGCTGATACTTGGTGTAACGAAAGTCACAAAGTAACTCAGTTTTTAAAATGATAGCATGGAAAGTAGAGCAATAAAGGTCTTTAATATTTACAAACATAAATGTAGGTGTGGGTCTATCTTTGCTTTTTTCATTCTAGCATTCCACATTTTCTTTACCATTTCTTGTGGAGTGTAATGTATATCATAGTTAATCTTTATCATTTTTACTACAAATATATATATATATATATATATATATATATATATATATATATATATATATATGTATATGTAGGTACACAGTTGTGTACCTACACGGTAGGCTTTTGGCGACAGTTTTAATTGCTATGGCGACGGTTTTCTTAATAGTACTGTCGCCATAGCCATTCAAACCGTCACTAAAGGCCTACCGTGTAGGTACACAGCTGTGTACATATATATATATATATATATATATATATATATATATATATATATATATATTAAATTGAACTCCAAGTCAATAAGTGGACACTTACATTTGGTGTTGGAATCTTCACTTGGTTAAATTGCTCTCTTTCTATAATTACTACACTAGGCAGTGCAGTAAGCTCTTTAATTTGCTCTCATATGGGCTCTATATTAGGCTCTTTAATTGGGCATTGGTTCTTTCTATGATCAGCATTTCTACAAATGCTACAATGTATTTTCCTTCTTACTCTACTTACCCTCTTCACTTGACCATGATTTTCTATATCTTCCCAATCTTCTCTCATTCTCAGCCTCTGTGGTCTGCCTCTCAGTTTATTTGGGATTGGTAGGTCTTATGATGTCAAAGTCTGTGAATTCCCAAAAATCTTCACCATTTAGCACCTCAAGAGTATCATTGTAAGTCTTGAGGAAAGTCTCTTTTATATACCAGTGAGCTACGTAGTCTATTAGATTCTAATAAACCGATTGAATTGCTGAGACAACATGACAACATGGGATGCCAGTAAGGTCCCACACTCTACAAGCACAGGTTTTATCTTTAAGATTCACAGTAAATGCTCTACCTCTTTCTTTGACTTGGAATGAGATTTTTCCATCTCAAAGTGGGTCACAATAGGCAGAGGTAATGATGGTTGTATCAAGCTTATTCTTAATTTATTGACAAATCAGATCATTTGACTTAAGCATAATATCCCTTTTCTGATGCAATTTAACCATTATTAGATCATGAATTTCTTGAGGCATTGTTAGTATTGGCATGTACCTAGGAAATTTTCATTAAAGATATAAGAATAATTATAACTTGATTATTAGAATACTATAGTACAGTAAATAGAATTGAAGTAATAAATTAATAAGAATATACCTAGCTTTAATAATCTAAGCATTTAAGCATTCAGACATGTTGCTCTCAACATTATCAGCCTTTGAATGAGTGACAAAATATGCGTTAGACTAAAGCTTTTGATCGTGCTAATTGATGTTATCATGTGCAGGGGCAGAAAACCTCTTAATTTCCCTCATTGCTCTTTTATGTGCTTGTTCATGGGTTGTACATGCAGCTTCCCAAACACTCTCTTTAGTGCTTGTGAAGTGAATCTCTTCCTTTAGTTAACATAAATGTGTCTAGCACAATTTATATGCTCCACATGAGGAAGAAGTTCACCTATGGCATTCTTCAACCCTGCACAACATAAAAGCAATTAGTAAAACATATGCACTTAGTAAAACAGAGGCAATTAGTTAAAACAAGTAAAATATATCTGTTGTTGGTCATTGATTATAGTCAATCCACAACCTTCACCAATGTTAAGGTCATCGGCCAACAAGTCCAAGAACCATCTCCAACTATCACCATTTTTACTTTCCACAACAACTATAGCTACAGGGAACATTTGATTGTTCTCATTCCTTCTCACTGTAGATAGTAATTGAGCCCACATACTGTTTTTAAGAAACAACCCTCCAATCCAAGAATTGGCCTACAACCTTCTTTCCATTCTTTCTTCAAGATGTCATAGCAATGAAAACGACTCGGTCTTTATGTTGTTATATTTTGACTAGTTCGGTGTCATGTGTCAAATACGGGATTTATAATTATATTTTATTTATTGATTATAATTTATATTACTATATGTACTCTAAATATTAGCTAAGTAATAATAGTATAATGTTATAAATGATAGTAAAAAAAATAATGACAAATTAATAATATAGTGTCACCGAATTAAAAAAAAATAATTATATCTGTAATTTTAAAACAGAGCGAGCATTAATTAAAAATCCTATATAAAGTGATTATGAGTATTATTATTATTATTTATTAAAATAGGTAGACGTAATCTTACCCATTAATGACATTCATACTCGTTTTTAGTGTTAATAAAATATATTGGCTTATCAAGATAAAAAGGAAGAAGAAGAAATAAAAGAGTATTTATAAATGAATATATAATAAATTTAAAGTTTCCTACAAAGAGAGGATTAGATTGCATTAAATGTCTATGAAGAGAGAAAATTACAATTTAAATATACATTGAAATTGAATTGCTAACAAATTCTATTATACTCCATCCGTTCCGAATTATATGATCACTATTGACTTTTTTAAAATTCAATTTTAGATATTTTTAAATTTAAAATTAATATGATCCATTTAAGTTTTGAAAATAATAAAACTTATAACTAGTAGTACTTATTAGGTAATTTATGATACTCATAATTGTATTAACATAAAGTAAATGGATTTATTTCAATTTTGAGTTTGAAATGTTTGAAATTGACTTTTCAAAAGTCAATATTGATCTTATAATTTAGAACGAAATGAGTATATCTTATAAACGAGTTGCCTATAAAAAGAGAGAATCTACCAATTCTGATATATATTTTATGAGATACTAAAAATATAATAAAAGTAAAAATATCAACCAATTCAATTCAAGTATAGTTTCACAAGTTAACTCAATTCAAGATCAATCAAAATGTCTTAGTTAACTTATATAATAAAATATTATTTATGGTATTATAATTATATATTTTGATATTGATATTAATATTGACTGATGTTGATGCTGATTATAAGCATTATTGGTTATAATTTGAAATCTACCAAAAGAAAGTACTGATCAATAAAGTGGTGAAATTATATTTTTTACACATTAAATGGATAAACAGATTGTGCTAAAAGTATAGTACCCTTTACTTCACAAAACTAACTTTTTTATTTTAAAAAAATAAATTTATAAAAGTTTAAAGTTAAAAATGGATATAATCATTTATTTAATTTTATTAAGCATAAACTTATATATTATAAATGATCTAAAAATTACTACAAGATTTGACTTCAAAAGTTTTTAGTATAGCATAGGGTCGTTTTATACTGAAATGAATTTTCTCTCGTTTAAGACTCTGTTTTAGCTTAGATCCAAATAAAACCTACTTTTATATATATATATATATATATATATATATATATATATATATATATATATATATATATATATATATATATATATATATATATATATAATAGAAGAGGGAGTATTATCTAGCAATCAGATTATGTGTATGCCTCTAATATTCTTTTGCCTTTTTGTACATTTTGTCCTGAAATATTCAATTGCCACCATTTTATAACATCCCACCTAGAGGTGGCAAATGAATTGATTAAATGAGTAATGAATAATCATGATCGGTTATAATCGAATCGAATAACCTATTCGGTTATAGTAAAAAATTAAAATTTACATAATTTTAATATACGAATAAATATCTGAATTATGAAGTAATTGAATAATGGAAAACCAAATAACCCATTAATAACCGAAACTAAGCCAAGATTGGACTAAAGGTCTCCCAATGAGGTCAGCCTTTTTGCAGATTACCATCATCCACCCTTTATATACTTGCATAAAATTAAAGTGAAAATTTAAATTATCCACCCTCACAATGCTGGAACCAAAAGTGCAATCCTTTTTGAATAATCTGATTTCTCATTGCAAAAGACACTCTGAACATGAGCCCTGACGAATGGGTTGCTTAAATTTCCATGTCTTCTCAGACACCTTGCGCATGTTAGCCAACTCCAAGAGGCCTTGAATGATGTTTACAAAGGTGAAGTTTTTTTCCAAACTATTTGTCATCTGCATCAAATAGTACTCCATTGCATTAGTTCTCTTCCACTGTGGGAACGGAACCAAAAGAGAACTTAAAAATATATATATATATATATATATATATATATTTTTTATTTTATTTGGTTAATCGGTTAACTAAACAGTATATTTTCATATTTGAAACTGAACCCAAAAATCGAATTGTAAAACGGTTATAACCGAAAATGTCCAAATAACCGGCATATTTTTTGTTTAAAAAGTTGATTCGCTTTAATGATCACTAGTCCATTACTGTATTTTATTTCTTTTGCATAATTTCTCTAGAGTCGCCACTGAATGTTGCACGCACTCATGTTGGTGTGTGGTTTCTATAGAATCACAATTGGAGGCAGAGCAATGCTTTTATATACTTTCAAGTCCCAAAATATATAAAAAAAATAAATTATTAATGGATTTAATTTTTACTTTTTTCTGATCTTGTGCCCCATGCTCTACACTGAGGATTATAAAATAGGTGGTTTATCATATACATTAAGAGAAAGAGCCAAAATTAATCCATATCAAAACCCTTCAAAGGATAATAAAAATGAACTACCAACGGAGGATGAAATATGAGAGGCCGAGACTATTATAGACCAAAAACCAAAAGACTAAAATTGAAAAAAAATACCAGTAAAATCACTTTAGTACAGAAGTTAGACAAAAAAGAAGTACAATCAACAAAATAATGCACTTCATCATTGAAAAGAACAGTAAAATCTGACCAAATAGAGCAAGAATATGACCAAGAATAGCAAAACCCAAATGAAAATCGAAACCCAAAACGCAGATTAATCAACCCATTTTGAAAAGCAATAAATTAAAAAGAAATTTATGAATTCAAATACAACTGACATAATGAAGTAGAAGAGGTCACAAATTAATCCTTCAGTTACGGAAGAGTCGGTTGACGTGGGAGCCAAAGATGTGGAATATTATATAGGGATGGAGAATCACGATTTTGGAAGAATTAATCTGAAAAGAATAGGAGACGAGAGATCAAGATGTGATAAGATGTAGAGATCGAGATGGGCTCGAAAGGAGATGGAGAGATTAACTGAAGAAGAGCTTGAGAGGAGATGGAGACAGCGAGACAACGACAGAGGGAAATGTCAAGACCGGATCGGCCATTGAATTGAAAAAGTTACCGGGTCGACAAGTCATTGGTCAAACTAATGATCGGATCGTTATTGAATCGGCGATCATTAATATGTAATAAATAATAAATAATTAAATATATTAATTATTATTATATATTATATATAATATTTAGTAAATATGTAAAATTAATCAATTTATCTACACAAAAAAAAAATTAAACCTATTTGTATAATATTTATTTCATACAATTCAAAAAAATACTAAATTTATATATATAAAAAAAGATATTAAATTATGATCATAACTCAAAATTCAATACTCAAGAATGATAAAATCAAATACAAATAAACATAAACATCTGTAGGATACATTCAATCAAATTCGGTAAAATAAATAAATCTATTTGTACAATATTTACTTAATACAATTCAAATAAATACTAAATTTATATGAAAAAATATATATTAAATCATGATCATAACTCAAAACTAAATCAATGATATATTTAATAAAGTTCAAATGCTTAAATTTAAAGGTAAAACTGTTGACCCGATGACCCCGTCACTGGGTCAACCGGTCCGACCACCGGGTCACTGGTATTTCCGGTTTTTGACCAAATTCGATTTTTTGGTTTAAACCGGATCAGAGGACCGACCAATTCCGATTTTTTTCGATCGGACCAGCGGTCCGGTTCGATTTTCATAACTATGATCGAGACTGGGAGTTGAGTGAGAAAAGTCGAATTGATTGAAAAAATGATTTTACTGCATGGTAAGTGATTCATGGGAAATTATTATTTTTATATGTAAAAATATTAATTTTTAAATTTTATCCATTTAAGTTATGGGTTGGAGGATTCCCACCTTCATTTTCTAGAGCCCTTAAGAATTGTGTTTTGTACATTCATATTAACCGTTGACTCTCAAGAAAATTTTAAAATGTGTCGGTGTTAGTAAGAAAAAGTATAATCACTTCGTAGGTGCGTTTATATGACAATTAGTTGTGATTTTAATATGTCAAAATTTATTCTTACTAAAATTATTTTAATTTAATTTTTATTTTGGGTTTAAGCGGTTCAGGCTTTATTAGTTGAAATTAGTAAAAGAATTTAAGTGTTTGTTCGACTAAGGATGAGGTGAAATAAAAATATTTGATGCCGCCTTATTTTTTAATTATTTAACCAAACAAATTGTCATTTGTTTTTAAGAATTACTAATTACTAATTATAGTAGAGACAATCAAGGAAGGAAATTATTTTATATAATATACAACATAACAAAACTTCAACACATTTTTAATTAATTTATTACAATGTGTAAAAGCTAAAAAATAGGTACATAATTTGAAATGGAAGAAACCTAATCGTTAAAAGTCGAAAAAGCCCTCCAAATAGCACCGTCACAGTAGAAGGCAGAGAGAAGAAAATCCCAAAGAGCGTAATTAGATGGAAAAAAGCCGAGGGAAGGAACATTTGTTGCCTTTTCTGGCAAATAAAGCTTCTTTTGGGGCGGTTCTTTTGGTAGCTTAAACCCTTGTGCACTCACAGTATATACCCACATTAGAACACAGACCAAAGGGAAATACACCCTCTTAAGAGAGAAAAAATGGGTTAGACCTATTGTTTATCTTTGTTCAACAATCAATTATATTTGTATTGAAATAGTGATTTTGGCATTGTTGCAAATAAGAGAGAGGATCAGAGGAGGCATTTTGACTACCATTGATTGCAGAAAATCAGCTACAGGTGGGGTATGATCTGATTATTTGTTCATTGTTTGTTGGTGTTACCGTTATTTCTTTTTGATTATGTATTTCTGGGTTTTTTGTAGTGAATTTATGTATAAAATTATGCTGTTCATATTTCAAATGAATTTTTAACTGATTTATTGGGCCTTGGAGATATATTTGGCAGATTGTGTAATTTATTTAGTGTTTAATATTCTTAATTTTAACCCTTTATGCTACATTTGGATTGAAGTAATGGAATTAAGGTAGGAATGGAATAGAGAATGAAAATGGTTCATTTTATTCCAATTGAACAATCAAACACATTATTTTCATTCCACGGGAATGAGTTAGAGAATAACATTGGAACGAAAATAATAGTAAAGAGAAATCGAAAGAAATATAATCACACATGAGACACAAAATTTACGTTGTTCACCCAAAGGTTGGGCTAGTCCACGGTCGCGGCAAATCAGTGTCACTATTTTTAGAATTTCGTACATAATACAATGCAGGATTTCCTCCTTATATAATGCAATACAATAAACCCTAATTCAACCCAAAAGTACAAAACTAATAATCAAAATTCAGGTCGGGAGTGCTGCCACCATACTTGCCTAATTATTCATAGCGGCAAACAAATAAAGATTATGTACCAGGCCAGAGCGGAAGAAACGGGCCCAAATATCTTTTGGGTAGCTTTAACAACCTTTGAATCAAAGTCGGATCAGGCTTCACCAATAACAAATAAGATACTCCATTCCCCTTTGATTCCTACAATTCGTAACAACCCAGCTCAAACCGAGTTCAAAAAGGCTAAAAGAGCATTAACTTAGTCATCTTAGTCGAGCCAAGGTCATGACTATTGGTAACACTGGTAGTTGGGTTGAGACCTTATAAATAGTTCATTCCTACCCACATGTTTGAATGTGGGACGGGGTATTACATTTCTCATACTTGGTTCTACTATTTGTGTGTACTAGATATGGGTGCAACCTTGCAGGTGCTGCAAGCCTAGCTAGAATTAACTTAAAATAGACTGATAGACCACATAAATATAGTGTTTGAACAGGGTCTATAGTCATAACTTTGGGGAGATGGAAAATGACTGCACATTTAGTTATTTCCACTCCAATGCAAGTGTAAAATGTATTCCGCTTTACGTGGAATGCAAACTGCTACATGTGAAGTGACTTTATACTATAAATTTTTTGAGATTAAGTAAAATATGTTTAAAAATCTAAAGAGAAGGCAAAAAGGAAAATAAATTGTGTGCTAAGCACCTGATAAAATAAGAGATAACATTTTTTTTGTTCCTATGTTACAGATCTGCACCATTAAGTGATGATTGGCTTTATAGATACTCCCCCGGTTCCCCGTTTCACAATATATTATCAAATTTGATTCTTTAAAGTCAAACAAAGACATTTTCAAAAGTATAACTGAAGTAGTTTATTTATGTTTTAATTTTAATTTTTTTATAATTAGTAGTATTGTTTAGAAAGTTTACAATTTTCATAATTTTATTAACTAAAAATAAAAACCATATTAATTTTGCATTTAAAAATATGCGAAATTGGCTTCATAAAGTCGAACTTGATCGAGGGAGTATATAAGTTCGCTCCAATATTGAAGCTATGATTTTGTAGACAATATATAATTTTTTGTCTTTCCAAGTATAGCAAATTAATTATCCCACAACTAAATAAAATTTGCTTGACTAATTAGTTGAATGATCAGAAATGGATCTCAAATAGTTGCATGAGCACCGTGTCCTTGTAGTTTTTATATTTTTTCTCCAATAGTTGCATGAGCACCATGTCCATACTTTTCTTTTTATTGTCGTTATGTTTTTGCCGTCGATGTTGCCGTGCTTGAGCTGATGTTTTATTGTTGGCCTGTCCTTGTCAGTATCATGTCGTTGTTGTTATTCTATAAAGTAATATTTGTTTACTATATGTGACTTAATTTGATATATTCAGCATACGTTAGTATTGGCCAACCAGCTACAGTGTCCATTATTAAAAGTCATGATTTTGGATAATAACCAAACCAATTGGATGCTTATTGCACTGCAAGATTTAATAAGATTTTGTACTCACTCTATAATAAAAAAGAAAGACCTAAATACATGTTCTACTATAACATTTTCTTGTGACATTTACCCATTGGGACCAGTAATGTATATTGTACTTAGAGGTTTTCTGTCTAAACGTGATAGTGGTCTATCATTTCTTCACATAACTCTGACATCTCAATTGCATTCACAATTAATTATACTTCAGTTTTCCTTTTGAATTGTGAAGAATCATCCATTCGTTCAAACTGTATTTTTAGTTTGATTTATTGTAATTTAAATGAAACTTATGTTGAGTAACAGTTGCTTTATCACGCTATTGTTAAGTTTACTTCTCCAATGCAGTACTAACATAAATGATGAGGTTCAATATTTTACTTCCTCAACATACTTATTATTATTATTATTATTATTATTATTATTATTATACTTTTTCTTCCTTCTTATTAGGGTCTCCACTATTTGTGCCATTGTCATGGATTTGGATAAAAGCATTCGAGAGGCAAGTAGTGACATAACTCATCAAGAATGGACTATATCCATGCATTCTTTTTCCAATCTTACCCATGTTTCTCCAGTGGTGTTTCTGTACCTCTTAAAAGAATGTTACATTCATGGTACAATTTTCTCTTCCCTCTCTAGATTTCGGGCGGTATCAACCATATTTTTATGCACTCCGTCCCACAACTAAAATTTATGCAGGTCCATCCATTAACTAAAATTTTTGCGGTTCATATTATTCGAACACTCTCAACCATACATTTCATAGGGGTCAATTAGCAAATCAAATTAGAATTTGAAAATTTCTTAATTTTGTGCAAAAAGCTATGTTGCAATATTTGTGGGATTTAGGGAGTATGTGTGTGTGTGTGTCTAGATATTGTTTGTATTGATGATATCAGCAATGGCTTGTCCGCTGTTTTGGTATTTTGACTGCTTGGCGAGTTCTAGATTCATTTCTGTGATATTTCACAGCCAACCACCCTTGTTTACTTATAATTATTAATTTCTTATTTTTCAAAATTTGCAGTACAATAGACCAATCAATTTTATCTCAAATTCTCAAACTTACATAACGTATAAGCTTGAGTGCAATGAATAAATAAAGAAACAACTAATATAGCATCACTGGATTGCTGTTTTTTTTTTGGCTCACTCTGGTCATAGGTTCTAATTCTTCCTCTTATACTCACAAATACAGGCATACCCATGCACACATATACATGTATGTATAAGTTTTCATTTATGTTTGTATTTGATAGGCAAATGCAAGGCAATATCCAAATTTCGTTCTCTTCAGCAAATGGTCCATCAAGTTCTGTATAATGCTCCCAGACCTGGACCGGTTGTTTTTGTTGCTCGCTGCCTCTATGTCTTGCCTATATTCGAATTATATTGTGAAGGATTCAGTCACTTGATAATATCTGCACTTCGTCGTCTTCTTAAAACGGGAACCACCCAAGAAGACTTACTTGGAGCAAAGTCCCTCGCTGCGCAATTATTTCTTAACTCTGTTGGGGGCAATGGCCATGATGAAAGGGTTCTTATAAAGATACTAGAAGTATTTGATATTAGACTGGAAAATATTGAGAACGTTTTGTGCAAGTTAGATGTAAAGAATGGTAATGATTTGAACACAGCAAAAGTGTTTGTTGAGCAATATATTTATGAATTGATAGAGTCCCAGTCATATATGACAGCAGTCACTCTGCTTGAACACTTCTCTTTCCGCAACGCTGGAGAGTCTTTTCTATTTAAAATGATGGAAAACAAAGAATACAGAGCAGCAGAGAAGTGGGCAGATTTTATGGGAAGGCCAATGTTATGTGCCCTCGTCCAGCAGTACAGTGATAGGTTGCTGTTAGAAAGTGCGTACGATGTTATAAAAAAGCACAACCTGAAAAATGAATTTCCAGAAGTGTATCATAAGGGCAAAGAATGGTAAACCCTGATGTCTCATTTCTCCCCGTTGATTATGTTACCTTTTCCATGTAATAATCACCTGCCCAACACTTGATGGTTCTGAAAGTTTTAAATTTTTGTCCTATTAATTATGAAGCATATTCAAATTGTAGCTCATTAAAGAAGCTGGCAGAAAAGGGATTGTGGGACATTGCAGAGGCAAGAACGAATAATGATAAACAACTTTTGGAATATTTGGTAAGTGGATTTGAAGTTTTGAAAATTAGCAGCTACCAACTTTGCTTTAATCTCGTCTCAGTATTGCATGTACTTTGGCCATTTTGTGGGCAGAGCAATCAGAATACTTTGCATTCCTTTTTGATTAAATCTGGAATCCTTTTCTATTTTTTGAATTTTAGTTATACCTTGATTACAGGGTATAGAATATGGCTACAATAAAATCATCGAAGTAACTCAAATATGCCACTGTTCACAGCAGGTGGATGTCTTAAATACAACATAATGTAATTGGTTGTCATTGACCAATGCACTTGGGATTCACAGAGAACAAGTACATAATGCTTTTGAAAGACCAGGTACCCACACAAACTTTTGCTTGTGTGGGTACCTGGTACTAGGTACCCACACAAGTGCACAAGTTTTATTTCTAATACAACTTGCAAATTAGCAACAACAAAAAAATGGCTTGTATTTTCCCAGTGCATGCCTTGTGCGTGCAGGGGTGGGGGGAAGGTGTGGGATTAGTTGAGTGCTCCAAGAGATTCGGACACTTATAATTGCTTTAAAAAATATACTTCAATAAAAGCTACAATGGGATTGAAGATGTGTTGTGTTAGTTTCAATGTGGTACATTGACGCCATAACATTGGATTGACCATAAGACATAGCAATTTTGAATAGAGGAAGCAGATTATCAATACTCAAAATGAAATTAGTCTGGTGATATTTGCTGCTTGGTCATCCAGCCTGAATCATGAGTTTTATTACTTTTTTGTCAGTATCAAGTTTGTTGAATATGTCAAATTTCAGTCAGATTTGTCTGGGGCTTCATAATCTGTCGACTTGCCCTGTTGCAACCTTTAAACTTTTGTCAAAGAGTGAGGTGTTTACATGCTTGTAATGGAATGGGTGTGTTGCGCTATGCTTTGTATGTTGCTTGTGTACTTGGGTTCACCCCCTTTTTGATACTTTCACTGAAATCATTTACTTATCAAAAACATAAAATAAAAAAATGTAACATGTCTGTTGATATTGTTTTATTATTTTATACATTTTTTAGGACTAGGTCTGTGTTTCACTGCTAAGTAGGTGATATGGAAAGGTTCATTGGAATATAAGAATTTTAGATAAAGTCGGAGTAGGGGAATATATAGTTTGTATATTCAACAATGTTAGAAGAAGAGACACAGACATTGTGATTTTTGAGATGGGAGGTGTTTAAGAAGGATGTCTTTGAATTGGCTTGCAGTATCGGAGGTGTTGTTCGATTGAGAAATCCAAGCAAAGTTGAAGCTACAGTTTTAAAGGGCGCATTGAGGCTAAAATGCTATATGGAGCTGAATGTTGGGTGACCAAGAAGCAACATGTGCATAAGATGGGGGTTGCTGAAATGAGATGTTAAGGTGGATGTGGGGCCATACAAGGTTAGAAACACGCATATTTGAAAGAAGGTTGAGTGGTACTGATTATAGAGAAGATGAGCGATTATCGGTTGAGATGGTTTGGTCCTATAAACTTTAGATGCACTGGTGAGAAGAGGAGACTTGTATGAGGAGGAAAATATAAGGAGGGAGATAGATCAATAATTATTTGGGGAAAGTTATACAAAGAAACTTGAAGGAGCTGAATATAACTAATTAAATTGTTTGAGATAGGAATGAGTGGATGTATGTAATACACATACTGGAGGGCGGTAAAGTGCTTATTTCTCTGTTTCTCTCTTTTGCCTATCATTTTTCTTTTTCCCTTGTTTCATTTTAGCTTTATTTATGTATGCATATATGTATGTATGTATTTTCAAATATGTGGGTGTCTTTTTTTATTTTACTTATCTCCACTCATTCCTTTTCTCTTAACTTATCTGTTTTATTATGTATAATTTGTTTTATCTTTTAATTTTCTTCTTACCTTTCTACTTTTACACTTACATCTATGGGATTAATTTTCAGACTACCTCCAACTACTTCAGCGTAACAAATGTTAAGTTGTGCTTTTTAGGAGTAATGCTGGGGTTCTCAAATGTTCCACCAAATTTGGAGTTTCAAAATCCAAATGAGTTTCTTAATGCGCATGTAGTTCACATTTAATACTTGACCAATCAGTAATGATGTAGTCAACCAATTTTATCCCCTCTATTCCACTTTGAATGACTTTGTTTACATATTTTGGATTTTTTTTATTTATGACTTCACTTTAGATGTTAAACGATAAATTTTGAAATTTTATATTACAAAATGTTGTTTCTAAATATGTTTTCTCAAGTTCTAAAATCCATGCCACAAACATGATTTTGAACTATGCCATTCAAAGTGGACAGAGGGAGTGAACCATTTTGGACTCCACTCCCTGCATTTTTCTTTTGCCAGTGTCAATTTTTGCTGAATAATCAATCCACATGTCTTAACTCTTCAATTTAAAGTTAAGACAAGTGGATCATAAGGTTGCCCAGTTTAAATCCCATTGTCAATCCCCTAGTGACATCGTGAATTTGATTGATTTTTTCCGGATTATTGTTTTAATTCACAGGAGAATAAAAAAAGGAAAAACAGCTTTGAGTGTTAAATCAGATGTGTCGGGGTTATACACGTGATCAGTATACTGCTTACGCATCTGTTGCACAGTAGGATTGCCAGAACCATTATTTGAAGTTATACTAGTTGGAGCAATATTGAAAAGTATGGCATTAGTTATAACTTTTGCGAACACTGCGTGCGATACATAAACGAGTAACTCATACTTTTACCTTTAAAAAACTACTATTAAAGGTTTATCTTGCAATGGAAGCTGGCTACATGGAGAAGGTTGAAGAACTTTGTGATCGTTACTCCCTAAAAGGATTTGCGAATGTCAAAGGTATGTCAGATGTTTCTTTTTCTTGTCGTACCTGCATCTTCAACAATTGCGTTGCACATAATTTGATGGATAAATAATATTATTTTCTTTAGATAAACAATGCTACTCCTTCAACTCTCTTTAATTCATCTCTTTCCTTTTTTTGGAAGTCCCAAAATAATTTAACCTCTTTATCAAAGCTTTGTGGGCCCTACAATCCTTTTAGAAAGAGATTTTTACTCTTCATTCCTTCTAAAACTATGTGCCAACTTGAAAACACATTTCTTAAACCATGTGCCAATTTTTATGTTTAAACGAAGAGGAATTGGGGACTGATACTTTAAAAAGTTTTATCTGCTCGAAAAAGCATTCTGCCCTGACGTATCCTTCTTTTTTATTACTCACTTGGTTATATTGTAATGAAGAAGTAAAAGTCTGGAAGCAATACAAGAACTGCATGCAGGAAAGGGGTCATTTGTTTCAGAAGGGGCTCAATTTCCCCTTGGAACTTTTGGAAATTCTTGTTTTTTACTGTATTATCTGTAATTTTGTTTAATAAAACAAGGCTTCAAAATGATCTTTGCTTACTCACAAAAGGAAAAATCAGCAATCTCCCTTTCTTCCCCTCCGCCCCACACAATAAATAAATAAATAAATAAGTAAATAATAATATAAGTTCCCGTAGATTCTTATGATTACAGATTTGCTTCTGATTTAAAATATTGGATCAATTACTGACATTGAAACAGAAAACACATTTAATCATTATGTTTTTATGTTGTGCAGAACATCAGGCAAGTTTTCAACATAATCGCTTTGTGAGTCCTAATAAATTGGCTTTGGAAGACATAATTTGGGTTGATGAGGTCACTGGTTTGCATGATGCAATATGCCAAATTGAGAGATGCAAAGTTGTGGGAATTGACTGTGAATGGAAACCTGTTTATGAGAAAGGCAAGCAACCCAAGGTAATCATCTATTAATCAATCTCCAGTTCCTAAATATGGAAGTTTATCTTCCTTTCTATTTGGTTCTTGCTTGATTCATTAATTGAATGGCTTACAAAAAGATTAGTATCTTTTCTGTATTTTCTTCATCAATAACACCTTAACATGACTAGTCATTCATACCAAAAATTAAAAAAAAAGAGCTTTTAAAGTAGGAAAGATAGAGGAGTTTTGTAGGTAAATGATCTTTTATCATGTCTAGATGCATCATCTTTTTTTGGAGGCATAGCTTGCTTTATTACCTTCCCCTTTATTCCGTCTCTTAATTGTTCATTAGTGTCTAACTAACCTAAATAATATCAAAGTTGATAAGCTCTTTCTGTATATAAAATTTCTTTTCCTTCATCGTGGGACGTGGGTATATATATAAAATATGTTGATAGCCTAGTGGATTGAACTTTCTATTTCCAAAACTAAGCCTCTAAATTCATTTGAATTCCTCATGGTTCAGGGCCTACCTGATTTGTTATATACTAGTCTTTCTGTTTTTTGGTTTTCCACTTCATGAGGGGTGCCAAAGACCATAACCATATTAAATACTAAAGTCTTATTTACTCTAAAAGACTTACTGAGTTACTGCTGCCTTGTTAAAAGTCCTGGAACAAGCTCTAATGAGACATAATTGCCACTGACCAAGAGTCTACATCCGGTATCGTGTTCAAACCATTAACCAATCTTCAGTACGTCCCAGGATTTAAAATTCAACATATGACAATAAAAATGTTAGACTAATTTAAATAAATGGATTTATAAGTGGTTCTACGAGGAAATCACCCAAATAGCAGGAGTAGGCAGAAGGAGTTTTTCATGTACCTAGGCTTCTCCTGTCTCAAGTCTTATCCATCTCAATTTAGTCTTCTAAATTTAATAAACCTTCTTTTCCTCTCAAGTGTGGTTAAGAATTCTTTCCAGGTAAGTTCTTAAATTCTTAGTCACGTTTTTTTTTTCCATCTTTAGTTCTTTGCATATGTAGTTTTTCCTAAAATCTATACAAAATTATCACTTGTGTTTGTTTTCCTGATGCTAAGTTAGCATATGGCTCTTTGTTACCTTACTTAATTAGAGATGAGATTCAGTTGAGGCATTACGAGGCCTTTTCAGTCTTTTGAAAGGCATTTAGTTGTAGAACTTTGTTTGTTTCCATAATGCTCATAAAATCATAGCATACCATCTTGAAAATGCTTTATCAGGATTATGTATCATTCCTCTCTTGAATATTCATTCTTGTTCAAGTGTTTTTCACTCTTTGCTAACAGTATAGTTTTCCATGTTATTACAGGTTTCTATCATGCAAATTGCTTCTGAAAAGATGGTCCATATTTTTGACCTGATAAAGTTGTTTCAAGATGTACCTGATATTTTAGACAAGTACCTGACTCGCATATTTCATTCTTCTACAATTTTAAAGCTTGGTATGTATGCAATAGTAATTATAAGAAATGGCACTGCCAAGTTCATATGGAAAGTTTTGTCACCGTAAACTGTAACTTTATTATTACCAGTGAACTTTGTTCTGCTGTGTTGGGTTTTTTTTTTTTTTTTGGGGGGGGGGGGGGGGGGGGTAAAGGTGTGGATGGTTCCCAACTTCTCTGAGATTTATCTCTTGGTGCTATTGTCAATGTATAAGGTTACATCTACAATATTTGATTTCCTTGCAAGTCTACAACTTGTAGGCTATAACTTCCAGTGTGATGTGAAGCAGCTGGCTCATTCTTATGGAGATCTTAATTGTTTCAAGCACTATGAGATGCTACTGGATATTCAGAATTTATTCAATGAACCTCGTGGTGGTCTTTCCGGCCTGGCAAAGGTAACTTAGAAATGTGACAGCTACTGCGCTTTGTCACTCCTCAAAGTCGTTAGTTAATTTGTTTTTCCTGGCCATTTTGGTTCTTTATATTTTCTTCTTTTTCCTTGAATTGGTTTTGGCTTCATGTCATACGGACACCGGTTGCGCTTTCTCTTTTTAATTTTTTTGGGTGCTTTTCTTAATGAAACAGAAAATATTGGGAGCTGAACTGAACAAGACAAGACGAAATAGCAACTGGGAGCAACGGCCTTTAACTCCGAATCAGGTAGTGTTACGTCATTTTCTTATATGCTAGACTTTATAATTGCTTAGGAAATACATGCTTTTGTGGAGACCACCATCAATTGGTGACTGACTCAGTCCGCTTCCAAGCATGTGAATGTGAATTTAGAAATTTTTAGTTTCACCAATAGAAATAATATTGAATGAGTAGCTCAGTAGCAGAAAAGCTCAGATATGGATGCTAGCTTGGTGAGGTCCCATGGTGGAATGCTTTAAGTGGTGCTCGGATGGGTGCAAAAGACAATACCTCTAAAGAGGAGGGCGTCTCACTTAAACTTGCTTGCTACAAAAAAAGAGTGACTGACTCAACCACTTCCAAGCATGTGAATGTCAGTTTTAGAAATGATTATTTTCACCTAGAGAAGTAATATTGAATGAGTTTAACGTTATAAGTGGCTCACTAGAAGTAATAGCAGAAAAGCTCAGAAATGGATGTTAGATTGGCGGGCTTTACTTTTTGTTAGGCAATTGTATGGGCTTTCAGCAAAGCGAGAATGCCAGGAGGTAAATGATACCATGTGAAACTAAACAAGACAATAGTCCAATAACTAAAAATAAAACTTTTAGGTTTTAGCCTCAGAATCTGCTTTAAGAAATCTTTTTTTCCCTCCTTTCGTGTGGGGGGCGGGTGCTGTTTTTTCTTACCTTCTTTTATTTCACTGCTGAAATCATTAGATCTTTGAATATTATTTAGTTTGACCTTATATCTGCTAGAAAAAAACTTGCATGATATTCCATGGTTGAAGTGATAACACTTTGTTCTTTTATGTGGATGGATGATATACAGCTAGAATATGCTGCTCTTGATGCTGCTGTACTCATTCACATATTCTCACATGTACAAGACCATTCACCTTCTGCTGGTGTCTCTGATGAACATACCAAAATCGAGTGGAAATCGCACATTGTAAGTATAATTTAAAAATTCCATTAACCTCTATATGTGGATACTTTTTGTGGTTTAGGTGATTAGGTCTTTATTCACACGTTTGTTTAAATTTATACTGTAATATCATTTGGTTGAAATCAATTTACATTGGGACCAATACAGGTACGTCACATGGGCAAGCCAAGAAAGTATATAAAGCAGTTGAAAGCTGGGGCGGATGCGCCTTCTGAATTAAGTTGAAGTTAGGTTTCAAATTTCTCTTTTAACGCTCTTGCATCTACTTTGTAAAATTTCAGTGAGCTTAAAAAGGAAGGTTATGAAGTCTGCTGCTGTGAATATGCGGTTCTTGTGTATTGTTAGGGATTCTAGAGGATTCCAGGAGCATGATTGTAGGAGCATGAGTAATGTCTGGAGTGATATGTGCTAGTCATTGATGGATTGATTTACTTTCCTTATATAGCATGAGTCTTAGTGTATAAAAGGCTCAACTCTTATTTGTACTTAATATATGATTATGGAATAAACTCTCTACTTTACATGGTATCAAAGCCATGATCTTTTAAGCTTTTTTTCCAAGTCTCTTTTTAATCGTTCATCCTTCTTCTTTTCATTTTTTTCTTCCTTTAGAGGGGGGGAAAAAGTTGTTCATTGTGTGAACAGTAATGACACAAGAAGTTTTTTTTCTCCCAGCTGCAATAGTGAGTTTTTTATGGTGTTTTGTTCTCTGCTTTGCATTGATATATGCATGTGAGAATTAGTTGGGTCGTGGGAATTTTTTCGTGATTTAATAGCAGACTTTTGTTGTTTTTTTGCTTCATGGGATTTACTTTGCGATCGGCTATCTGAGGTGCTCCACACACTAGTATATATTTATTTGGTCTAGGTGTATGTGGTTACTGTTTAGTTGTGATCCTTTGCCGTAGTTTGTTACTTGGGAAAATTTAACACAAGATATTCCAAGCAAGATGTCTGCAACTCTCGAGCCTATTGTGAGCCAGAATTCTAGTACAATTTCAACAAATGTTACAGAAGTACTATCTTCATCAACTCGTCTTACTGATAAGAAATTGGAAGGCGTTTCCAATTATCCACAATGGAGGAAGATTGTGAGGTTGGCGCTGATTAGCAGAGAACAGGACGACCATTTAACGAAAGTAAAAGTTTCCAATGAGGCATGGAAGACAATCGATGCCAGGGTTCTCTATCAGATGCTTAATTTCGTGGACAGTCAAATTGTTGATTTGGTTACTCATATTGATACTGTCTAAAAATTGTGGGAGTACTTGGCAGTGTTGTATTCGGGACAAAATAATCTTTGCTCGTATCTATGAGGTCTCTCAGGACTTTTATAAAATTCGTCGAGATGGACGCCTACTTTCACAGTTTTTTGCTGATTTTAAGAGGATGTATGAGGAATTAAATTCATTGCTCCCTATTACAGCAATGTGACACAAATGTGAGTCCAACGTGACCAGTTGGCAGTTATGGGTTCTTTAGGTGCTCTTGGATCATAATTTGAAATTGTTCGCTCCTAGATTCTTAGCAGCCTGACAGTACCATCTCTTATAGATACTTTTGCCTGAGTTTTATGTGACTCCCGTGATGCTACCCCTACAGTCGATACTTCCGATAAGTTTACTTTAATTGCTTCCTATGGGAGAGGTACATGTCGTAGTGGTCTTGCAAATGCTCATGGTGGTATATTTGTCGACCATTCTGGTGGAGGACGAGGTTAAGGTGGTTTGGGAGGCAGATGGAGTAATAGGAGTCAGAGTTCAGATATCAATGAAGGGACAAGACTAGGCATAATTTGTTATCATTATGGAGAGCTCAATCAGGTTCAACAGTTTTGTAGACATCTTCATAATTAAGGACAACCACGATTTGCAAATGTGATTGTTGGTTTGGAAGATGGAGGACAACCTTCTGTTCATACATCATCCGAGGAAAAGACAGTGATTATGACCCAAGCAGAGTATGATGCCTACACACAGTATCAGGTTTCTTAACAACCATCCTTTACCTCCACTGCTGCTTTTTTTCTCTGCTTTGCATTGATATATGCATGTGAGAAGTAGTTGGGTCGTGGGAATTTTTTGGTGATTTAATACCAGACTTTTGTTGTATTTTTGCCTCATGGTATTTACTTTGCGATCGGATATCTGAGGTGCTCTATACACTAGTATATATTTATTTGGTCTAGGTGTATGTGGTTACTGTTTAGTTGTGATCCTTTGCCGTAGTTTGTTACTTGGGAAAATTTAACACAAGATATTCCAAGCAAGATGTCTGCAACACTCGAGCCTATTGTGAGCCAGAATTCTAGTACATTTTCAACAAATGTTACAGAAGTACTATCTTCATCAACTCGTCTTACTGATAAGAAATTGGAAGGCGTTTCCAATTATCCACAATGGAGGAAGATTGTGAGGTTGGCGCTGATTAGCAGAGAACAGGACGACCATTTAACGAAAGTAAAAGTTTCCAATGAGGCATGGAAGACAATCGATGCCAGGGTTCTCTATCAGATGCTTAATTTCGTGGACAGTCAAATTGTTGATTTGGTTACTCCTATTGATACTGTCAAAGAATTGTGGGAGTACTTGGCAGTGTTGTAATCGGGACAAAATAATCTTTGCTCGTATCTATGAGGTCTCTCAGGACTTTTATAAAATTCGTCGAGATGGACGCCTAAATTCACAGTTTTTTGCTGATTTTAAGAGGATGTCTGAGGAATTAAATTCATTGCTCCCTATTACAGCGATGTGACACAAATGTGAGTCCAACGTGATCAGTTGGCAGTTATGGGTTCTTTAGGTGCTCTTGGATCATAATTTGAAATTGTTCGCTCATAGATTCTTAGCAGCCTGACAGTACCATCTCTTATAGATACTTTTGCCTGAGTTTTATGTGTCTCCCGTGATGCTACCCCTACTGTCGATACTTCCGATAAGTTTACTTTAATTGCTTCCTATGGGAGAGGTACAGGTCGTAGTGGTCTTGCAAATGCTCACGGTGGTATATTTGTCGACCATTCTGGTGGAGGACGAGGTTAAGGTGGTTTGGGAGGCAAATGGAGTAATAGGAGTCAGAGTTCAGATATCAATGAAGGGACAAGACTAGGCATAGTTTGTTATCATTATGGAGAGCTCAATCAGGTTCAACGGTTTTGTAGACATCTTCATAATTAAGGACAACCACGATTTGCAAATGTGATTGCTGGTTTGGAAGATGGAGGACAACCTTCTGTTCATACATCATCCGAGGAAAAGACAGTGATTATGACCCAAGCAGAGTATGATGCCTACACACAGTATCAGGTTTCTTAACAACCATCCTTTACCTCCACTGCTGCTTTTTTTCTCTGCTTTGCATTGATATATGCATGTGAGAAGTAGTTGGGTCGTGGGAATTTTTTGGTGATTTAATAGCAGACCTTTGTTGTTTTTTTGCCTCATGGGATTTACTTTGCGATCGGATATCTGAGGTGCTCCATACACTAGTATATATTTATTTGGTCTAGGTGTATGTGGTTACTGTTTAGTTGTGATCCTTTGCCGTAGTTTGTTACTTGGGAAAATTTAACACAAGATATTCCAAGCAAGATGTCTGCAACACTCGAGCCTATTGTGAGCCAGAATTCTAGTACATTTTCAACAAATGTTACAGAAGTACTATCTTCATCAACTCGTCTTACTGATAAGAAATTGGAAGGCGTTTCCAATTATCCACAATGGAGGAAGATTGTGAGGTTGGCGCTGATTAGCAGAGAACATGACGACCATTTAACGAAAGTAAAAGTTTCCAATAAGGCATGGAAGACAATCGATGCCAGGATTCTCTATTAGATGCTTAATTCCGTGGACAGTCAAATTTGTTGATTTGGTTATTCCTATTGATACTGTCAAAGAATTGTGGGAGTACTTGGCGGTGTTGTACTCGGGACAAAATAATCTTTGCTCGTATCTATGAAGTCTCTCAGGACTTTTATAAAATTCGTCGAGATGGACGCCCACTTCCACAGTTTTTTGCTGATTTTAAGAGGATGTCTAAGGAATTAAATTCATTGCTCCCTATTACAGCGATGTGACACAAATGTGAGTCCAACGTGACCAGTTGGCAGTTATGGGTTCTTTAGGTGCTCTTGGATCATAATTTGAAATAGTTCGCTCCTAGATTCTTAGCAGCCTAACAATACCATCTCTTATAGATACTTTTGCCTGAGTTTTATGTGTCTCCCGTGATGCTACCCCTACTGTCGATACTTCCGATAAGTTTACTTTAATTGCTTCCTATGGGAGAGGTACAGGTCGTAGTGGTCTTGCAAATGCTCACGGTGGTATATTTGTCGACCATTCTGGTGGAGGACGAGGTTAAGGTGGTTTGGGAGGCAGAGGGAGTAATAGGAGTCAGAGTTCAGATAGCAATGAATGGACAAGACTAGGCATAGTTTGTTATCATTATGGAGAGCTCAATCAGGTTCAACGGTTTTGTAGACATCTTCATAGTTAAGGTCAGCCACGATTTGCAAATGTGATTGCTGGTTTGGAAGATGGAGGACAACCTTCTGTTCATACATCATCCGAGGAAAAGACAGTGATTATGACCCAAGCAGAGTATGATGCCTACACACAATATCAGGTTTCTTAACAACCATCCTTTACCTCCACTGCTGCTTTTGTTCTCTGCTTTGCATTGATATATGCATGTAAGAAGTAGTTGGGTCGTGGGAATTTTTTGGTGATTTAATACCAGACTTTTGTTGTTTTTTTGCCTCATGGGATTTACTTTGCAATCGGATATCTGAGGTGCTCCACACGCAAGTATATATTTATTTGGTCTCGGTGTATGTGGTTACTATTTAGTTGTGATCCTTTGCCGTAGTTTGTTACTTGGGAAGATTTAACACAAGATATTCCAAGCAAGATGTCTGCAACACTCGAGCCTATTGTGAGCCAGAATTCTAGTACATTTTCAACAAATGTTACAGAAGTACTATCTTCATCAACTCGTCTTACTGATAAGAAATTGGAAGGCGTTTCCAATTATCCACAATGGAGGAAGATTGTGAGGTTGGCGCTGATTAGCAGAGAACAGGACGACCATTTAACGAAAGTAAAAGTTTCCAATGAGGCATGGAAGACAATCGATGCCAGGATTCTCTATTAGATGCTTAATTCCGTGGACAGTCAAATTTGTTGATTTGGTTATTCCTATTGATACTGTCAAAGAATTGTGGGAGTACTTGGCGGTGTTGTACTCGGGACAAAATAATCTTTGCTCGTATCTATGAGGTCTCTCAGGACTTTTATAAATTCGTCGAGATGGACGCCCACTTCCACAGTTTTTTGCTGATTTTAAGAGGATGTCTAAGGAATTAAATTCATTGCTCCCTATTACAGCGATGTGACACAAATGTGAGTCCAACGTGACCAGTTGGCAGTTATGGGTTCTTTAGGTGCTCTTGGATCATAATTTGAAATTGTTCGCTCCTAGATTCTTAGCAGCCTAACAATACCATCTCTTATAGATACTTTTGCCTGAGTTTTATGTGTCTCCCGTGATGCTACCCCTACTGTCGATACTTCCGATAAGTCTACTTTAATTGCTTCCTATGGGAGAGGTACAGGTCGTAGTGGTCTTGCAAATGCTCACGGTGGTATATTTGTCGACCATTCTGGTGGAGGACGAGGTTAAGGTGGTTTGGGAGGCAGAGGGAGTAATAGGAGTCAGGGTTCAGATAGCAATGAAGGGACAAGACTAGGCATAGTTTGTTATCATTATGGAGAGCTCAATCAGGTTTAACGGTTTTGTAGACATCTTCATAATTAAGGACAACCATGATTTGCAAATGTGATTGTTGGTTTGGAAGATGGAGGACAACCTTCTGTTCATACATCATCCGAGGAAAAGACAGTGATTATGACCCCAGCAGAGTATGATGCCTACACACAGTATCAGGTTTCTTAACAACCATCCTTTACCTCCACTGCTGCTTTTGTTCTCTGCTTTGCATTGATATATTAATGTAAGAAGTAGTTGGGTCGTGGGAATTTTTTGGTGATTTAATAGCAAACTTTTATTGTTTTTTTTCCTCATGGGATTTACTTTGCGATCGGATATCTGAGGTGCTCCATACACTAGTATATATTTATTTGGTCTAGGTGTATGTGGTTACTGTTTAGTTGTGATCCTTTGCCGTAGTTTGTTACTTGGAAAAATTTAACACAAGATATTCCAAGCAAGATGTCTGCAACACTCGAGCCTGTTGTGAGCGAGAATTCTAGTGCATCTTCAACAAATGTTACAGAAGTACTATCTTCATCAACTCGTCTTACTGATAAGAAATTGGAAGGCGTTTCCAATTATCCACAATGGAGGAAGATTGTGAGGTTGGCGCTGATTAGCAGAGAACAGGACGACCATTTAACGAAAGTAAAAGTTTCCAATGAGACATAGAAGACAATCGATGCCAGGATTCTCTATTAGATGCTTAATTCCGTGGACAGTCAAATTGTTGATTTGGTTACTCATATTGATACTGTCAAAGAATTGTGGGAGTACTTGGCGGTGTTGTACTCGGGACAAAATAATCTTTGCTCGTATCTATGAGGTCTCTCAGGACTTTTATAAAATTCGTCGAGATGGTCGCCCACTTCCACAGTTTTTTGTTGATTTTAAGAGGATGTATGAGGAATTAAATTCATTGCTCCCTATTACAGCGATGTGACACAAATGTGAGTCCAACGTGACCAGTTGGCAGTTATGGGTTATTTAGGTGCTCTTGGATCGTAATTTGAAATTGTTCGCTCCTAGATTCTTAGCAGCCTGACAGTACCATCTCTTATAGATACTTTTGCCTGAGTTTTATGTGTCTCCCGTGATGCTACCCCTACTGTCGATACTTCCGATAAGTCTACTTTAATTGCTTTCTATGGGAGAGGTACAGGTCGTAGTGGTCTTGCAAATGCTCACGGTGGTATATTTGTCGACCATTCTGGTGGAGGACGAGGTTAAGGTGGTTTGGGAGGCAGAGGGAGTAATAGGAGTCAGAGTTCAGATAGCAATGAAGGGAGAAGACTAGGCATAGTTTGTTATCATTATGGAGAGCTCAATCAAGTTCAACGGTTTTGTAGACATCTTCATAATTAAGGACAACCATGATTTGCAAATGTGATTGCTGGTTTGAAAGATGGAGGACAACCTTCTGTTCATACATCATCCGAGGAAAAGACAGTGATTATGACCCAAGCAGAGTATGATTCCTACACACAGTATCAGGTTTCTTAACAACCATCATTTACTTCCACTGCGACTTTTGTTCAAACAGGTAATGTCAGTGCTTGCCTCACTACCTCTCATCTTTGGGTAATAGATTTAAGGGCATTTGATCACATGACAGATACATCTGGAAATCTATCTCATTTTCAAACTATGTGCCCTATTCCTAGTGTCACTTTAGCATATGGTTTCACGGTCACTATAAAGGGAACTAATGCTGCTACTTTAAGCCTGTATTTCTCATTAAACTCTACACTATATATACTTAACTTTCCATTTCATCTTCTTTCTATGAGCAAATTATCAAAGACTTATAATTGTTCTGTACCTTTTATCCTAATTCGTGTGTCTTTCAGGATATTACGACGAAGAGGATGATTGGTAGAGGTCGTGCATCAGGAGGTTTATATATGTTCGATGATTTAATCCATTGACCTATTTGCTTGTTCTAGTGTTGCTTCACCATTTCAAGTCCACTGTCGATTGGGATATCCTTCTTTAGCCAACTTGAAGAGAATAATGCCTTGTTTCAGTTCATTGTCTAGTTTAAATTGTGAATCTTGTCAATTTAGAAAACACCACCATGTCTTATATTCTCCTAGAGTCATTAAAAGGTCTGCGCACCTAGTTGATTTGGTTCATTATGATATTTGGGGTCCTTGTCCAGTAGTGTCCTAACTTGGTTTTCGTTATTTTGTTATCTTTGTGGACGATTATTCACGTGTTACTTGGCTTTATCTAATGAAAAATTGCTCTAAATTGTTTTCTATTTTCTCCAATTTTGTGATTGAAATACAGACTCAGTTTGGCAGTATTATTCGTGTATTACGTAGTTATAATGCTCTTGAGTATTTTTCATCTCTCTTTTCTACTTTCATAACTCAGAGGCATTATTCATCAGTCCTCGTGTACTGATATACCACAACAAAATGGCATTGCGGAGCGCAAAAGTCGACATCTTATGGTGGTTACACTTGCGTTAATGTTTGAAATACGTGTTCCTAAACCATTTTAGGGAGATGCGGTTTTTACCGCATGTCATCTTTTTAACCGCATGCATTTATCTGTGTTACATGGGACTATACCTTTTTCTTTGTTGTATGGGACTATACCATTAAGTGTTTATTTGTTGGTTATTCTCACTCCCAAAAAAGTTAACGTTGTTATTCTCCTGATCTTAAGCAATATTTTGTTATTTCTGATGTGACCTTTAAGTCTACCCCTTTTTCTTCACAACCTCATTTCGTCTCTCATTTAGATGAAAAGATACCTACATGCGTCATTTGGTCTACAACTCCTAGACCTCTATTTCAACCAGTTCACGAGATTCGTTGTGTACAATCGTCGTCCCATAACAGATATAATGCCTCACGATGTTTCGTTTTCTTCGTCCAATGATCCTCGTAAATCTCTTTTTGATCCTAACCTGTCTGATTTAGATAAACCTATTGCTCTGCGAAAAGGTAAACGAAGTTGTACCCAACATCCTCTTTTTGCTTCTTTCTCCTATTATGGTATTTTCTCTGCCCATAATACTTGTCTATCTACTATTTCTGCTCATCTTGTTCCTAAAACTGTTAAGGAAACACTATCTAATTCTGGCTAGAGGATAGCTATGGAAGATGAAATGATGACTTAAGAGAATAATGGTAATTGGGAGTTGGTGATGCCTCCTCCAAATACATCGATTGTTGGTTATAAGTGGATTTACACAGTGAAGGTAAATCCTGATGGTTCTCTTGATCGCCTTAAGGCTCGATTAGTTGCAAAAGGATATGCTCAAGTTCATGGTATTGATTATTCCGAGACTTTCTTTCCAATTGCTAAAATGACGTCTGTTAGCTTATTAATTTCTCTGGCAGCTTCTCATCATTGGCCTTTACATCAGTTGGATGTCAAAAATGCTTTTCTTCATGGTGATTTAAACGAAGTTGTATATATGAAGTAACCACCTGGCTTCATTGCTCAAGGAGAATCATGCTAGTATGTAAACTCAAGAAGTCATTGTATGGGCTGAAACAATCACCACGTGTATGGTTTGGGAAATTTACATAGGTTGTTCTTCAGTTTGGATTACTTAGATGTGACAGTGATCACTCTATTTTCATCGTGAGAGTGGTGCTGGAAGAATTTTGTTGGTCGTGTATGTTGATGATATTGTTATTACATACAATGAAAAGCAGGGAATAATGAATTTGAAATCTTTTTTGATGCAGAAATTTGAAACAAAAGATTTGGGAAAGTTGAAATATTTTTTGGGTATTGTGGTGGCTCAATAAAGGTATTTTCCTATATCAGATGAAGTATGTCTTAGACTTGCTAGAGGAAATAGGTCTTCTAAGAGCAAGACTAGTTGATCCGCCCATGGATTCAAGTCACAAGTTAACAACAACAGAGGGAGATATTTTGGAAAATCCAGATAAGTTTCGGAGACTTGTGGGAAAAGTTAACTATCTCACCGACACTTGTCCCGACATTGCGTTTCCTGTTAGTGTTGTTAGTCAGTTCTTATCCTGTCCTAGGTCTTCACATTGGGTTGTAATTGTGAGGATATTGAAGTATCTTAAAGGAACACCGGGGCGTGGATTGGTCTTTCATGATCATGGTCATATGAAAGTTTAAGGATTCTCCGATGCGATTGGGTTTGATCTCCAACAGATAAGAGGTCTACAACAGGGTATTGTGTGTTCATTGGAGGTAACTTGGTGTCATAGAAGAGTAAGAAACAGACTGTTGTGTCCAGATCCAGTGTTGAGTCAAAATACAGAGAAATGGCTCACGTAACATGTGAACTAATATGGTTGAAGCACTTATTGAGCGAATTAGGGTTTTAATAAGCTAGTACATATGCAACTTTGGTGTGATAATCAAGCAGTTCTTTACATTGCATTTAATCCAGTATTTCATAAGCGAACCAAACACATAGAACTTGACTGTCATTTTATTCACGAAAAGATACAAAATGGGATTATTTCCACTAATCATGTAAAGATCGACGATCAGCTTGCTGACGTGTTTAATAAAGCTTTAGGGTCAGCTCGAATCTCATATATTTGTAACAAGCTGGGCGTGATTGATATCCATGCTCCAACTTGAGGGGGAGTTTTAAAGATTCTAGAGGATTCCAAGAGCATGATTGTAAGAGTAATGTGTGAAATGATATGTGCTATTCATTGACGGATTATTTACTTTCCTTATATAGCATTAGTCTTAGTTTATAAAAGGCTCAGCTCTTATTTTTACTTAATATGATTATGGAATAAACTCTCTACTTTACATGTATAAATATAATCGTTTTACTTTGCCAACAAATTTTTAAGTAGTTCTACCGTAAAAACTTTCATCTGCCTATTTACTCAGCATGCTTACTTTTAAGGGAGTAATATTTGATGGTTGTAAATTTTGCTGTGAACAATTTAATCTGTAGGCTGACACTATTAAGTTGTTGATATGTTACATTCATCTCACCATGTTAATTTATTTCAATTGTGACCAGAATTTGCTACTGGGCATTTCATCCCATGTGTTCTTTTGCATCAAATTCACTATTTCAAGTGACACTTTTGTAGTTAATACCTTTAAATAAGGATTGGAAAAGATTTATATTACGCCAAAAAGATATCGACTTTTGTTGTGAGTATATACATCAATTAATTATTCATGTATTTGTATTAATTTATAGTATATCATTGTGTCTACTCGCAATAAGAATCAACATGTTTTTGTTGTAATATAGTTAATTAATTGTGACCCTTATTTATAGTATAAATGGGGATATATGCTATGAAAATCATGTAATTAAGCTATATGCTAGTTCCACATATTATTAGGGCTAAATACATTTTTTCACTGTACTAGACCCCGGTTTACAAATGTATCATTGAACTAAAAATTTTAACGATCAACTCGTTGAACTACACGTTATTTACAAAAAGTGATAAAACCGTCTGTGTCTGTTAACCATTTAATAGAAAATTGACGTGACAATATGTGGAAGCATATTACATTATTTACGTGGATGATATATAATTAAAAGACTTAAATTGCTAAGTTGTATAAAATTTCCCAAATTAATCCCAATCCCAAATCGATTCCAAATTGGTTCTTCATTCATTAGCGTCGAAGAAGAGAAAACAATTAACTGAGGAACTTACATGAGCATTTCCAGCGAAATTAGCATCATAAATCGCGTCGATTATTGGGAGATGCCCAGAAGTCCAGTGACATGTTGATGTGGACTAGTCGTGCTGATGTGGTTAGCATGGAAAGAGGGAACAACAGATCCGAGAAGAAAGTTCATTGGTTGTTCTCGTTTCAAGGTGTATGCCCTAATTTCTTTCTTATAATAATGATGCTCTATTTTGGGTGTTAAGTTTTGCCCAAATTTCTCCCTTGTTTATCTAGGTTTTGCTAGAATCCCTTTTTGATTGCTATGTAATTGTGGATAATGAAACTGGGTTTTTGGTTTAATTATATATGAGAATAATAACTGCGTTAATTTGTTGCGGGATAAGAAATTATATTATAGGTTTTTTAAATGGTGTGATCCACCATTTATAATAAAAGCAAGGGAAGTGATATTGAAATTGAATAAAAAAATTGAAAGAAACTATAAAAAAGTTGAGAGATTGATGGAAGAAATAAAAAATATGGAAGTTGGGAACCAATTGATGATCAAGCAAAGACGACAAAGAAAATGAAGCAACTAGGCACAAAGATGTATTGGTGATGCAAAGACAAGTCCAAACGTTAAAGAAACAAATTGTCAAACAAGGTTTAATAGAGAAGAAATTATGGATTGCTTTAGCAGTTTCTTGGATTTTGATTTTCGTTGTATTGCAAACAAATGTGTAAATTAGTATATTTGAAGGTATTAAAGGTTATTTATAATTTATGTATTGAAAGCTATTGTGGCAAGTATGTATTTAATGTTTATTTGGCTTCATTTGAATGTATGTTTGGCATTTGACACCAAGGAATAAGGGTGTTCATTTTATTCGGTAAATTCAATTTTTTGGGTAAACCGGGCTGGTCCGACTCGGCCAGTTCAAGACACAAAAGACTAGTCTGGTTCATTTTAACTCCTAACCTTCCAAGTTCCAATCTCCATTCTATATCATAATAACCAAGTAGATTCTCTTCATCTCGTCTAAACCTTCAATTTCTCTTATTTTAACTAACCAAAGAACTTCCTCGATGCCAATTCCATCTTTTCACGCAATTCCAAGTCTACCCCATGATTGATCACTTGGAAAAATCCCCAATTTTTGCCGACATCATCAATCTGGGCTTGATTCTAAAAGTTTAATTAGTGGGATGCCTCCGACTTAAGCCTCTCAACTGACCAATGTATGCATCATGCATGTGGATTGTTCAATTACTTTTGGCTCTTAACAAATTGGATTTAGTCTTCTTCTATATTCCTGAATTTTTTCTGGAAACTTTGGTTGGAAAAGTTGCTATCCTCCCCCCCCCCCTAATATATAATTAATAAATTATTGCTTTCTTCTCTTGTGCCAAGCTCTGTATCTGTATTTGTGAGCTTTAAATTTTCATTATGATTATCACTTGTTTGACTTTTGCTATAAAAGTTTTTAGTTTATTAGTGCATACAAATAAGTATAATTTTAAAATTTTATACAAACTTTTTGGTTGTGGAAAATTGTTGTGAAAAAATTGGTTACTATAGATTAAGACTCATAAAGCATCATCCAGATTAATGAGTTACTCTGCCATGTTGGATTTTGTATTGTTCAGACTTCATATAGTAATCCTTGTTATGTACGTAATCTTGTAAAAACTGATATAGTTCAAGTTGTTTTCAGTATGCAATAGGTAAAAATCGGTACCGAATCGGTTTATTAGTTTGGGATACCGGTCTAACCGGTATCGGTTTTGGTTCACCCTTTTTACTATATTTGGTAACCTGTTCTGATCAATTTGGTCTGGTTATATACCAGTTGAACACCCATTCCAAGAAATGAATGTAGCATATACGAATGAATATAGAACCAACCTATGCACCTAACAACTTATTAAGACAAAAAAAAACATTTGACGTAACCTAAGTACTGCAGGAAACTTATGCAACAATGTTGAGTAAATGCATTTATCAACTTGTTATACAGAACCAAGATCATCCACTGAAATGCATAATATATTCATATTCCAAAACCAATTGAAATACATAATATATTCATATTCCAAAACCATAAACATTCAATCCCAGTTGTACAAAATATTTGTAACCCTGTCCTAATCTAACCACCACAGCTTCAAAAATTATCCTGTCATCAACCATCAAAGTACTATAATTAGCAACAAAATACTATACCCTGTCCTCAACCATAAAAAACAGTCGTTACATCCAACCATCAAAAGTACTACATCATGACATAGTTATAGAAATTCTAATTTTTATCTAAGTTTGATCCACCTTTCTTCCTTGGAATTTTATATGGCCTTCGTGTGGATTCTTAGCTTTCAACAACATCTATCTTCCTTGTTACCCATTCTCTAGTTTGAATTGAGGAGAAAACTGAGATGATACTTAGTGTAATGAAAGTCACAAATTAACTCAGCTTTTTAAATGATAGTATAGAAAGTAAAGCAATATAGGTCTTTAATACTTACAAGCATAAATGCAGGTGTGCGTCTATCTTTACTTTTTTATTTGAGCATCCCACCCTTTTCTTAACCTTTTTTTGTGGACTGTAATATATATCATAGTTAATCTTTATCATTTTAACTACAAATATATATATATATATATATATATATATATATATATATATATATATATATTAAACTCAACTCAAAGTTAATAAGTGAACACTTACATTTGGTGTTGAAATCTTCACTTGGTTAAATTGCTCTCTTTCTGTAATTACTATACCAAGCAGTGCAGTAGGCTTTTCAATTTGCTCTCAGGTGGGCTCAATATAAGGCTCTTTAACTGGGCATTGGTTCTTTTATTGACCAGCCTTTCTACAAATGCTACAATGCATTTTTCCTTCCTACTCTACTCACCCTCTTCACTTTACCATGATTTTCTCTATCTTCTCTCCTTCTCAGCCTCTGTGGTCTGCCTCTCAGTTTCTTTGGCATTAGTGGAGGTCCCATGATGTCAAAGTTTGTGAATTCCCAAAAATCTTCACCATTTAGCACCTCAAGAGTATCACTATAAGTCTTTAGATAAGTCTCTTTTGTATACTAGTGAGCTACATAGTCTATTGGATTCTGATAAACCGATTGAATTGCTGAGATAGCATGACAACATGGGATGCCAGTAAGGTCCCACACTCTACAAGCACAGGTTTTATCTTTAAGATTCATAATAAATGTTCTACCACTTTCTTTGACTTGGAATGAGATTTTTCCATCCCAAAGTGGGTCACAATAGGCAAAGGCAATGATGGTTGTATCAAGCTTATTCTTAATTTATTGACAAATCAGATCATTTGACTTAAGCATAATATCCCTTTTCTGATACAATCTAACCATTATTTGATCATTAATTTCTTGAAGCATTGTTAGTACTAGCATGTACCTAGGATTTTTCATTAAAGATGTAAGAATAATTCTAACTTGATTATTAGAATAATATACTACAGTAATACAATTGAAGTAATAAATTAGTAAGAATATACATAACTTTGATAATCCAAGCATTGAAACATTCAGACATGTTACTCTTAAACATTATCAGCCTTGAATGAGTGGCGAAATATGCATTAGACCAAAGCTTTGGATCATGCTAACTGATGTTTTCATGTGCAGGGGCAGAAAGCCTCTTAATTTTCCTTATTGTTCTCTTGTGTGCTTGATCATGGATTGCACATGCAGCTTCCCAAAACACTTTCTTTAGTGTTTGTGAAGTGAAGCTCTTCCTCTAGTTAACATAAATGTGTCTAACACAATTTATATGCTCCACATGAGGACGAAGTTCACCTATGACATTCTTTAACCCCTGCACAACATAAAGGCAATTAGTAAAACATATGCACTTAGTAAAACAGAGGCAATTAGTTAAAAACAAGTAAAATATATATGTTGTTGGTCATTGATTATAGTCAATCCACAACCTTCACCAAGGTTAAGGTCATCAGCTAACAAGTCCAATAACCATCTCCAACTATCACCATTTTTACTTTCCACAATAGCCATAGCTACATGAAACATTTGATTGTTCCTATCCATTCCCACTGCAAATAGTAATTGACCCCACATACTTTTTTAAAGAAACATCCATCTAATTCAAGAATTGACCTACAACCTTCTTTCCATGCTTTATTCAAGCTGTCGTAGCAACGAAAACGACTAGGTCTTTGTGTGACGCCCCTAAATTTGGACCTACACAGCCCAATTTGAGACGCAAAAAATACACGATAATTATTACAAAATAGTACATAGTACAAAAATACAGAACTCAATAATACACAACTAAGTCTTCACTATTATTGTCACACTATTTATAACATGTGAAGATTACTACAGCTATCACTCGGACCTTCACTCTATTTCCCGGCTAGACTCAGCTACTTTCTCATTTTCTGAAGAACAATGGAACAAAAAGAAAGGGTGAGCTCAAATAGTCCATTAAAGAAATATCATGACTAAGATAATAATGAGTTAATTATCATTAGCCTTCAACAGTTGAGTTCTTGATAGAATATAATAAACAACAAGTTTTAGATCAATAATAGCAGCAGCATGAGCAATCCATTAGAATAATCATGTAGACTATGATGTCCACTAGCTTTTCTTTTTAAGAAAAACATCATCAACTTTTATCATTTGAAACACCACTGATCATGATCATACCAACAACAGTTCTTCTTTGCCCCAGACCAAAGAGAACTTTCACCATATGCCCTAAAAAACACTCAACAATTATATCGCCTTTATCCTATTATTTGTGCCCCAGGCCACAAATATTCACCAGTTATATTATCATTGTACTCAGACCAAAGATATTTACAACAACTTGATTCTTGATGATTAGTATAAATAACAGTGATATAAATTATGAATAGAAACAATAGGATAATCAATAAATATCGAAAGTTTATAATTTTACTTTGTCCAGAGTCAAATAATATCCAAATTATCAATATGATGTGGACTCAATTTTAAAAATGATATTCAAGATTCATAGTTAAAAATAACGATTGAAGTTCAATAGAAACGTTCAAGTAAATAGGAAAGTTTAAATAAAATGATATTAGATGAAGCGCAAACTATTAAGGAACATGTAATAATTTCAGAAATTTTACCGAACAATACTTATCAAAGTAAGTTTAAGAGTATGAAAGAAAATGATATCCCTTACCTTAACACGTGACTGGATATTGATTTAAATGAAGTTGATCAACCTATATATTTATAATTTAATTAGTAACTACCAGATATAATTTCATGGTGTATACCAATTCGTATGAAATCATCAAAAATAATTTAATAGTAAAAATTTGTGTAATGTACAGAATAAAGTATAATAAACTTCAAAATAGTTTTTGAAAATATTATTTCAAAAGAATCTAAAGTTTTTCATAATGAATCTTCTAAAGGAAGAGTTATAAATACTGTGTGATGTGTGTGGTTACTTGACTAACTATTATGAAAAGAACAATACTTGTACTCTTATAGATCTTCAAATACACACGATAGCTTAAGCACGCTTAGAAAGATCTTACGCAAAGTAATATTTAGACAGTGAAAGAAAGAATGAGCAATAAAGTTTATGAAAAATCTTGAAGTTAAGGCCTCTATTTATAGTCAATTTTTTTTATTTATCATAATCCAAGATTTTTTAATTTAATCCAAACCGTATATTTCAAGATAATGTTTAATTCATACCACACATTTCATCTTTTAATATTTCTTTAATCTAAATCATTCATTTAAATATCATCTTTAATCTACGTCGTTCATTTCAAATTCTATAATTATTACATTAACTTTAATATATACCATTCATTTCAGATTTTCTTTAATCTATACCATTCATTTAATAAAATAATTAACTTTATATATAAAACAACTAACTTTATATATAAAACAACTAACTTTATATATAAATCAATTAACTTTATATATAAAATAACTAACTTTATATAATATATCATAATAAAATAATTTACTTTACATAATTTATATAAAGTAAATAACTTTATATAATTTATTATAATAAAATAAATAACTTTATCAATTCAATTATTCAACAATAATTCACAATTATTTATTATTATGACCAATTGTTGTAAATGCAGTGTAGTTGGCTTTCTGAGTTAGATACTCACAATGCTAGCAAAAAAATTTAACTAATAATGGAATACAATAGTTAATCAATATCATAATAGGGATAACAATAATACAGAAAATAAATAAAAGAAAGAGCACGTTACTATGTAATGACAATTATTGATTCAATAATATGAATTATTGTACATATGTTACTGTGACAATTATTAGTTCAATAATATGAATTATTGTGCCAGTGACAATTATTGATTCAATAAAGTCAATATTGTACAATAGCCACTTTATCAGTTCAATAATATGAAACACTGTGCAATACCGTGTGTTACTGTGTAATACCGTGTGTTACTATGAAATACCGTATATTACTGTGCAATACCGTGTTCTACTATTCCTTTACCACCGAGTATTTTAACAGTTAAAAGTGATAATACCGTTGACTGTTTTTATTTAAAAAGATTACTTATGTCGTTTTTTATATCCAACAATATATTGTTGTGGGGTCCACAAATGTTTGGTTATTTCGGCGCCGTCGTACGAATCGAATATTCCCCGACAAAATGAATATTCTCCGACAAGATAAAATTGCACAAAATATTTTTTAACTTTTGTCAATTTATCCACTTACCGTTTTAAAATATATATATAAAGAAAAATTAAATTTGTATTTCATAAAAGTTAGGATCTTACACTTTGTGTTATTATATTTTGACTAGTTTGGTGTCATGTGTCAAATATGGGATTTATAATTATATTTTATTTATTGATTATAATTTATATTACTATATGTACTCTAAATATTAGCTAAGTAATAGTAGTATAATGCTATAAATAATAGCAAAAAATAATGACAATCTGTAATTTTAAAACAGAGCGAGTATTAATTAAAAATCCTATATTTTGATATATATTTTATGAGATAATAAAAGTAAAAATATCAACCAATTAAATTCAAGTATAGTTTCACGAGTTAACTTAATTCAAGATCAATCAAAATGTCCTAGTTAACTCATATAATAAAATATTATTTATGGTATTATAATTATATATTTTGATATTGATATTAATATTGACTGATGTTGATGTTGATTATAAGCATTATTGGTTATAATTTGAAATCTACCAAAAGAAAGTACTGATCAATAAAGAGGTGAAATTATATTTTTTACACATTAAATGGATAAACAGATTGTGCTAAAAGTATAGTACCCTTTACTTCACCAAACTAACTTTTTTATTTTAAAAAAAATAAATTTATAAAAGTTTAAAATGGATATAATCATTTATTTAATTTTATTAAGCATAAACTTATATATTATAAATTATCTAAAAATAACTACAATATTTGACTTCAAAAGTTTTTAGTATAGCATAGGGTCGTTTTATACTGAAATGAATTTTCTCTTGTTTAAGACTCTGTTTTAGCTTAGATCCAAATAAAACCTTATATATATATATATATATATAAATAACAGAGGAGGGAGTATTATCTAGCAATCAGATTATGCGTGTATGCCTCTAATATTCTTTTGCCTTTTTGTACGTTTTGTCCTGAAATATTCAATTGCCACCATTTTATAACATCCCACCTAGAGGCAGGCCCGGTCCTAAGGATTTGAAGGCTCTATGCGGGAAAAAAATAGGGGCCCTTTCGCAAAAAAAATTCATCCTCTTTAGGAGTCAAACTCGTGTCGCACGCTTTGAACTTAAGAATTTTAGCCAGCGCCTCCAAGGTAACATTTGTTTATATTAGCCACATTTTCAATATTTATATAAAGTATACATATACAAAAAAAAAAAATCCGGGACCCTGTGCGGTCGCCCCTCTCGCACCTCCTCAGGGCCGGCCCTGCCTAGAGGTGGCAAATGAATTGATTAAATGGGTAATGAATAGTCATGATCGGTTATAATCGAATCAAATAACTTATTCGGTTATAATAAAAAATCAAAATTTATATAATTTTAATATATAACTAAATATCTGAATTATGAAGTAATTGAATAATCGAAAACCAAATAACCAATTAATAACCGAAACTAAGCCAAAATTGGACTAAAGGTCTCCCAATGAGGTCAGCCTTTTTGCAGATTACCATCATCCACCCTTTATATACTTGCATAAAATTAAAGTGAAAATTTAAATTATCCACCCTCACAATGCTGGAACCAAAAGTGCAATCCTTTTTGAATAATCTGATTTCTCATTGCAAAAGACACTCTGAACATGAGCCCTGACGAATGGGTTGCTTAAATTTCCATGTCTTCTCAGACACCTTGCGCATGTTAGCCAACTCCAAGAGGCCTTGAATGTTGTTTACAAAGGTGAAGTTTTTTTCCAAACTATTTGTCATCTGCATCAAATAGTACTCCATTGCATTATTAGTCCTCTTCCACTGTGGGAATGGAACCAAAAGAGAACTTAAAAATATTTTTTTATTTGGTTAATCGGTTAACTAAACAGTATAATTTTCATATTTGAAACTGAACCCGAAAATTGACTTGTAAAGCGGTTATAATTGAAAATATCCAAATAACCAGCATATTTTGGTTTAAAAAGTTGGTTTGCTTTAATTAAGTTCAGTTATTCAGTTTTACCCGTTTTAACCCAAGTAACCTCAATATAGTAAGAAGAGAAGAATTTTGCATGCCCTTTTACCCCTTACTTTTTTCGTTCTTATAACCCAATTTGAAATCACAACACACGACATACATTACCCAACTTGATAATATTTTTTTAGGTGTCATATCTTCAATAAAAAAATAATAATCAACAAAAAAAATTATAAACTATGAGAGAACAAAACTGAATCACATTAAAAACACAAAAAACAACAATGATCACTTGTCCATTACTGTATTTTATTTCTTTTGCATAATTTCTCTAGAGTCGCCACTGAATGTTGCACGCACTCATGTTGGTGTGTGGTTTCTATAGAATCACAATTGGAGGCAGAGCAATGCTTTTATACACTTTCTAGTTCCAAAATATAAAAATAAATAAATTATTAATGGATTTAATTTTTACTTTTTTCTGATCTTGTGCCCCATGCTCTACACTGAGGATTATAAAATAGGTGGTTTATCATATACATTAAGAGAAAGAGCCAAAATTAATCCATATCAAAACCCTTCAAAGGATAATAAAAATGAACCACCAACGGAGGATGAAATATGAGAGGCCGAGACTATTATAGACCAAAAAGCAAAAGACTAAAATTGAAAAAAAACCCCATTAAAATCACTTTATTACAGAAGTTGGACAAAAAAGAAGTACAATCAACAAAATAATGCACTTCATCATTGAAAAGAACAGTAAAATCTGACCAAATAGAGCAAATTAAAAAGAAATTTATGAATTCAAATACAACTGACATAATGAAGTAGAAGAGGTCACAAATTAATCCTTCAGTTACGGAAGAGTCGGTTGACGTGGGAGCCGAAGATGCGGAATAATATATAGGGATGGAGAATCACGATTTTGGAAGAATTAATCTGCAAAGAATAGGAGACAGAGAGATCAAGATGTGATGAGATGTAGAGATCGAGATGAGCTCGAAAGGAGATGGAGAGATTGACTGAAGATGAGCTTGAGAGGAGATGGAGACAGCGAGACAACGACAGAGGGAAATGTTAAGTCTTAGACTGTGAGTTGAGTGAGAAAAGTCGAATCGATAGAAAAAATGATTTTACTGCATGGTAAGGTAAGAGATTCATGGGAAACTATTATTTTTAAATGTAAAAATATTAATTTTTAAATTTTATCCATTTAAGTTATGGGTCGGTGGATTCCCACCTTCATTCTCTAGAGTCCTTAAGAATTGTATTTTGTTCATTCATATTAACTGTTGACTCTCAAGAAAATTTTAAAATGTGTCGGTGTTAGCAAGAAAAAGTATAATCACTTCGTAGGTGCATTTATATGACAATTATTTATAATTTTAATATGTCAAAATTTATTCTTACTAAAATAATTTTAATTTAATTTTTATTTTGGGTTTAAGCAGTTTATGCTTTATTAGATGAAATTAGTAAAAGAATTTAAGTGTTTGTTCGACTAAGAATGCCTTATTTTTTAATTATTTAACCAAACAAATTGTCATTTGTTTTTAAGGATTACTAATTACTAATTATAGTAGAGACAATCAAGGAAGGAAATTATTTTATATAATATACAACATAACAAAACTTCAACACATTTTTTAATTAATTTATTACAATGTGTAAAAGCTAAAAAATAGGTACATAATTTGAAATGGAAGAAACCTAAACGATAAAAGTCGAAAAAGCCCTCCAAATAGCACCGTCACAGTAGAAGGCAGAGAGAAGAAAATCCCAAAGAGCGTAATTAGATGGAAAAAAGCCGAGGGAAGGAACATTTATTGCCTTTTCTGGCAAATAAAGCTTGTTTTAGGGCGGTTCTTTTGGTAGCTTAAACCCTTGTACACTCACAGTATATACCCACATTAGAACACAGACCAAAGGGAAATACACCCTCTTAAGAGAGAAAAAATGGGTTAGACCTATTGTTTATCTTTGTTCAACAATCAATTATATTTGGATTGAAATAGTGATTTTGGCATTGTTGCAAATAAGAGAGAGGATCAGAGGAGGCATTTTGACTACCATTGATTGCAGAAAATCAGATACAGGTGGGGTATGATCTGATTATTTAATCATTGTTTGTTGGTGTTACCGTTATTTCTTTTTGATTATGTATTTCTGGGTTTTTTGTAGTGAATTTATGTATAAAATTATGCTGTTCATATTTCAAATGAATGTTTAACTGATTTATTGGACCTTGGAGATATATTTGGCAGATTGTGTAATGTATTCAGTGTTTAATATTCTTAATTTTATCCCTTTATGCTGCATTTGGATTGAAGTAATGGAATTAAGGAAGGAATGGAATGGACTGGAATTAATCATTCCATAACCCCGTAAGGAATATAAGTCATCAATATGGCAATGAAAATTGTTCATTCTATTCCAATGGAACAATCAAACACCTTGTTTTCATTCCATGGGAATGAGTTAGAGAATAACATTGGAACGAAAATAATAGCAAAGAGAAATAGAAAGAAATATAATTACACACGAGACACAAAATTTACGTTCTTCACCCAAAGGGTGGGTTAGTCCACGGTCGCAACAAATCAGTGTCACTATCTTTAGAATTTCGTACATAATACAATGCAGGATTTCCTTCTTATGTAATGTAATACAAGAAACCCTAATTCAACCCAAAAGTACAAAACTACTACTCAAAATTCGGGTAGGGGGTGCTGCCCCTGGACCTGCATAATTATTCATAGCGGCAAACAAATGAAGATTACGAACCAATCCAGAGCGGAAGAAACGGGCCCAAATATCTTGGTTAGCTTTAACAACCTTTGAATCAAAGTCGGATCAGGCTACACCATTCCTTTTTGTTTCCTGCAATTTGCAACAACCCAGCTCAAACTGAGTTCGAAAAGGCTAAAAGAGCATTAACTTGGTCATCTTCGTTGAGCCAAGGTCATGACTATTGGTAACATTGGTAGTTGGGTTGAGACCTTATAAATAGTTCATTCCTATCCACATGTTTGAATGTGGTACGGGGTATTACATTTCTCCTGTTTGGTTCTACTATTTGTGTGTACTAGAGATGGGGGCAGCCTTGCAGGTGCTGCAAGTCCAGCTAACATTAACTTAAATTAGACTGATAGACCACATAAATATAGTGTTTGAATAGGGTTTATAGTCATAATTTTTGGGGGATGGAAAATGCACTGCACATTTAGTTATTTCCACTCCAATGCAAGTGTAAAATGTATTCTGCTTTAGGTGGAGTGCAAACTGCTACATGTGAAGTGACTTTATACTATAAATTTTTTGAGATTTAAGTGAAATATGTTTAAAAGTCTAAAGAGAAGGCAAAACGGAAAATAAATTGTGTGCTAAGCACCTGATAAAATAAGTGGTACCATTCTTTTTGTTCCTATGTTACAGATCTGCCCTGTTAAGTGATGATTGGCTTTATAGATACTTCCCCAGTTCCCCGTTTCACAATATAGGATTAAATTTGATTTTTTAAAGTGAACTAAAGACATTTTCAAAAGTATAACTGAAGTAGTTTATTTATGTTTTAATTTTAATGTTTTAATTTTTTATAATTAGTAGTATTGTTTAGAAAGTTTACAATTTTCATAATTTTATTAACTAAAAATAAAAACCATATTAATTTTGTATTTAAAAATGTGCGAAATTGACTTCATAAAATCAAACTTGATCGAGGAAGTATATAAGTTTGCTCCAATATTGAAGCTATGATTTTATAGACAATATATAATTTTTTGTCTTTCCAAGTATAGCAAATTAATTATCCCACAACTAAATAAAATTTGCTTGACTAATTAGTTGAATGATCAGAAATGGATCTCAGATAGTTGCATGAGCACCATGTCCTTGTAGTTATTATGTTTTTGCCCCAATAGTTGCATGAGCACCATGTCCATACTATCTTTTCGTGGTCGTTATGTTTTTGCCGTCAATGTTGCCGTGCTTGAGCTGATGTTTTATTGTTGGCCTGTCCTCGTCAGTATCATGTCGTTGTTGTTATTCTATATAAAGTAATATTTGTTTACTATATGCGACTTAATTTGATATTTTCATCAAACGTTAGTATTGGCCAACCTGCTACAGCGTAAAATCATGATTTTGGATAATAACCAAACCAATTGGATGCTTATTGCACTAAAGATTTAATAATATTTTGTACTCTATAATAAAAATGGAAGGACCTAAATACATATTCTACTATAACATTTTCTTGTGACACTTGCCCATTGGGCCCAGTAATGTATATTGTACCCAGAGGTTTTCTGTCTAAACGTGATAGTGATCTATCATTTTTTCACATAACTCTGGCATCTCAATTGCATTCACAATTAATTATAATTCAGTTTTCCTTTTGAATTGTGAAGAATCATCCATTAGTTCAAACTGTGTTTTTAATTTGATTTATTGTAATTTAAATGAGACTGATGTTGAGTAACAGTTGCTTTATCACGCTACTGTGAAGTTTACTTCTCCAATGTCCAATGCAGTACTAACATAAATGACGAGGTTCAATATTTTACTTCCTCGACATGCTTATTATTATTATTATTATCATTATTATTATTATTATTATTATTATTATTATTATTATTATTATTATACTTTTTCTTTCTTCTTATCAGGGTCTCCACTATTTGTGCCATGGGTTTGGATAAAAGCATTCGAGAGGCAACTAGTGACATAACTCATCAAGAATGGACTATATCCATGCATTCTTTTTCCAATCTTGCCCAAGTTTCTCCAGTGGTGTTTCTATACCTCTTAAAAGAATGTTATATCGATGGTACAATTTTCTCTTCCCTCTCTAGATTTCGGGCGGTGTCAACCATATATTTTTATGCATGATATATACTCCGTCCCACAAAATATTTGCAACACACTCCTTTTAGGACGTCCCACAAAAACTGCAACACTTCTTTTTTGAGTAACTTTTGTGGAGTTAAATGACTAATTTGCCCATAGTCATGTCACTTATATCATTTGAATATATATAGCGGGTCCCTCCACTTACTAAAATTTTTGCGGTTCATATTATTTGAACACTCTCAACCACACATTTCATAGGGGTCAATTAGGAAATCAAATTAGAATTTGAAAATTTCTTAAATTTTGTGCAGAAAGCAATGTTGCAATATTTGTGGGATTTAGGGAGCATGTATGTGTGTGTATGTGTGTGTGTGTGTATATATATATATATATATATATATATATTATATATATATATATATATATATATCATTTGTATTGATGATATCAGCAATGGCTTGTCCGCTGTTGTGGTATTTTGACTGCTTGGCTAATTCTACACAGGATTCGTTTATGTGATATTTCACAGCCAACCCTTGTTTACTTATAATTATTAATTTCTTATTTTTCAAAATTTGCAGTAGAATAGACCAAACAATTTTATCTTAAATTCTCAAACTTACATAACGTATAAGCTTGAATGCAATAAATAAATATATGAAGAAACGACTAATATAGCATCACTGGATTGCTGTTTTTTTTGGCTCACTCTGGTCATAGTTTCTAATTCTTCCTGTTATACTCACAAATACAGGCATACCCATGCACACATATACATGTATGTATAAGTTTTTATTTATGTTTGTATTTGATAGGCAAATGCAAGGCAATATCGAAATTTTATTCTCTTCAGCAAACGGTCCGTCAAGTTCTGTATAATGCTCCCAGACCTGGACCAGCTATTTTTGTTGCTCGCTGCCTCTATGTCTTGCCTATATTCGAATTAGATCGTGAAGGATTCAGTCACTTGATAATATCTGCTCTTCGTCATCGTCTTAAAACGGGAACCACCCAAGAAGACTTACTTGGAGCAAAGTCCCTCGCTGCGCAATTATTTCTTAACTCTGTTGGGGGCAATGGCCATGATGAAAGGGTTCTTATAAAGATACTAGAAGTATTTGATATTAGACTGGAAAATATTGAGAAAGTTTTGTGCAAGTTAGATGTAAAGAATGGTAATGATTTGAACACAGCAAAAGCATTTGTTGAGCAATATATTTATGAATTGATAGAGTCCCAGTCATATATGACAGCAGTCACTCTGCTTGAACACTTCTCTTTCCACAACTCTGGAGAGTCTTTTCTATTTAAAATGATGGAAAACAAAGAATACAGAGCAGCAGAGAAGTGGGCAGATTTTATGGGAAGGCCAATGTTATGTGCCCTCGTCCAGCAGTTCAGTGATAGGTTGCTGTTAGAAAGTGCATACCGTGTTATAAAAAAGCACAACCTGAAAAAGGAATTTCCAGAAGTGTATCGTAAGGGCAAAGAATGGTAAACCCTGATGTCTCATATCTCCCCATTGATTATGTTTTCTTTTCCATGTAATAATCACCTGCCTAACACTTGGTGGTTCTGAAAGTTTTCTATTTTTGTCCTATTAATTATGAAGCATATTCAAATTGTAGCTCATTAAAGAAGTTGGCAGAAAAGGGATTGTGGGACATTGCAGAGGCAAGAACAAATAATGATAAACAACTTCTGGAATATTTGGTAAGTGGATTTACCTGTCTATTTTAGAACCTGTTTGCTTTAAGCTTTCTGCATTAAGATGTTACTATGAATCATTTTTGTATTACTTCAGTTTTATATATGTAGTGTATGCAGATGTATGTGTAATTTTCTAATGCAGAATTAAGTAAATCAAACAGGGAAATAATCAAACCACAAACTCGGGCGGGGGGGGGGTTAGTCGAGTGCTCTAAGAGATTCGAACACCTATATTTGCTTTAAAAAAAATACTTTGATAAAAGGTACAATGGGATTGAAGATTTGTTGTGTTTTGAATGCTTGAGTCGCTAAACAATGACAACTTTAAAATTTTCCTGTTTCAGAGTTTATCCAGATAAATAAGATTTACCTGTCTATTTTAGAACTTGTTTGCTTTAAGCTTTTTGTATTAAGATGTTACTATGAATCATTTTTGTATTACTTCAGTTTTATATATGTATGTATATGTGTAATTTTCTAATGCAAAATTAAGTAAATCAAACAGGGAAATAATCAAACCACAAACACATCAAGATTTATACCTGGTTCGACCCCTTCTGCCTCTCTACTATATGGGCCTACATCCAAAGTCAAGTATCAATTGATACCCAACAGGTTTTTATTAATTAATCTTCAATTAATTAAAAATACTCCATGTACAAATAAGCTCTGAAATCGCTTTGACACCACTGCCCCCTTTGCACGACTGCAACCTTAGAGCTTTCTTTGTACAAACCTATCCATCATTGGATCAATCACAAGCAAATTTTGGCTTGTATATAAGTTTCAAGATGAAAGAATATGTTTACAAGTGACGACTAATAATTTCCAGCAATAAGAATTTAAGAATAAGGCAAGATGAATAATTGCTAAAAATGTTTTATGTGTAATCTATTACTTTTCAATATTAGAGTTGTTGTAATATATATATATATATATATATATAGACCAACGGTTATATTGAAAATCCTATTTCCAAAACTGTTAAGGAACAAATTTATTTTTAATTAAAACAGTTTGAAATAGATTAGGACTAATAGAGTAAATTATGGAAAAATCCCAACTGATACGATTTGATATGAGATGAAATATCTTAACATATACTGTTTAAAAAAAATAAATCTTTGAAAAATCCTAGATGATATTAATCGACTTGATATGGGATATCTCAACAGAAATGTATAGAACTTTAGCCCATGTCATATTTAAAAAAATTTCCCTGCAATTAAAAAGTTGCCCTGTAATTAAAAACTTAAGCTGAAAAATCTTACAAGATTTCATATGTGATCTCCTAGAGATCTAATCCAGTAGTGCCTCTATGAAGCCTTTCTCCATGTTGAGCCTCCACAATTGCAGCACTGTTTTTGCAGCATCACATTATATCCAGCCCATATATGGTAACACCAAAATATATCCAGCCTAACAATTTATTCAAACCTGTTAATCAAAGATAACTCCATACAAAATATGTTGTCATCATTAAAACAATAAACACATAAACCAACATTTCTCCCTTTTTTGATGATGACAATATATAACTCCCCTTACATGTATGGCTCCTGCTAAAATTATGCATATTCATATAATAAAGGAACAAATTCATAGCAACATGTTTTAAACCAACACACATTATCCACATATCATCACCAATAATATAAACAGACAGGAATAAGTCCAAACAGATTCAGTTCAAGTTAAGCAGGTTTAAAGTTCAAACATATTTCATAAAACAAATCCTTTAATCCTTCCAAGCAATAAAAATAACACATTTTTTCATAATTCATGTTACGCACAGATAGTCATGCCCAATTCTCTTCTTAAAGTACAAAAATGTTCTTCGCTTAAAGGTTTTGTAAAAATGTCAACCAATTGATGCTCAGTTGGAATAAATACTAGTTTAATTAATCATTTGACAATATTATCTCTCAAAAAATGATGTCTAACCTGAATATGTTTAGTACAAGAATGAAGCACAAAATTTTTAGAAATATCTATGGTACTAGTATTGTCACATAAAATAGGCACATTTTCACATATAATATTATAATCATGCTGAGTTTTATTATCCACAAAATTTGTGAACAACAACTACCTGCCGCCAAGTATTCACCTTCTATAGTGGATAAAGTAATTGATGTCTGTTTCTTACTATACCAAGCCACAAGGTTTGACCCAGAAATTCACAGGCACCGCGCGTGCTTTTTATATGCAACATGCATAATTTGCATCTGAGTATCCAATAAGTTCAAAATTAAGAGAAGCAAGATAAAATAAGCCAAGATTAATAATTCCACATAAATATTTAAATATTATTTTTGCAGTTTTAAGATGAGATTCTTTAGGTTGGGCTTGAAATCTGGCATATAAACATACACTATACATAATATCATGCCTTGATGAAGTTAAGTAAAGTAAACACCCTATCATACCTCTGTACTTGGTTACTTCAAAATCTTTACCTATAGTATCAGTGGTTAGCTTGATAGTAGTGCACATTGGAGTTGCTTTTGGTTTGGCATTTTTAAACCCAAATCTCTTCAGAAGCTCCTTTACATATTTTGATTGGTGAATATAAATTTTTTCATCAGTTTGTTTAATTTGAAGCGCCAAGAAGTAATTTTGATTCACCCATTAAACTCATGTCAAATTCACTATGCATGCATTAAGAAAACCACTCGCACAAATAGTTGGTAGTAGCACAAAAAATTATATCGTCAACGTAAATTTGAACAATAAGCAAATCTTTATTATTAGTTTTAATGAAAAGAGTAGAATCTATTTTACCTCGATTAGAACCATTTTCTAAAAGAAACTTACTGAGACCATCATACCATGCTCTTGGAGCTTGTTTTAGACCATATAATGCTTTCTTTAACTTACAAACATAAATTGGATACTTTTCGTGCTCAAAACCTAGTGGTTGCTTGACATATACCTCTTCATTTAAATAACCAATTAAGAAAACACTTTTTACATCCATTTGGTATAATTTAAATTTTCTATAACATGCATAAGCTAATAGGATTCTTATTGCTTCCAACCTTGCAACAGGGGCAAATGTTTTTTCATAGTCTATACCTTCCTGTTGATTGTAACCTTGGGCTACCAACCTACTTTGTTTCTAGTAATTATCCCATTTTCATGTAGCTTATTTTTGAAAATCCATTTGGTACCAATTATAGATACATTTTTAGGAGGTTTAATAAGTTCACATACTTGGCACCTTTCAAGTTTGTTTAACTCTTCTTGCATGGCAATAGTCCTATTGACATCTTGAATTGCTTCCTTGGGACTTTTGGGTTCTATCTGTGATAAAAATGCTGAAAAGGCACAATAATTATGTGCACTCCTTGCGGTCATCCCATTGTTGAGGTCTCCAATGATCAAGTCTGTAGGGTGATTTTTCACTGTTCTGGGTGTTCTTGGAAGCCTGACTTTAGTCATTTGTTCCTCTGGTTCATGCTCAGGAATGTCTATTTTGGCTTCTGAAGCAGACGAGTCAGGTTGTCTGGTTTCAATTGTTTGCTTTTCAAGTTCCTTTGGTTTGTGCTTAAGAATGTCTGCTTTGACTTTTGAAGCAGACGGGTCAGGCTGTCTAGTTTCAGTTGTTTTCTTTTCAAGTTCTGGTCTCCTTTTCTGATTTCCTGCATAATCTTCATTCTCTTCTTTTGACAGATTATTGTTAAGTTCATTAAAAGTAATATGTATTGATTCCTCAACTTTTTGTTTATCAAGATTATATACCCCCATATGCCTTACTATGCAATTAATATCCAAGAAAAATAGCTTTAGTTGATTTTGCATCAAATTTACCAAGTTTACCACGAGTATTTAGAATGAAACACTTAGCACCAAACACTTTAAAGTAGCTGATATTAGAAACCCTTTTGTTTAGTAACTCATACGGTGTTTTCAATAGAATAGGCCTAATTAATACCTTATTCAAGACATAGCATGAGGTGTTTACAGCTTCTGCTTGGAATTTTTTAGGTAGCTTACTATCTTGAAGAAGTGTTCTTGATATTTCTTGGAGTATCCTATTTTTCCGTTCCACCATCCCATTTTGCCGTGGCATTCTTGGTGTAGAAAATTCATGATTTACACCCTTCTCACTGCAATAGGGAATAAAGTCCTTTTTCGAACTCACCACCATGGTCCTTTTTATACTGATTAGCTTAAGGTTATGCTTTGTTTTAAGATTCTTTATGAGCTTTTCAAATTCTGCAAAAGCTTGATTTTTAGTTTTCAAAAATAGAATCCATGTAAATCTTGAGAGATCAACAATAACAAAGGCATAATAATCATTTCCTAAGCTAGCATATATCTCAGGACCGAATAAATCAAGATGCAACAATTGTAATGGTAAAGAGGTAGATACCTGATTTTTAACTGTAAATGAATTTCTTACCTGCTTACCTAATTGGCATGCAGTACAAATACATTTCTTTTCATAATTTAGCTTCGGTAGTTCCTTGACAAGGTTCTTTGATGCTAACTTACTAATCAATTCCATGTGTACATGCCCCATCTTTCTATGCCAAAGAATTGATTGGTCTTGTACAACATCTAAACATATATCTTCCTTTTGATGTTCAAAGTCAATATTATAAATATTTCCTTCCCCTATTAACTACTAGAGGAACATTATGAAAATAAACAAGTATAATGGAGCATTTATCCTTATCGATAATAATCTTATGACCACTATCCATAAGCTGACTTATACTTATTAAATTATATTTTAAACCTTAAATAAAATGAACATTGTCAATGATTACCTTACCATTTTCAATTTTACCTTTACCAATAATTTGACAAGTATTGTCATCTCTAAATGTAACAGTTCCATCTTTCTTTGAAACTAGTGAAATGAACTTAGACTTGTCGCCAGACATATGTCTAGAACATCCACTGTCTAGTATCCATTTGTTTTATGGAACTTTAGCATTTAGACATACCTACAAAATAAAGAAGTATCTCATCTTTTTGGTACCCAAATCTGTTTGGGCCCTTAGTAACATATAAATCACATTTCTTTACTCAAATTTCTTTTATTTTTATTTTATTGCATTTAGAATCAAATTGTCATTTTAAACCACATTTTTTACAAGTAACAAATGGTGAACAATAAAGTGTCTTATACCTTAGTTTACTATTAATCATTCTGATATTATTAGTAGTTTTATTTTCTACATTTTTAATAGGATTATACCCAATCCCTTGTTTATCAATACTTGATCTTTGAGTACCTAACATTATATTCAAATTTTCTTCTCCTTGAACAATTTTTTCAAGGTCATTTTTCAATGATATTATTTCTTCATTATTATCATTTTGCATGCTTATTATTTTTCCATCATTAAAAGCAACTATGCAAGTATCTCTCATTTTTAAACTTTCTTTCAGGACTTTATTTTCCTTTTTAAGACAAGTATTCTCTTCATGAAATTTATTAACTCGATTATACAAAATTTTATTATACTTATCCAAATAATCGTTCTTGGCATTTAACTTGGACATTTCACTAGTAGTACAATCTTTAACAATATCCCTTTTCTCTTCAATAAGTGTTTCAACCTCATTCATTAAATCTTTTATCCAATTTTTTAAATGGGTAGTTTTTTTTAAGACGTTGATTCTCATTTTTTAAAGCAAAATAATCAGAAACAGTTACTTCAAAAACTTCATTGTTTACCTCGGATTTTTCTTGGTCTTCTAATCCTGTGTAGCAGAGTTGTGCAATCTCATCATCTTGATCAGCTTCAATTTTAGACTCATCATCGCTCCATGTCATCATAGCCTTGCCTTTTCTTCCTTCATTTGAATTGCTCCCTTTGTTCTTCCTTTTGAGTTGGAAACAATCCCTCTTGAAGTGACTAGACCTTCCACATTCGAAGCAGGTTTCTTCTTGTGGCTTTTGTTTGAAGTCCTTGTTGCTGAATCTCTTACCCTGAGACTTTGATTGATTTTTTATTCTAATTAAGTCTCTCAATTTTCTAGTCATCAAGGCTATCTCTTCATCAGAATCTTCATGTTCTCCAACATTGTTGCTTTCTGCTTGAAAGTGCCAAGTTCTTTTTCTTTGGTGTCTCCTCTTCATCATCATACCTTTTGAGCTGGTTCTCGAACTCTTCAAATTCCCCAAATAATGTAAGAGTCTTCATGGTATTGATTGTTGATGAGTCTTTAAGAGTGGTAATTTTTGGAGCAAATCGTTTGGGCATGTCTCTTAGCAGTTTCCTGTTAATTTCTCTTTGATCAATTTTGCCTCCAAGCATACTGAGTGTAGTCATTAGAGTAAGAGACCTTGCTTGAGCTTTTTTGATTGTCTCATCCTTCTCTAATTTAAACAATTCATACTCTTGCATCAACATGCTTAGTTTCAACTCTTTGACCTTGGAAGTTCCTTCATGACTAGTGATGATGGTATCCTAGATTTCCTTCGCCGTATTGCAAGCTAAAACTTTGTCAATTCTAGCTTGAACCATTCCGCTCAGTAGGGTATTCATTGCTTTCGAGTCGTAAGACACTATGCATGATTCATTAACGTCCATCTCCGTAAGTATTTTTGGCTTGCCATCATCATGCCTTGGAATGACGGGTCCGTTGTCAACCACCCACCATTCCCATGAATCCCTTTTGGGGTATATCTTCATTTTGAATTTTTCAGAAATTGAAATTTTCACTACCAAGCAGCAATGGTGGCCTGTTGGTGGATTAACTTTCTTGTGAATTAAGGTGTGCTATAGGATTTTACGCTACGGTCTGCAAAGACAATCGTTAGTAGAGCCAAGCTTTGATACCAAATGAAATTACGTGTGTGCACACCTAGAAGGGGGCTTGAATAGGTGTATGTGTTTGAGTCGCTAAACAATGACAACTTTAAATTTTTTTTGTATCAGAGTTAATCCATAAAAGTAAGATTTATCTATCTGTATTAAGATGTTAGATGTTACTATAAATCTTCTTTGCATTACTTCAGTTTTATATATACAGTGTATACAGATGTGTATGTGTAATTTTCTAATGCAGAATTTAAGCAAATCAAACAGAACAATAATCAAATCACAAGCACACCAAGATTTATACTTTGTTCGGCCCCTTATACCTCTACTCTATGGGCCCACATCCAAGGTTAGGTATCAATTGATACCCAACATGTTTTTATTAATTAATCTTCAATTAATTATAAATACTCCCTATACAAATAAGCTCTGAAATCTCTTGGATACTACTGCCCTCTTTGCACAACTGCAACTTTTTGCACCACTACAACCTTAGAGCTTTTTTTGTACAAACCTATCCAACACTGGATCAATCACAAGCCAATCTTAGCTTGTATACAAGTTTCAAGACGAAAGAATGTGATTACAAGTGACAACTAATAATTTCCGGCAATAAGAATTTAAGAACAAGGCAAAATGAATAATTGCTAGAAAGTTTTATGTGCAAACTCTATTGCTTTTCAATATCTGAGTTGTTTTTCAACGTGAGAGTTCTATCTACAGCTTTAGCCAAGAGAGGTATGTATATATATATACATACATATGTATGTATATATACATACATACATATGTATGTATATATATATATATATATATATATATGAAGTCCAACGGGTAAAAACAAATTAACGTTTAAAAAGATTGATCAAATCCTAGTTGGTTACAAAAGATTTTTTGTAGTATATATATAGACCAACGGTTATATTGAAAATCCTGTTTTCAAAACTGTTGAGGAAACAATTTAATTTTGAATTCAAACAGTTTGAAATAGATTAGGACTAATAGATTGATCAAATCCTAGTTGGTTACAAAAGATTTTTTGCAGTATATATATAGACCAACAGTTATATTGAAAATCCTAATTTCAAAACTGTTGAGGAAACAATTTAATTTTGAATTCAAACAATTTGAAATAGATTAGGACTAATATAGTAAATCATGGAAAAATCCCGGCTGATATGATTTGATATGAGATGAAATATTTTAACAGGTATTGTTTTAAAAATTAAATCTTTGAAAAATCCTAACTGATATTAATTGACTTGATATGGGATATCTCAACAGATTTAGTTTTCCAAATGTATAGAATTTTAGCCCATGTCAGTTTCAAAAGAATTTTCTAGCAATTAAAAAGTTGCCTTGTAATTAAAAACTTAAGCTGAAAATTCTTATAGGACTTTGTATGTGATCTCCTAGAGACCTAATCCAGTAGTGCCTCTATGAAGCCTTTCTCCATGTTGGGCCTCTACAATTTCAGCACTATTTTTGCAGCATCACATTATATCCAGCCCATATACGGAAGCACAAAAATATATCCAGTGCAACAATTTATTCAAACCTGTTAATGAAAGATAACTCCATACAAAATATATATGTTGTCATCATTAAAACAATAAACACCCAAACCAACATTAGTTTCAACACATTGACGCCATAACATTGGACTGACCACAAGACATTGCAAGTTTGAATAGAGGAAGCAGATTATCAATACTCGGAATGAAATTAGGCTGGTGATATTTACTGCTTGGTCATCCAGCCTGGATCATGAGTTTTATTACTTTTTTGTCAGTATCAAGTTTGTTGAACATGTCAAATTTCAGTCAGATTGGTCTGGGGCTTCATAATCTGTCAAATTTCCCTGTTGCAACCTTCAAACTTTTGTCAAATAGTGTGGTGTTTACATGCTTGTAATGGAATGGGTGTGGTGCCTTATGCTTTGTATGTTGCTTGTGTATTTGGGTTCACCCCCTTTTTGATACTCAGTGAAATCATTTACTTATAAAAAATATAAAATAAAAAAATGTGACATGTCCGTTGATATTTTCTGCTTGATCACTCAGCCTGGATTAAGAGTTTTATTATTTTATACATTTTTTAGGACTATGTCTGTATTTCACTGCTAAGTAGGGGATATGGAAAGGTTCATTGGAATATAAGCGTTTTAGATAAAGACGGAGTAGGAGAATATATAGTTTGTATATTCAACAATGTTAGAAGTAGATACGCTTACATTGTGATTTTTGAGACGGGAGTTGTTTAAGAAGGATGTCTTCAAATACTTGACATAAAGGGGATATGTTGATGAGGATGGAAGCCAGAGCAGGATGGATGAATTGGCTCTCTGAATTGGAGGTGTTGTTCGATTGAGAAATCCAAGCAAAGTTGAAGATACAGTTTTAATGGGCGCATTGAGGCTAACAATGCTATATGGAGCTGAATGTGACCAAGAAGCAACATCTGCATAAGATGGGAGTTGCTGAAATGAGATGTTAAGGTGGATGTGGGGGCCATACAAGGTTAGATAGGATTAAGGAAGGTTGAGTGGTACCGATTATAGAGAAGATGAGCGATTATCGGTTGAGATGGTTTGGTCCTATAAACTTCAGATGCACTGGTGAGAAGACGAGACTTGTATGAGGAGGAAACTATAAGGAGGGAGATGGATCAATAATTATTTAGGGAAAGTTATACAAAGAGACTTGAAGGAGCAGAATATAACTAATTAAATTGTTTGAGATAGGAATGAGTGGATGTATGTAATACGCATACCGGAGGGCGGTAAAGTGTTCTGCATATATGTTGTATTTCTTTGTTTCTCTCTTTTCCCTATCATTTTTCTTTTTCCCTTGTTTCATTTTAGCTTTATTTATGTATGCATATATGTATGTATGTATTTTCAAATATGTGGGTGTCTTTTTTTATTTTACTTATCTCCACTCAGTTCTTTTCTCTTAACTTATTTGTTTTATTATGTATAATTTGTTTTATCTCTTAATTTTCTTCTTACCTTTCTACTTTTACACTTATATCTATGGGATTAATTTTCAGACTACCTCCAACTACTTCAGCATAACAAATGTTAAGTTGAGCTTTTTAGGAGTAATGCTAGGCTCCCAAATGTTTTACCAAATTTGGGGTTCCAAAATCCAAATGAGTTTCTTAATGCACATGTAGTTCACATTTAATACTTGACCAATCACTAATGATGTAGTCAACCAATTTAATAATGACACATCTTTTGAGACCTCATTTTTATCCCCTCAATTCCGCTTTGAACGACTTGTTTACATATTTTGGAAAATTTTATTTATTTTTTATTTAAGACTGCACTTTAGATGTTAAACGATAAATTTTGAAAATTTATTTTACAAAATGTTGTTTCTAAATATGTTTTCTCAAGTTCTAAAATCCATGCCACAAACATGATTTTGAACTATGCCATTCAAAGTGGACAGAGGGAGTAAACCATTTTGGTTTGGACCCCACTCCCAGCATTATTCTTTTGCCAGTGACAATTTTGGCTGAATAATCAAATCCACATGACTTAACTCTTGAATTTATGAGTTAAGACATGTGGATCATAAGGTTGCCCAGTTTAAATCCCATTGTCAAGCCCCTAGTGACATCATGAATTTGATTCATTTTTGCTGGATAGAGTTATTGTTTTAACTCACAGGAGAATAAAAAAAGGAAAAACAGCTTTGAGTGTTAAATCAGAGGTGTCGGGGTTATACACGTGATCAGTATACTGCTTACGCATCTGTTGCACAGTAGGATTGCCAGAACCATTATTTGAAGTTATACTAGTTGGAGCAATATTGAAAAGTATGACATTAGTTAGAACTTTTGTGAACACTGTGTGCTATACATAAACGAGTAACTTATACTTTTTCCTTTAAAAACTACTATTAAAGGTTTATCTTGCAATGGAAGCTGGTTACTTGGAGAAGGTTGAAGAACTTTGTGATCGTTACTCCCTAGAAGGATTTGTGAATGTCAAAGGTATGTCAGAAGTTTCTTTTTCTTGTCATACCTGCATCTTCAACAATTGCATTGCACATAATTTGATGGATAAATAATATTATTTTCTTATAAACAATGCTACTCCTCCAACTCTCTTTAATTCATCTCCTTTCCTTTTTCTGGAAGTCCCAAAATAATTTAACCTCTTCACTTTATTATCAAAGCTTTAAGGGCCTTACAATCCTTTTGGAAAGAGATTTTTACTCACTCCTTCTAAAACTATGTGCCAACTTGAACACACATTTCTTAAACTATGTGCCAATTTTTATGTTTAAATGAAGAGGAATTGGGGACTCTGAGACTTCAAAAAAAATTATCTGCTCAAAAAAGCATTCTACCCTGGCGTATCCTTCTTTGTTATTACTCTCTTGGTTATATTATAAGGAAGAAGTATAAGTCGGAAGCAATACAAGAACTGCATGCAGGAAAGGGGTCATTTGTTTCAGAAGGGGCTCAATTTCCCCTTGGAAATTTTGGAAATTCTTGTTTTTTACTATATTATCTATAATTTTGTTTAATAAAACAAGGCTTCAAAATGATCTTTGCTTACTCACTAAAGGAAAAATCTGTGTCTCCCTTTCTTCCCCTCCCCCCACACAATAAATAAGTAAATAATAATAATAAACTCCCGCAGATTCTTATGATTACAAATTTGCTTCTGATTAAAAATATTGGATCAATTGCTGACATTGAAAGTGAAACAGAAAACACATTTAATCATTATGTTTTTATGTTGTGCAGAATATCAGGCAAGTTTTCAACATAATCGCTTTTTGAGTCTTAATAAATTGGCTTTGGAAGACATAATTTGGGTTGATGAGGTCACTGGTTTGTATGATGCAATATGCCAAATTGAGAGATGCAATGTTGTGGGACTTGATTGTGAATGGAAACCTGTTTATGAGAAAGGCAAGCAACCCAAGGTAATCATCTATTAATCAATCTCCAGTTCCTAAATTTGGAAGTTTGTCTTCCTTTCTATTTGGTTCTTGCTTGATTCATTAATTGAATGGCTTACAAATAGATTAGTATCTTCTCCGTATTTTCTTCATCAATTACACCTTGACGTGACTAGTCATTCATACCAAAAATTAAAAAAAGAGCTTTTAAAGTAGGAAAGATAGAGGAGTTTTGTAGGTAAATGATCTTTTATCATGTCTAGATGCATCATCTGTTTTTTGGTGGCATAGCTTGCTTTATTACCTTCCCCTTTATTCCGTCTCTTAATTGTTAATTAGTGTCAACTAACCTAAATAATATCAAAGTTGATAAGCTCTTTCTGTATATAAAATTTCTTTTCCTTCATCGTGGGACGCGGATATATATATATAATATGTTGATAGCCTACTGAATTGAACTTTCTATTTCCAAAACTATGCCTCTAAATTCATTTGAATTCCTCATGGTTCGGGGCCTACGTGATTCGTTATATATTAGTCTTTCTGTTTTTTGGTTTTCCACTTCATGAGGGGTGCCAAAGACCATAACCATATTAAATACTAAAGTCTTATTTACTCTAAAAGATTTACTGAGTTACTGCTGCCTTGTTAAAAGTCCTAGCACAAGCTATAATGAGACATAATTGCCAATGACCAAGAGTCTACATCCAGTATCGCGTTCAAACCATTAACCAATCTTCAGTACATGCCCAGTATTTAAAATTGAACATACGACAATAAAAATGTGAGACTAAATTAAATAAATGGTTCTATGAGGAAATCACCAAAATAGCAGGAGTAGGCGGAAGGAGTTTTTCATGTATCTAGCCTTCTCCCGTCTTAAGTGCTATCCATCTCAATTTAGTCTTGCTAAATTTAATAAACCTTCTTTTCCTCTTGTGTGGTTAAGAATTCTTTCCAAGTAAGTTGTTAAATTCTTAGTCACATAATGTTTTTTCCATCTTTAGTTCTTTGCGTAGGTAGTTTTTCCTAAAATCTATACAAAATTATCACTTGTATGTTACTTCTGGTGTCTGTCTGTTTTTCTTTTCCTGATGCTAAGTTAGTGTATGGCTCTTTACTATCTTTCTTAATTATAGATGAGATTCAATTGAGGCATTACGAGGCCTTTTAAGTCTTTTGAAAGGCATTTAGTTGTAGAACTTTGTTTGTTGCCGTAATGCTCATAAAATCATAGCATACCATCTTGAAAATGCTTTATCAGGATTATATGGTCATTCCTCATGAATATTCATTCTTGTTCAAGTGTTTTTCACTCTTTGCTAACAATATAGTTTTCCATGTTACAGGTTTCTATCATGCAAATTGCTTCTGAAAAGATGGTCCATATTTTTGACCTGATAAAGTTGTTTCAAGATGTACCTGATATTTTAGATGAGTACCTGACTCGCATATTTTATTCTTCTACAATTTTAAAGCTTGGTATGTATGCAATAGTAATTATAAGAAAAGGCACTCATACACCATTACAGAATCATGCTAAGTTCATACAGAAAGTTTTGTCACTGTAAACTGTAACTTTATTATTACCAGTGAACTTTGTCCTGCTGTGTTTTTTTTTTCAATGTATAAGGTCAGTAGGTTACATCTACAATATTTGATTTCCTTGTAATTCTTCAACTTGTAGGCTATAACTTCCAGTGTGATGTGAAGCAGCTGGCTCATTCTTATGGAGATCGTAAGTGTTTCAAGCACTATGATATGCTACTGGATATTCAGAATTTATTCAATGAACCTCATGGTGGTCTTTCCGGCCTGGCAAAGGTAATTTAGAAATGTAACAGCTACTGCACTTTGTCAGTCCTTAAAGGCGTTAGTTAATTTGTATTTCCTGGCCATTTTGGTTCTTTATATATTCTTCTTTTTCCTTGAATTGGTTTTGGCTTCATGTCATATGGACACTGGTTGCACTTTCTCTTTCATTATTTTTGGTGTTTTTCGTAATGAAACAGAAAATATTGAGAGCTGAACTGAACAAGACGAGACGAAATAGCAACTGGGAGCAACGGCCTTTAACTCCGAATCAGGTAGTGTTACGTCATTTTCTTATATGCTAGACTTTATAATTGCTTAGGAAGTATATGCATTTGTGGAGACCACCATCAATTGGTGACTGACTCAGGTCACTTCCAAGCATGTGAATTTAGAAATTATTAGTTTCACCTATAGAAATAATATTAAATGAGTTTAATGTTATGAGTAGCTCACTAGCAGTAATAGCAGAAAGGCTCAGAAATGGATGCTAGCTTGGTGGGCTCCCATGGTGGAATGCTTTAAGAGGCGCTCGGATGGGTGCAAAAGACAATACCTCTAAAGAGGAGGGCGTCTCACTTAAACTTACTACAAAAAAAGAGTGACCGACTCAACCAACTTCCAAGCACGTGAATGTCAGTTTTAGATATTGATTATTTTCAGCTAGAGAAATAAAATTGAACTAGTTTAATGTTATAAGTGGCTCACTAGAAGTAATAGCAGAAAAGCTCAGAAATGGATGCTAGATTGGTGGGCTTTACTTTTTGTTAGGCAATTGTATGAGCTTTCAGCAAAAGCAAGAACACCGGGAGGTACATGACACCATGTGAAACTAAATAAGACATTAGTCCAATAACTAAAAATAAAACTTTTAGGTTTTAGCCTCAGAATCTGCTTTAAGAAATATTTTTTCCCTCCTTTTGTGTGGGTATGGGGGCGGGTACTGTTTTTTTTATATTTTTTTTACCTTCTTTTATTTCACTGATGAAATCATTAGCTAGAAAAAAAACTTACATGATATTCAATGGTTAAAGTAATACACTTTTTTTTCTTTTACTTGGATGGATGATATGCAGCTAGAATATGCTGCTCTTGATGCTGCTGTACTCATTCACATATTCTCACATGTACAAGGCCATTCACCTTCTGCTGGTCTCTCTAATGAACATACCAAAATCGAGTGGAAATCGCACATTGTAAGTATAATTTTAAAATTCCGTTAACCTCTATATGTGGATACTTTTTTGTGGTTTAGGTGATTAGGCTTTATTCACACTTTTGTTTAAATTTATACTGTACTATCATTTGTTTGAAATCAATTTACATTGGGGCCGATACAGGTACGTCACATGGGCAAGCCAAGAGAGTATATAAAGCCGTTGGATGCTGGGGCAGATGAGCCTTCTGAATTAAGTTGGAGTTACGTTTCACATTTCTCTTTTTACCCTCCTGCATCGACTGTTTCTTATGCGTAAAATTTCAGTTAGCTTAAAAAGGAAGGTTATGAAGTCTGCTGCCGTGAATATGTGGTACTTGTGTATAAATAATCGTTTTACTTTGCCAACAAATTTTAAGTAGTTCTACCCAAAAAAAATCCATCTGCATAATTGCTCAGCATGCTTACTTTTAAGGGAGTAATATTTGATGGTTGTAAATTCTGCTCTGACCAATTTGATCTGTAGGCTATGACAACATTAAGTTGTTGATGGGTTACATTCATCTCACCATGTTAATTTATTTCAGTTGTGGCCAGAATTTGTTTCTGGGCATTTCATCCCATGTGTTCGTTTGCTTCAAATTCACTATTTTAAGTGATACTTTTTTAGTTAATACCCTTAAATGAGGATTGGAAAAGATTTATATTGTGACAAAAAGATATCGACTTTTGTTGCGAGTAGACACATCGATTAATTATTCATGTATTTGTAATAATTTATAGTATGTCATTGTGACTACTCGCAATAAGAATCAACATGTTTTTGTTGTATATAGTTAATTAATTGTGACCCTTGCTCATTTATAGGATGAATGGGGATATATGTTATGAAAATCATGTAATTAAGCTATATGCTAGTTCCACATATTATTAAGGTTAAATACATTTTTTTCCACTATACTCAATCTCTGGTTTACAAATATATCATTGGACTGAAAATTTAAACGGTCAACTCATTGAATTACACGTTATTTACAAAAAATAACAAAGTTGTTTGTGTCCGTTAACCATTTAACAGAAATTTGATGTGGCAATAGGTGGAAGTATATTACATTACTTACGTGGATGTATATTTATAATTAAAAGACTTAAATTGCTGAGTTGTATAAAATTCTCCAAATCAGTCCCAATCCCAGATCGATTCCACATTGGTACCTTATCTATCATCGAGAGCAACGAAGAAGAGAAGGAAATTAACAGAGGAACTGACATGAGCAGCTCCAGTGAAATTAGCATAACAAATTGCGTCGATGATTGGGAGATGTCCAGAAGTCCGATGACATGTCGATGTGATCTGGTCGAGCCGATGTGGGTAGCATGGAAAGAGGGAAATGTTGATCCAGGAAGAAGGTTGAACGGTTGTTCTCATTGCAAGGTGTATGCCCTAATTTCTTTATTCTTCTCATAATGATGCTCTATTTTGGGTGTTAAGTTTTGTCCTAATTTCTTCATTCTATATCTAGGTTTTGCCATAATCCCTTTTTATTTGCTCTGTAATTGTGAATAATGAAACTAGGCTTTTGGTTTGATTATGGATGAGAATAATAACTGGGTTAATTTGTGGCAGGATAAAAGATTATGTTGTAGGTTTTTTAAATGGTGTGATCCACCATTTACAGAAAAAGCAATGGAAGTGATATTGGAATTGAAGCAAAAAATTGATAGAAATAATGAAAAAGTTGAGAGATTGATGGAAGAAATAAAAAATATGGAAGTTGGGAACCAATTGATGATGAAAGGAGACAAAGAAAATGAAGAAACCAAGCACGAAGATGTATTGGTGATGCAAAGACAAGTCCAAACATTAAAGAAACAGATTGTCATGCAAAGTTCAATGGAGAAGAAATTATGGATTGTTTTAGTAGTTTCTTGGATTTTGATTTTCGTTGTATTGCTAACAATTGTGTAGATTAGTATATTTGAAAGTATTGAAGGTTGTTTATAATTTATGTATTGAATGCTATTTTGGCAAATACGTATTGAATGCTTATTTGGTAGATTAATATATTTGAAGGTATTGAAGGTTGTTTATAATTTATGTATCGAATGCTATTTTGGCAAGTATGTATTAAATGTTTATTTGGCTTCATTTGAATGAATGTTTGGCATTTGACACCAAGAAATGAATGCAACACATACGAATGAATGTGGCACCAACCTATGCACCTAACAAGTTATTAAGACTAAAAAAAAAATCATTTGACACGACCTAAGTACTACAAGAAACTTATGTAGAGTTGCACATTTGGCCTATGGCCTGAGGCCCCGGCCTAGTTAACAACCGTCCTGGACCAGCCTAAGTCGGCCTGCCAAGTAGCAATCAAACCTAGTTTTTATGGTGGTAATTTGGTCTGGTCTGGCCTTCGAGAAAAATCAGCCGGCGACATTGGCCTGACCTGACATCCTTCCCCGCTTTAGCTTGGCCTGACCCGGTAATTATACCTGGCAAACGAGTCGGGTCGGGCCAAAGCAGCCCAAATTTTTTTGGGCCAAAAATCTTCAACTTGTGGCCCAGACGGGTAGGGTCAGGCTAGCCCACGGGCCATTTGATTATTTAATTAATTAATTAATTAATTTTTTTACAATTATGATATATAACATGATGTTTTGATTTTGGACTATTGAATATAGCATGCAATTTGTTTTATTCAATATAAATGTTCTTATTAACAAAAAAATATTGAAAAACTTATGTTTAATTAAGAAAAAAATTTAACTTTATAAACTATTGTGAGTATTATTTATTTGTTTAAATATGTGAAATTAATAATTGTAATTAAATATTAAGTGACTAATTTTAAAAAAAATGCTAGAATAATACTACAAACACATTACACATGTATGTATTTATATAGTGACAATTATTTGATTATACATTTAACGTATTTTGCTATGTACAAGTATATAAAAATATAATTAATTATTATTTATTATTAACATTTGATAATCAATAATATTTTAAATTTTGCCTTATTTAAGTTCTTTCATATCTACTAGCCACGTGTTTGTAGATAATAGTATTTTGAACAAATGAATAGAAGTTTTGTTTCATAAATTGATCTAAATGATTAATGAATTAAGTTATTTTTAATATTTTTTTTATGTATTGATATATTTATTTATTTTGAAAAAATATATATATTTTGAGCCACAGGCTCGACCAAAATGGCCTATAATTTTTTTCGGCTGAAAAATGAAAGCCCATAGTCTACTTTTTTTAAAACGGATTAGCCCCAACCCACGGGCTTGAGCCATTTTTATCAGGTCTACCGGTAATGTAGGTGATGGTGATGTGGAGCATGGGTAGTAGCGTGAGTGACTCATGAATGAAATGCGACTTTCATTGCGTGCCCCATCCCTCTCCTTATTTATGACTGGCAGCAACCACTAAAGTAAAAGACTAAACCTACCCCCTCTCTCTCCTATTCCGTTTTCTTTCATAATATCATAAATACTTGCTTTAACATTAAAAAAAAACTTTTCTTCATAAATAAATTAATTTTTAATAGTAATAAAATAAAATAAAATAAAATAAAATATTTATTATATTAAATCTTTTAAACTTTTGACATAACCACCATTCACTATCTTTGATGATTGTTAAGGAGACCTATGTGAAAAAATGGAGCCCCAATCACTTCTTAAAACCTCTCCTATAGATTTATTAGGTTCTTGATTAACTTTCCTCCCTTTTTCTCTCATTATAAATCTAATATTTTGTGGTATTTTTTTTTATTTTTTTTTATATATAATGTGAAATTTTATGCAGGAGAGCAAAGAAAAGGGGATAAACTTTTGGACAGGAACAACAATTGGGACAAGGGAAGTATTGAAGGTGAGAAGGGAGGTTTAGTTAAAGAAAAGGCACAGTTTATTGAGCTTGGTCTTGGGATCTGTGTAGAAGGGTATGGAGGACCAAGTCATATGACCAACAAGCAGGGCAAAGGGACTCCACCTATTACGGTTAATCAGTTGTATGAACTTAATCAGCAGACTCATTTTTAAGTACATAGTTGCTAGCACGTCTGTACCATTTCCACTTGTTTTTCCCATTTGGAAGAGTGTAGCTATCTCATTTGGCTCTTTTAATGGTGGAATCTACAACCAGTTTCCTAGTTGTAAGTGGGTTTCTTGAAATATTTGCATGTTTTAGCTTATTTGTGCATCTTCTTCAAAGGGTTCCATCTGAAATTTTAGATGGGTGTTTGTTAATTTGACTACTTTTTCTTGTCTTTGTAGATTTATATGAGAAATTTTGTTATGAGCATTGATATGAATTTATGACTATTCAGTGTGGTATGTGATCAGTTTCACTTTGGACCAGACTGACCTGGACTTGGCCTGGTCTACAGGTCTCAATAGGCTACTATTTTATTTCGTCAAACCTGGATTGGGTTGGCTTATTTGCTCGGAATTAAAGGCAAAGTCTGACCTGGTCAACGATCAAGACCTAACAAGCTCAGGCTGGGCCAGCCTGTCATGCAACCCTAAACTTATGCAACAATGCTAAAGTAAATGATTTTACCAACTTGTTATACAGAACCAAGATCATCCACTGAAATGCATAATATATTCATATTCCAAAACCAACCAAAATGCATAATATATTCACATTCCAAAACCATAAACATTCAATCCCAGTTGTACAAAATATTTGTAACCCTGTCCTAATTTAACCACCACAACTTCAAAAATTACCCTGTCATCAACCATCAAAGTACTATAATTAGCAACAATATACTATACATGGTTTGTCCTCAACCATAAAAACAGTCGTTACATCCAACCATCAAAAGTACTACATCATGAAATAATTACAAAAATTCTAATTTTTATCTAAGTTTGATCCACCATTCTTCCTTGGAATTTTATATGGCCTTCATGTAAATTCTTGGCTTCCAACAACATCTATTTTCCTTGTAATATCCGAAGCTTTCATAAATTGTAAACGAGCTTACAAATGTGAATAAAATTATGAAAATTAAAATTTCAATAGTATTTGAATATTTGAGATTTTATTAGCGTTACGAATTAGTAAACTGACTATATCGAAAAAAATCGATACGCTAGAATTAACCAACTGTAACACGTAAAAAATGAAGACGTATGTGAGGGAGCTATATATGGTTAGTGTAATACCCTAGATGTCAACTAGATGCTCAATGAATGTAAATGAGATTTATAAATGCAAATTTAAATTTCAATGAAAAGGACTTATTATTTTTTTCTCAAACTAGTAAACTTTATATTGAAAAATCGATATGCGACGACTAAGGTGATTAAAAATGAATGAAATCATGAATGAACATAAGTAGTATAAGTGGTCAAAGTTGCAAATCATAATTTAGAATACAAAAGGAAGTCAAATTTTCAAACTTTGAAAATTTGACCTTAAAATTCCAAGTAAGCTAAGTAAAGAAAAAAAGAAAGAGATGAAAAAAATCGTCTCATGTTTAATGAGGAGCCGGGCATGGGAAGGATAAGAGAGGTCATAAGGCTTCCTAAAGAAGCTAAACAAGATTTTGTTTTTTAGAAGATTCAAAAAGGTTGAAAAGCTTGACCAACATATTTTATAAATACTCCCATTTCACCAACAAAACTAAGAACAAGAGAAAGAAAGCTAGCAACTTGGAGAGGGTGAAAGATCAAGGCCACGACTAATCTTAGAGAGAGTGAGAAGAGGAGGAAAATTAGGAAAAATAAGGAGGCAGGAAGAGAAGCACGTTAGAAGGTATAATTTTTAACCTTTTGTTTTTATTTTTGTATATATAAGTTGCTACACATTTTTTTCATATGAGCTATGTAGATCCTTCATACTAATGCTTAAATGGTATATGATGTGTTAAAGTAGCGAAAATCATGCATAAGAACGCAAAAGTTTGACAAAAACAAGGAAGAAAACCCTAAAACTAAAATATGGAAAACTTAATATGCATCTTGTTTTTGTAACTAGCATAACTCCCTGTGTATTTTGAGCTAGGTCAGGGGTTAATCGAAGCCTTGTAAGTTAACTACATATAGGAAAAACAATCGACTTAAAACCCCTTATAGATTGTCTGTAAAAACTCCTGAAAGCAAGCTGATCTAACTTGCCAGAACCTGGCAGACAATTTCTTATCATGATTTTGTGCGATTTTTTTGGACATGTGTGTACAGAATTTGAGCATAGTATAAAAAACAAAATTGTAGATACGGAAGTTAACTACGTGTAGACACCAGAATCACCCTAAAATTCCGTGTAGATTATTTGTTATGATTTTTCTAGCGAAGTAACGTAAATCTGAAACTGAAATAAGGCAGATTATGTGTGTGTTTTTGTGAGACATGTGTAGAGTTGTAGGTGCAGAATTTGAACATGGTGTCAAAAGAGAAACTGTAGCTTAGAAGTAAGATAAACAATCCCATGTTTTTCATCAAATTCTATCGAGTAGATTAATTGCTATGATTTTTTTAGTAAGAGGGACAAAATCAAAAATTTCAAAAAAGCTTAAAACTTTAAAATTAAAAAATTTAATTTGTGATTTTCGTGATTTTTGAGGTTATCGAATGCGTAAAGCATGTTATATGTACATTTCAGTCTGAAAAATGAAAACATCACGAAATTATGTCAAATATTAAAAATTAAAAATTAATAATTAATAATTGCCCGTGCCTTCATAACAAAAAAAATAAATTAAAATTTAAAAAATAAAAATATTACTCAAAGAGAAGAAGTTTTAAATGCTAAAAAGATTATTTTAACACCAATACAAGTTCATGTTGCTATTGGTCCTGTAACTATGATTGACCCAAGTACTTCTATTCAAAATATACAAACAGAAACACAAATTAAATCTGAATCTATAGATGATAGTATATATACTTTAATTCAAATAATTCTAAAACATTTTATTGGTATGAGATTTTATTCTATGGATTGCAGTAGAGAATTGTTGATCAATTTAAAGTGTCCTACACTTGCTCATTTTAGATAGTATAAAGATGTATTTATGTCTAAAATAATGCATAGAGCTGATGCTAATTCTGATTTTTGGAAGTGTACTAGCTTTATAATTTCAATCCGGATTTCAGATTTTACAGGGTTTATTAACCTTTCAGTTTCAAAGACTTTATTTTGAAAATAATTTTTATTAAAATTATTAGTAGAATTTATGTAATTTGAATAATAGTAAGTTAAAATATTAGTATGATAATCTAAAATATCATTTAAAGAAATATAATAATTTACAGACATAATATATAAAGCATAGTACTAACAGGATCATATATATACATAATATATCACAAACACAGTCACAGAAAAACATATATATATAAAATTTAAAACAATTAAGTATTTAGGACTTACATGGGGAATCCATGGAAGTCTGCAACTTTCACCAGCGTAGATATAAAAATTCAACTTTTATTGATACTTAGAAAAATTTTACAAGAGAAAAGATTTACAGAGGAGACTAAAAGAAAAGGCGTGCCTACAACTGAACATTGGCCAGCCTTAAATAGAAAAGAAAAGTAAAATATAAATGTAAGCAATAACGATACAGACTAAATTATTGTCGACACTCTACTATTATAGAACAGTAAAGTAACTTTAATAATTACAACTTTATTAAAGTAAATAGTATCGATTGACGTCTACTTTAGAAAAGCAGATTCCTTGCTTTATGAAGACGCGCCACCCATGACTTTGTCTTGATTATTAATCTTTTTGATCTTATCTTCAATTTTGCTGATTGCTTTGTTGCCATTCTACTTGAATGCATGCTTGAAGTCCTTAAGGAATTGAACCTGTCTTTCCATCATTTCTATTTTTTGCATGTAGTCTGGTTGCGTGTCTAATTCTGGAAATTCTTCTTGGTGCAAAATATCTTGCACAGATTGAGCAAACTGTTCGAAAGATTCTTCCTTATCTTCTAACCTGGATTCTGAGTCGGATTCAATTGTCCTTGTTGCCATGGACACATCATCTTTTTCTTCTTCTTTATCTTCTTCCTCATCACTATCTACATTTGTTAATTCTAATAATTTTTGTTGTATTTCAGCCTTTGAAGCAGTGGGATATTTTCTTTTTAAAGAGTCTTTTAAAGACTTAATGGGATCTATGATCTCCTCTTTTTCTTTAGCTTTTAAAGCTTTCTTTTCAAGATTCTCATAGTGCTAGATATGATCCACAACTAAATGCATAATTTCAGAATAGTCAAATTTTTTCCACCATTTATATTTAAACTGACGAATTAAGGTGGGAAGACCATAGTTAAATTTTTCTTGGAACTGTGTTCCATACTGTCATCCCCATATCCATGGGATTTGATAATTCATAAAGAATTTGAATAAAGGATATTGCAGATTTATGAAAGCCTTTCCTTGAAATTGAGGGTAATGATTTTTGAATTTGATAAAGACAGAGTATAAGTCTTTTGGCAAAATTTCAGGCTCAGGGCCTAGTCTTTGCCACCAATTGTATGACTAATTTGGTAAGTCAGTATTACTGAATTATGGACTAAATCTGAGAAACCACGTATGCTTTCTCATAGGATTGTCATCGTAAAAACAATAATACCGTGCATCCTTATAGTCCCAATATGTGAAATTTTGGTGGGGATAATTTGTCATTTGACGACACCTATTAGGGTCTAAACCCCAATCAGTAGGAGAAAGCATTTTTTTGAGATAGGCTTTAGAAAAACTATATGGAGTATGCTTATTATTGGTATCACCACCTTTGTAAAAGTGCTCAAATCAGCAGACTGAGTTTCATTCAGAATGTTTTCATAAAATCCTCGGTGAGTATAATTAGGATCTTTAAATCATTTTAGATCCTGGTTTTCAACTGTGAGTATAACTTCACAAAACTGAGAAATATGGATATTATCCACTTCTTCCTTTTGAAGAATCTCTTTCATTGATGGAATTTGTCTAGAAGTATTACCTCCTCTTGAGGATGATCCTCCTCGCATAAGTGTGCTTCCTCTTCCTCCTCTTTTAGAGGAGATGGTTTTCCCTGTAAAAATTCACGAGTCAAGTAATTTGGAAGAGAATTTAATTCTCCTTTGATATATTCAATATGAAAATCAAATATGGCTAATAAAGATTGTCATCTAGCAAATTGTTGTTTAGCAACTAAATTCTTTACATCTTTTTCAAGGACTTCTTTAATTGCAGAACAATCAATTCTAAGAATAAATTCTTGATTTAACAAATCATCTTGAAATTTAAATAAACATTTAATTACAGATAACATTTCTTTCTTAATTGTAAAATATCTATTCTGAGTAGGATTCCAATGACCAGAATAAAATCTTACTAATTCTTCTTTATTTTTAATAGAATTTATTTGTTTTAGAATTCCACCAAATCCTAAGTTAGAAGCATCTGTTTCTACAATCTTTTTCCATTTAATATGTGATAAACATAAGCATGGAATTGATTTAACTTTGAGTTTAATTCTCTTAATGGCATTAATATGACTCTTATTCTAAGCAGGGAGATTTTTTAGTCAATCTTTCATATAACACCTTAGTGTCTTTTGCAAGGTCTTTATAAAATTTAGCAATATAATTTAAACTTCCAAGAAATCTTTGTAACATCTGTTTGTCTTTTATTTCATCAGGAAAAAATTTCACAAAAATAATTGACCTCTCAATAGGAATTATAGTTACTTGATAGATGTTATGACCTAGAAATCTTACCTTAGTTTGAAATAAACTCGTTTTTGAAGCAGAAACAACTAACCCATTTTTCTTAGCAATATTTAAAAAAATATTTAAATGTTTAAATTGTTGATCAATATTATCAGAAAATATGAGAATATCATCAATATAAACAATACAAAAATTTGAATAAGGATAAAATATTTCATTCATTATCTTCTGAAATTCAGAAGGAGTATTTTTGAGTCCAAAGGGCATACCAGTTCACTCAAATTGACCAAAAGCCATAGTAAAAACAGTTTTATACCTGTCTTTTGGGTCTATTTGTATTTGCCAAAATCCTGATTTTAAATCAAACTTAGAAAAGATATTAGCATTAGCTAATCTGTTTAACAAATCTTTTTTGTTAGGAATAGGATACCTAATCCATCTTAATACCTTATTAAGGGGTTTATAATTAATCACAAGTCTAGGAGTACCGCGTTCTATTTCTGAATGTTTCATAACATAAAAAGCAGAACAGCTCCAGGGAGATGAGTTAGGACATATTAATCCTTTTTTTAATAAAGTATCTATTTCTGTTTTACAATATTTAGTTTCCTTATCCATTTGGGAAGGTCTAGCTTTGGTAGGTATAAGATCTTCAGAAAAATCTTCCTTATAAGGCAATTTTATCATATGTTTTTTCCTATCCCAAAAAGCATTAGGCAAATCAGAACAAACTTCATTAGTTATTTTAAATGTAATTTGTTTATTTTTTTCCTAAATAAGAGAATCATGTAACTTATTATCAATAGTTAATAAATTAATTTCTTTTTTCAAGAAATTAATTTGATTTTGTTTAAAAATTAAACTTGTTTTTAATTTATTCAAATCTTTAGTAATAGGAGAAGTTATAAACTTATAAGTAATTTCAACACCATCTAAGGTATCACGAATGCCTTCAGAATCAATCGTAATAGGTTGAATCATATTCAAAAAAGGTGTTCCTAAAATCATAAATTGAGTAAGATTTTGAACCAATAAAAAAGGAGTTTTTAAGCATATATCTTCATTGCAAATATAAAAATTAGTTAATTTAAAATTAATATTCATTTTCGTACTATCAGCAGTACTCAAACTTTGTTTAGTTTTCTCAAAATAATGAGTAGAAATTAATCCTTCTTTTATGTAGTTCATATCAACACCACTATCAATCAAAGCAATAGTATTAACAATAAAATTTTCATCAACTACCAAAGTTACTTCAACATACCATTTTTGAAAAGTAATTTTCTCAATTTGACATAGAAATTGTTCAGAAGTATCTCCTTCTTCATTAGGTTCTTCTTCTGTATTATTTATAGTATTCTTAAATTGTTCTAAAGCTAAAGATTCAACAAACTGTAATCTATCTTTTAAATTATTAATTTCTTTCTTTTGGAAATTTAACTCTTCTCGTAAATCATTAAGGGTAATTGGTTTTTCTTTAGAATTATTATGCATCCTATTTATTACCTCCTGTAAAGAATAGGGAGTACGATTTTTAGGTTTTTTATGTTTTTTATGTTGTTCCTTTGTTTGATTAATATATTTCTCAATTAATTTTCTTTTTTCTATAGGATCTTTAATTTGATCAATTATGTTTGGAATATGCATGTGAATGTTATTCTTCTTTAATATGATTTGATGATGTGATTGAAAGATAAATGAATCAATATGCAAATATATCTGCATTGATGAAAGCTGTAAAGTCCTTTATAGAAAATAGACATTATGTTCAAAGGACTTAGATTGATAAGATCAAAATTGTTAGGATGATCTGATATGGATAAATAGTGTTATACAGTCCTTCAAAAGATCACAATGTACAAGGACTATGAATAGAAAGACTAAACTTGTTAGGATGATCTTAAGATATAATAGATAGGACTGATCGATCGAGAAGAACATCAGTCTGGCAAGAGAGTCATAGCAAGAATCGTAGACTACACTCACGATTGTAAAGTCTGCAAGTCATCAGCATAGCCAGTCATACGCTCACATTTCCAAAGCAGTATTATAGAGCTGTCTACCTAAAGATTATCAGTATGAAGTCCCTGAATGACCGGCAAGCAAACAGAAGATCCAAGCACCAACTACATCGGCAAAGACTGATTGAAAAGTGAAGGGTCATTCAGAAAGAAGTCTTATGAAATCAGTCAAAGGAAGATCGTATAGTGTTCTAAGAAGATCGTAGAGTCTGTCAGGCAAACGTAGAATAAGGCTCGGCAGATTGAAGAGTCCTCACAGAAGATCGTAGAGTTGTTTCAGCATCGTAGAGCTAACTCTCGGGATCGTAGAGTCAATACAGTCGATCACTCTACGATTATCATAATTCAATCTACGAACCAAGCAGGTTCAAAGAGCAACCTCTACATGAGCATTCAGAGTCGTGACAACGATCCTCATAAAGATCATTCAGAAGGCTGTGCTTGAGCTGTCAAACAAACTGAACGAAGATCTCTGAGTACATTTAAAGCATCTAGTCTTAACAGAGATCGTAGAGCAGTTCAAAATATAACTCTACGATTGCACTACGACTTACACTATAGGCAAGATCGTAAAGTAGCAAAGCTAAGTCGTAGAGTGAAAAAGCAAGCTCAGAAGTACAACGTTCAAGCAGTCGTTAAGTTAAGCTGAAGATATTCAAACGCTACCTGTCATAAACATCCTTTGAATATTTAGCAGAGAATGCAACTGAAGTTCATAGAGCAGTCCTCAACAATAAAAGATCTGACAACTGAAGCTCGTAAAGCAGTCCTCTACGATAGAAGATCTGGCACCTGAAGATTCATAGAGCAGTCCTCTATGACTTATGAACCAAGCAGCTCGAGCAAACTTGAAGTTTATAGAGCAGTCCTCTATGATAAAGAAAACACCTGCTAAAGATTAAACCAGATCATAAGTTAATGCTCTATGTACATAAAGCTCAATAAAGATCACGGAGCATGAGAAGCATATCGTCAGAATAGCAAGGCTCAGATAAGATCGTAGAGTTAGTACAGTCAACCACTCTATGATCTACAAAGAAGCCTACGTCAAGCAAGATCGTAGAGCTACATAGTAGAGCCAGCAGATAACTCAACGATCAGAAGTAAAATGCTACAACTGAATTGATCGTAGAGTGTTTAAGTGCTAACAAGGATTAAAGATGTTAAAGCACTTAAGCTAGTAGTCTCAAGATGAGTTGTTGATTACTTCAGAAATATCTACATCAACACATCTAAAGCATCTGCTATAATAGAAGTCAGAAATGTCAGAATACTGACTTATGCGTGCTGAGTGTCAGAGCAAAGACTTCTAGTGTCATGCATCAGACTTAAGAAATTAGAAGATTGTCATATTCTCTAAAAGACATATCAACTCTATAAAGGTTGGGAAAAACCCATAACTGACACATCTATCTGGAAATAAAGAAAACAAGTCAACAAGTCAAGAACAGCAGAGCATTAAACACTCTGACTTAATATTTATAAAGAAGTCTGCAACTAAATAGGGTCCAACGGGAAGATTTGTAACAGATAGATCTGCAACGGGAAGATCATTCAAAGTCTATAAAAAAGCATATCTGAAAAGAAAAAAAGTAACGAGTGAGAGCAAGAACAATATACACGACCTAATCTGTTGAAAAGCTTCACAAAACTAAAAATGCCGAAGGGTTGGCATATGAGCTAAGAGTCGAATGACCAAAGAAGCCAAGAACACCTTGAGCAAAAGAAGAACAGAATGAGATTCTGTATTCAAGATGGCTAAGTGTTCTAAGGGACTGCTGAGTACAAAGATTATCTGAAGAACACAGCAGCACATCAAATGTGATCATGAGTAACTGCGAATTACCAGAAGAAGAAAAGCATCAACGACAAACATCAGCAGCATCCAGAAACTGATCATAAACAGCTACTAAGTATCTAAAGATGAAGGAGATCAAAGTTCATCTTAGCAGCACAACCCAACAAGCATTCAACACACAAGAAAGGATCAGAGGATCCTTGTCTTAATTGACAAAACAACTCTTGTCTGCGGGACTTGAGGATGGTCAAAAGATCTTTGCCTAAGTGGCTAAAAATAACTCATGTCTGCAGGACTTGAAGAGGGTCAAAGAATCCTTGCCTAAGTAGCTAAAAATAACTCATGTCTGCGGGACTTGAGGAGGGTCAAAGGATCCTTGTCTAAGTGGCTAAAAATAACTTAAGTCTGCTGGACTTGTGGAGGGCAGAGTGTCATTGTCTTAATGACTAAATTAGTGGATTTCCTACTTGTCGAAGTAGAAGAGTGGAGTAGGAGTTGTTCAGTTTCCGAACCACTTAAATCTCTTGTGTCATTTACTTTACGTCTTTTACATTATGCACAATAATTGTTATATCTGCTATTATCCATACTGTAGATTAAAACACTGAATTAAAATGATCCATACATCTTGAAGGGGCTTTTAAAGTATATTCCGCTTTGCTTGAATTGATTCTATTATTCATAACTAATATACTTTCGTTATAAAAGGAAAAAGTCTTAAAGGATCTATTCACCCCCCTCCCCCTTCTAGATCATTATTGTGTCCACGAGAACTAACAAATTACGTCAAGAATAAATTGTTCTTGTTTAGACAAAACATTTATACTTAAACCATTCATTTTTAAAGTAGCATTATAATGATTTTCATTTGTTTTACAAGCACACATATCATCAAAAGAACTATCAGTATCAGAAGATGCAAACACATCAGAATCATGAATATTAAACACTTCATTAGTACTATATTCAGAAGTTTTATTAGAATTTTCTAAATCAGATTCTAACAGAATATTATAAATTTTCTCTTTAACAAATTCATCTAATTCTAATGAATTACTTTTCTTTTTAAGTGTACATTTATTAGCATAATGACCTTTTTTTTTTTTACCACATTTATGACATTTTATGTCTTTTAAGGGCTTTCTTTTAAAATTCTTTTTCTTAAATTTTTTTTTAGGTTTTCCTGATTTTTCTTCATCTCTCTTTTTTCTTTTCCTTTTCCTATAAGGTTTTTCTTGCCTAATTTGTTTTCTAGGTTTTTTTTCTAGAAGTAGGGACTAAGGGATAACTGAATTGTTCACAAAATTCTCCAATTTCCTTTCTATGAGTTATTACTTGTTTCTTTAATTGAGCTTTTAGATTCAAATCATTACATAAAGTTAATCCTTCAGCAATCATTTCATTTATTAACTCACCATAATTATAACTTTCAAATGGAATACTTAAATTACTATTAAAACCACCATTAAGATTTCTTAGTCTAATACGAACACGTTCAACAAATAATTTAGGCAATCCAGAGACACTTTTTTTTTTCTTCCAAAAATCAGAATTAGCATCAACTTTATGCAATATTTCAGACATAAATAAATCTTTATATCATCTAAAATGAGTAAGTGTATGACACTTTAAATTGATCAACAATTCTCTAGTGCAATCCATAGAATATTATTATTATTATTATTATTATTATTATTATTATTATTATTATTATTATTATTATTATTATATTAATTATTATAATTATAATTATTATTATTTTGTTGTTGTTGTTGTTGTTGTTACTATTATTATTACTGTTGTTATTATTATTATTGTTGTTATTGTTATTGTTATTGTTATTGTTATTGTTATTGTTATTGTTATTGTTATTATTATTGTTATTGTTATTGTTATTGTTATCGTTATCGTTATCGTTACTGTTACTATTATTGTTACTGTTATTATTACTATTATTATATTAATTATTATTATTATTATTATTATTATTATTATTATTATTACTACTACTACTACTACTACTACTACTACTACTACTACTATTATTGTTACTATTATTGTTATTACTATTACTATTAATATTATTATTATAATAATAATTATTATTATTACTGTAACGACCCCGAAATTCGACCAACTTTACTCTCTTAAACTTTGTATTTATTATACACTATCTTCATAACGTCCAAATTTCGGTCTGTTAATAAATCTTTAATCCCTTCTTTAATCCAATAATTGATTTTAAAATCAATATTTACCCAATATTTCGGTATAGATTTTTTTTTCCTCAATCATTGTATTAACATATTTGGATATTTAAAAATCCTTACATTTTGATCATAGTCCTTGGATCGCAACCTTTACTTTTCTTTTCTTTCTTGTATCATAAATCTCGGTATTCAATTTTTTTTTTAATATCATTCATATCCATACAAATATTCTTTATTTCATGATTTATCATTTAAACATAGATATATAATTGTCTCTATCATAATATCATCTTGAACAATCACTGTTCATAATTTAACATTATTCGTCCTATCTGGATCCAACATACAAAATATCAATATAAACTTAGCAAATATATTCACATTGAATTATGATGTTGAAAATATAACCATTACGTTTCCAACCTTCTAGGCAATTCATCTCAAACTTAATCCGATATTCCTTAAACTTATTTGGTTACCCTGCAAAAGTTTATTTTAAACAAGTAATGAGCACAACGGCTCAGCAAGTTCAACAGTTTATGCTTCACGTAACACATACCTTAACATGCTCGGTGTGTGTCATACATACATCATGTGCTTGTGCTTCTACCATAATAATATATCTCATATATGTTCATATCGTTGCACAAATTACAAATTTTGGTTATATTAATCACGTATCACATAGCACATAATTTTTATGCAATTAGAACAAGAATTACATATCATAACAGTCCAACATTTAACATAAAAGGGACTGAATAACTTGTCTGGCGTCCAGTTATTTAAATTGTTAGCTCAAACCCTTAACTCGATCAACCTATGTGTTAGGGTTTCGACACAGTGAAAGCAGCGGAATTTAAAATTTTTTCGAAACCCTAAGACAGGATCCAAGCGAAAACAGATTAATCAGAGGTTTAGATTATTTTACCGATTATCTGAGATGGACAAGTGACGATTGAATTCTGGAACAGCTTCGAATCTTCAACGCAATCCAGCGACTGCGTCTCTACGGTATCCACACGAACGCTCCGCGAATCGTCCCACGATCTGCAGCAAAAGGAACCGCGGTACTAGCCACCAAGATCAGGATTTCCCAATTATTTTTCTCTCTAGCCTCTTTCTGAAAGCGGCTAGGGTTTTAGTTTTTCCTTACGTGACTTTTAGACTACTGATATATCATATATATAGTAGTTAATATGAATTAACTAAAACCTAAAATAAATAGAAAAATAAAATCCGAATTTATATATATTATATTTTAATTAAGTCTTACTTAATTAATATACATATATACAAATTATCCTATTAATTTAAATTCGTAATTTTTAAATACTATCAATCATATTGACATATTTAAAATACTTACAATTTAAATTAATTCCTTTTTAATTACGTTCTAAGTGTGTGACCCTATAGGTTATTATTATGTTGGCAATAATTTTAAAATCATATTATAAAATTATAAATAATGAGCGGCATCTAGTAATGCATCACTGCTACCCAAATAATAATAAGATCGGTGATTCGATACAACCTTTTCGTGACCAATGTTTCAATGTAATTTAATCCTTTTAACCTTATATCCTAGATTAAACTCGAGGCATGGAATGTGTCATACTCTTCATAATTTAATCTGAGTTTTCTTGATCAATGAGTAGACTATATGAAACAAATCAATATTTGAGCATGGCCATGCATTTCATAGTCCTACTCAATCAAGAGGCCTGTGGATATCACCCCTAATATATAGAAGGGTTAAATTCCATCTAGATCACTCATATTCCTCACACGATTCATGATGTACCCAATAATCACCTTTATTGTCCACCCTATTAAAGGTGACATTTGATGATATCAAAGTACACAAATTCTCGTGTAATAATATAATGACTTCAGGTCGGAGGATCATTACATCATTGTCACTATAAGAATTTCTTATGACACTTTGCATAATGCTCCATGTAGAATTCTCATGGTGGGTCAGTCCAGTACATTGTTCTCTAACATGTACCTATGCATTGACTCAAATATCTCGTATATTTATGACCAATGAGATTTGGCCATCAGTCAATCCACATACTAGTCTCAATGCATCATTGTTGTCTCATTAACAATGATACTCGACTAGGGACATTTAAGAGCAATGATACTAATTATAATTATATAATCTCATGTTCAAGTCACATACTTAAAGCTATATAATTCGTATCATTATTCTAAGGGCTTTTATTATGTTAACATTTATATAACGCAGTAAATGAAATCATAATAAAATAATCTATTTATTTAATCAAATATAATATAAAAAATGTTAAGCAATTACATCAAATAATTATCCTCTAGGGCATAAACTCTAACACTATGATCATAAAATAATCAAATACTAATTATGCATCTCTTTATGATATTAATTTATTTAATTAATAACATTTCCAGACTAATTTTCAACTTATACGGTTAACTATATTAACCTCTTCCCTTAATATATTCATTTAACTTAATATCAAATACCTTCGTTACGGACAACCCGACTCATTGGATAAATTTTAGCATAATCAGCTGTCCGGATTTTCATTTATTCCTTTTCTACCCTTTAAGCTCATTAGATTAATATTTAAAATATTTAAATGTTAATCCCCAATATTTAATATTTTTACAAAAATATTAAATTTAATGCCCAAACATCATTTCTATATTTTTAGTATTTTTCTATAATTTTTAAACAATTTTAAAACATTTATTTCATTAAAAATCACTTCTGAGGGCATTTATGTAATTTTCGCGGTCAAAGGGACAAAATTAACATTTTCTGGAAAGCTCAGGGGCATTTCCGTAAATTCCTCAACGTTAGGGACATAACCGGAATTAATAACCGGAATTAACCGAAAAGTCCAGGGGCATTTTCGTACTTTTCGCGCTCCTAGGGACACGCTGGGTATTCACCGGAAAGGTCAGGGGCATTTTAGTCATTTGACCCAAAAACATAGTCCCGCAAGGCGCGGCCGTTCCTTATCCGGCTTCTTCCAATACGACGTCGTTTGGAGCCACAGCCGCGCATTGCGCGAACGACCGATATCGCGCCCCAAAACGACGTCGTTTCGAGCCTGTCTTCGGTAAAAAAATTGGATGCGCGGCCCTTCCTTTTCTTCCTCTTCCTTCTCCAGCCGAACAGTATACCAGCTTTATCCAAAAAAATCCATTTTTGCTCCAAAATTTTCACACAAAACTACTCCAAAAATTATGTAATTCATACATATACATCTATAAATTATTTAGAATAATAATTTTAATTACTTTCTAATTTTTCACAAAATTATTTTATCATTACAAATAATAAATTAATTTACATAAAATGTTATATACCTTCCCAAAAGCTTGAAAAATCTTTCCTTTGAGGCTTCAACACCTTCTCCTTCCTTCGTAGCCATATTTTTCGGTGATGTTTCGGTGGTGGTGGTGTTACCGGATGAGAAGAGAGAGAGAGTTATGTTTGCATGTTTTTTTTATTATTATTTTTTACTCTTTGTTTTTGTTCCTTTTCTTTTTCTTTTCTCTTGCTTTTATAATTGCACAATTAACTATTTTTAAAACACCAACAATTCCACCGCCATGCACAATTTCGGATAAGCCTCAAAAAATAATCATACATAATAAAGTATTTTATACATTACGTAATTATTTCATGTAATAAATATTTTATATAATGTATATAAAATATTTATTTTAATTCCCCAAAAATCATAACATGATTTTTAAGTAATATTAATACCTTTTTCGGTATTTTACTTGACAAATTTTGTACACGCATAATGACATGCGTGTAATTATGTGAGATAATTTATACCTCCAAAAATCATAAAGTAATTCATATAACATATAAAAATTATTTTTCACAATTTTTCACTTCGTTACTTGGACAACATGTTTACATTTCTGAAATATTATTTTTCATAAAAGTCAAAATAATTCCATTATACCTAATTATAATTTTTAATAACTTAGAACATTCATTTTTCTTGTTTATTATTCAATTTCTTTAATATTTACAATAATTTCTTTATATATATAAATTATATATAACTTAATATTATATAATTTATATCTTTACATTTTCCTTTCTTAAATAATTCTTAATTTCCTCCAACCTTATTCCATTTAATCACCTTATATAAATTACATAATTATTCTTATATAATTTATATAATTATTATTTTCTTCATTCAACATTTTAATTTCCTTATATAAATTATATAATTATTATTATATAATTTATATAATTACATTTCTTCTCCATTAATTTCTAAACTTCCTCCATAATTCATAATTAATTTAAAATCAATAATTACAATTTTTACTAACTTCCTCATTCGCTTTTCATTTAAAATTGGATTAATTTAATTATTAATCCCTTAATTTTCATAATTAATCACATTTATATTTATCACTTAAACATATACATTTATATATAAAAATGTATATATACACATTTAATTCATTCCTTTCACATTATCACATAACCTTCTTTAACTATAATTTTCGTATTTCCATGATAATTTTTATTGCCTTTACAAGAAATTTCTCTTATTCTTCATAAATTGTTTTTAAACAATTTATTTACTTCCCAGTTATTTTAAATTAACACAATTCGTCATGGTCTCTGTACAGATTTAATTTACTAATTAAATCTCATCACATCACATAAAATAATAATTAATTTAACAATCTTGATAATTTAGTTGATTAAATTCTCATTTAATATTATTTAATAATTTCAAAAATTCGGATCCTCACAATTACTATTATTATATTTATTATTATTATTATTATTACTATTATTATTATAGTGTAGGGTTGAATTTGATTTGGGCAGAAATTTTTTTGTGAGATGAAATGTGAGCTATTAGATTAAGTCGAAAGAATCTGAACCGTCTTTGTGCTTTTAAATTCAAAATGAGTTATGTTTTATTATATAGATTTATGCAAATTTGGGTAGAAAAGACTAAATGAAATATTAGTAAATATAATTAAGGAAAATCAGGAAAATTTCAAAAAAATTTAAGTCTAAAATTGTAGGTTAAAAGAGAAAAATGTAATAAATGAATATTTTAGCGTGTAAGAAAAATTCAATTTAAAAAAGTTGAAAAAATGTTAAATACATGTATCCGAATAAATAAGTTAGAATAAAACTTATAAAATCCAACTAAGGGTAAAAATATAATTTCGTGAATTAAATCATAAAAAAAAAATAGTATAAAGTGATAATTAAGTTGTAATTGTGATACCCGATAATTTCTGAAATAAGAATTCGGGTAATTACTGTCTAAAATAAAATTATTAAAAATGAAGAAATGATAAATTAATATTTTTGGCCTTCAAGAATAATGATGTTGGTCAATTGTAGAATGGATTAATTGAGCTAGAAAATAGTCAATGGGAAACAGGAAGTTCCTAAACATCGTTCGATTTTCTTATTTTATGCAAGTTCTCTATCCTAAATCAAGTTCCTAATTTTATTACTGATCCAAATTCCGTAGCTTGAGCTAATTTTTATTCCGTACTAGTTTTCATGAATTGGGAGGCTATTTTAATTCAATGGTTACTGTGAGATTTTGTGAATGTATTTTCATTGTTAAAAAAATCGTTGAACTTTGTACTTGATGAATGTATTCTAATCATTCAAGTTAAAGAGAAACCATTTGTTTCGGCTTACTCTATGAAAAGAATAAAATGATATGTCCAACCCAAATTATTTTGGGGCGGAATCTAGAAACTGAGGTGAACAACCCTATTGTATAGGGGATATTATTGTTGGGTAACCGACATAAGTTGTATATACACTACATAGTAAGAATGTTACACGTAACATTGAGTATTGTTAGACTGATCACTTAACAATACTCACAAGGTAAGGAATTCACAGTCTTTATGACTATTGAGCATGTAAAGTTCTCGGTCTTTATGACTGTTGAACATTTAAAGAGTTCTTGGTTCTTACAACCACTCAGTAAAGAAGATAGAAATTGTCGTACCTCGCAAATAATAGTTGTATATGTTCTCATGATGATTTCTTTTGAAATGTTCCTTGGAAATTATTCTATTGATCTGGCTTAGTTATTCATAACATATTAGTCAATCTAACTCAATTATTCATAGTACATTAGTTAATCACTCGCTTTATACTTGTTGAGCTTATTTGATGTTCATCCTTATCCGTATCCAAATATTTTCAGATTCAGACCGGTCATCAAACTGAAAAAGTTATTGGGTGAATCACTAGTTCAACTAGTGGTCGAACTGTTTTGACCCAATGATGTTATTAATATGTAATAAATAATAAATATATTAATTATTATTATATATAATATTTATCAAATATATAAAATTAATTAATTTATCTATAAAAAAAAACTAAACCTATTTGTACAATATTTATTTTATACAAATCAAATAATTACTAAATTTATATGAAAAGACAAATATTAAATCATGCTCATAACTCAAAAGTGATAAAATCAACTAAAAAAAATTAAAAGAGTTTGATAGGTTAAAACCAAATAGTACAAAGAGTAAAAAAACACATGGGCAAAGTTGTCAACCAAAAGAAAAAAATATTCGCAAGGACAATGACATAATTTAAAGGTACACAATAATTGTCCACAATCACACACTACTTGTAAATAAAAAGGGGTTTTTCTCTCTCTTTTCACCTCTCACAAACCCATTTCCCTATCCCTCTTCTCCATTCTTTCCTTGTGCGGGTACAAATTATTTTTAACTGGGCTAACCACAAGACAAAAATTAAGGTGCCTTTTTTGTTGTATGGTAGATAAGGTGCATCAATGTTCATCGCCGCCGCGATGTAAAGGAAATCCAGTTAACGATGATGCAAAAAGCTCACTCTTCTTCGTAGAGGAGAGAGGAAGCTCTAAATCTAAACACTCTCCCTCCTGCGCCTTCATCCCTAATCTTATCTCTTTAACATTCATCCCCTCTGCATCTATATATATATATATATATCGACTTTTTGGTCTTTAGATTCGACGTATCTCTAGCATTCTCTGTTGTATTGCTTGAACCGGTCAAAACCGTGACCCAATCACCAGTTCAATGACTCTACCAATTCAACTGTTGGGTCACCGATTTTGAACGGGTTAATAGCTAAATCCGGTTCAAAGGTCCAAATTGGTTTGTTAAGTCGACCGGTTCCCGGTTTCCGATTTAACCGGTTGAACCGACGGTTCTAAACCGGATCTGAGAACATTGCCCGTATCGTTATGTACCATTTTAACATAAAAAATGATATATGTATCGATATGATATTTATAACTATGATCCTAGTACCTACAATTCTCTCGGGTCAATATTGAAGGTGAAAAGTAAAAGATTAGTAATAATATTTTGGTGATTAAAAATTAGTTACAAAAAAAATATAAAATGATGTGAATAGTAATTATTGGTTATAATCATTGGACCCGCCTATGTATGGTAGAATATTCATTAATTATAATCTGACACATTATTGTATATTCATTTTTTTGTAACCATCTTTTGTCATCGTAGCATTACTCAAAGATTAGTTACTTCATTTCAATTTGAGCTCATTGACCCAAGAAAGGGGTTAGCCTGAGTTAAATCTCAAATCTAAATTATATTATAATATATTTATGGTTAATTTAATGTTTCAATAGCATGTAATAATATATTTTTGGTTTATCTTAGCTCACTATAGTTTCATTAATAGATCATGACTCAATTATAGGTAATAACTTCAAATCTTATGTTATGATGTGTGATTAAGGTGTTACAAACTTTCCCAAGCTTGAACACATAGTTAGACATAATATATAATTTTGGACTATCTATGAAATAATACCAACGACTTTCGTGTCTTAGTGACCTAACTTTTGGTACATTCTTTGTTTATTGTGGAAAAGTACCAATTGCATGTGTCCCACTTTTGGCAATTTAATTAGATGAGCCAACAGGAACTTTCGAGATCCGGTTATGATACCCTTATATAGGCCTGATAATTTCGCCCGAACTCGACAGAATTCGCCCGATCTCAATCTTAATGGGACCCAATTTTTTAAACCTTATAGAGTTATGGTCGGGTATGGGATAACCCTCTCACCCCGTCCCCAACTTGATTATATGTATACCTATATTTTAAAAATTAACACTTTGTGTGTGTGTGTGTGTGTGTGTAATTATGTACCTATTTAGGTTATTTCATTATAAATTCATAATATTGCAATATAATTTGTTACTAGTAATAGAAATGTTGCATATTGTTTGATTTTGAATTAAAAATAGTTGTATAAAGTAATATAAAACATTAGAGAAATTTAATTTGAAAAAAAGTCGAGTAATTGTGTAAATGAGACGGAACGAGTATAAAGTATTATTATTTTCAAGGTAAAGTCGGAATGAGTCGAGTTTGGGGGATAAACTCCATATTGGCAAGGCAAAAGTAAGTAGCCACTTGAATCATATCCACCCCATTGTCAAGCCAAACCTTATGTATGACTCGGGTTAAATATCAAATTCAAATTCAAATCAAATCATAACGTATCAATTCACTATCTATCTTACTCTACAAATGTTATCCATCTTCATAAGATCTCAAGAATCTCATAGTCATTAATCGTGTGTAGAATTGCTCCTATTTTTGTATTTTTTGTTTCACTCCTTTCTAATTTCTCTCAACTCAATTGATTGAACGAGTAATATTGTGATGATAAAATATGGTTACAAAAATTGATACAATAACTAGTTAATATTTTACCAAATATAAATAGGCTAAGTAATTATAATCGATTATAACCGTGTGAAGTACATTTTATGTCACTTTTGCAATTACTCTTTAGTTATCAAAGTGCTATTGCACAATTTGAGGTCCAAGAACTATGCAAGTGTTTTGTTGCTTTTGTTTGTGTTAATTATTATGTACGAACTAATCAAGTTACAAAATTTTAAAATAAAAAATATGATGAGAATTTATATAATTTTAATTAGTTTTATAACTAATATCATAACTTACTTAATAATGCTACTTCCGTTTTAAAATTAGAGATATAATTTGACTTTTAAAGTCAAATAACGATATATTAAATTTCAAATTTGATATGAATTTATTAATTTTAGTTGATATAATTTTATAATTCTATAGTATATAATAAAAATTATTAATTACAAAATTTATTTCATTATAAATTTTTACGAGTCATACTAATTTTGAAATTTAATTTGACGTCGTTTGACTTTAAAAGTCAAAATTTATCTCTAAGTTTGGAACGGTGGTAGTATTACTAAAAAAAATTTGCAACTTAAAATATTAAATTTAAACTTGCATCATAAATTTAATTTAAATTTTCGCAAATTAAAAATGATAAAAGTTAAATGAATTTCTATATTTTTTCGAGAGTTTTTCTTTCTTTCTTTTTTTATTGTTTAATTTAATCCTGGGGTTTCCAAACAAAATCCCAAATCGAAACCTAATACAAGTTGGGAGCGACTGATCAGCGGCATTCCAATTCCGATTGGGCTGTCTCTGAAGTCTGAGCTGCCAAATTTCACGCCGGCACGGCGGCGTTATTCCATTACGGTAGTCCGCAGCCGCAGGTACGACGGCCGACTGCCAACGGCGCTGCTTGCTTCTCTCTCTATATATATTTCAAGTTTCAATTGCTAAGATGTATGATATATGTATGAATTTCAGTATATCTAACTTACATTACTGAAATTGTGATGTGGATAGGAGCTCTGGATCGGCATCTGACAGTCAGGCACAGTAGATAGTAAAACCCAAAAGCTGGCGTATAGTCCGAAGCGAGCCATGGCGGAGCTCCGCCATTCGAGCTCAATCGGAGTCCGAGCCACTTCGTCTCCGAGCAAACGAGATGATGCCACTTCACCATTGGCACCGGATAACATCCTCGAATACGACGACGATGGCCGCGATCGTCACTCCAGAGATCGAGTCCGTTCCTTCTTCTCCAATGTCCAATCCTTGTGGCCTTACTTCTCCGACGAAACTAGGGCTTACTCACATATAATAAACTCCAAGATCTCTCTTTTCTTACTCATTGCGGTCGTTATCGCAGGGTTGCTTTCTGTTTCTTCAATTCTGAATCAATTAGTAAGTCCTCTTCATTTTGCTAATTCTTCTATTAGATTTACTTAATGATATGTTAGTTCTTCTACATTATGTATCAATGTTGATCAGTTACATATACTTTGTATTGTCCTCTAGTGGTTTATGTTAAAATGACCTTTTGGGAAAGATTGCAACTTTGCACCTGGATTTATCTCTATTGTAATAATATTCAAGTATTAGTTCATAACTATTTTCTGTGCTCTCACTTTTACAAACCGCATTATGGAAATTTGGTGTAAACATACAAACTTGCCACTCTATAAACAATGTGTACAATAGGTTGTAGTTGGGATTCTTGGTTGATTTTGGGAATAGTAGATATTATTTGGGCATTTGGTGTTTAATTATCTGATTATGAATACCCATTTTAACTATGGATACTTGTTTAGTGATCCCATTTTAACTAGAATCAGTGTGCATATCATTTTGGTCAGTGGAGATGAGAGCCAAATGAAAAGTTTAGTCTGGGCTGAAGGCCCTTCTCACTTTTTTAGATTTAGTCAAGCTTTGAGAACATAGTACTAAGACTTACTAGTGTGTATTATTTTTTTCTCTTCCACCTAATATGTTGACATTTTCAGTCCTTTTTGGTTTCATTTGGTCCGAACGTAAAAAATTATGCATTCTACTAATGTGAGAATATGATATTAATTGACCATAGAAAATATTTTTGTTCTTATAGTAACTATGTGAGGTCCTTATTTTGTTTCAATTAATTGTAGAGTGGTCCGTACTTATGCAGAAAAGATGGCATTGTTCTTCACTGTCCACGAGTAAGCTTTAGAGGATTATATTACTTTCCCCCACCCCCTACAATTTTTTCTCTTCTCAAATTATCTACTGTGTGCAAATAATTATCGTCTACTAATGTCATTAGGTGAAGGAGCCTCCTTCACTGTGGGAGAATCCTTATTCAGCCACGACTTCGTGGAAGCCATGTGCTGAGCGACATAATAATGCAATAGCAGGTAAACCTCTAAGTAATCATACATTGAACTATTCATCCTGATTTGTGTAGACACACAGATTACTGTAGTTACATTGGTCAGAAAGCAATGACATACCTACTATGAAAAGGAAAAATAGGTTAGAGACCGTAGACTCAAATCTTGATGCAACCTTAATTTTGGTCAAATGCTCTGCGGAAATATGTTAAGATAGTAGATTGGTAAGCATAATGTTTAAATGAGTGAGTATTCTTGATCAAACTTAGACTCCTACAAAAATATTTGTTGAGTATCGGGCCAAACACGTGGAAAAGAAGCTAGATGATTACAAGGGCTTTGCTATATGTAATGACCAATACAATGATGTGTACAATGACCTAATATAAAAATGATGGGACCCACCATTTTTACATTGTGGGTCCCATCATTTTTACATTGGGTCATTGTACACATCATGCATGCATGGGTCATTACTCATAGCAAATTCCTGATCACAATGTTGGGGCTTAACTAAGTTTTTGCCTCCTCTCTTCTGTCCAATACTTTCTATTTCTTATGGATTTCCTCAATGCAGATATCCCATCCGAGAATGAAACAAATGGCTATATATTTATACACGCAGAGGGTGGGCTAAACCAGCAAAGAATTGCTGTATGTTTCTTTTCTTTAAACTCTCAAGTCAACGAGCTAATTTCTTTTTTATTTGAAACATGTATATAATTAATTGCTTATTCACTTTTTTTTTGTATGTGACTAGAGCTTAAACTCGACTAAGACCAGTCATTGACATATATGCTAAAAATTGAGAATCCTGACCATTTACAAGAGACATCCTGTGAAACTCATTTTGAGACCATTATGGAATAGTGAAAAGCTTGGGATTCATAACAGAGAGTCCTGAACACATTCTATTGTTTGACCAACTTGTGTAATTGCAGTACAACTCAATCCATTTGGAATGAAGGAAAAGTGAAAAAAAAGGAGAAGGCGAGAAGCCAAAGGGGGAAGGAAAAGGGATGGGATGTCAGGAGTTTCCTTTGTTCTGTACTTGGAAAAGGGTGGTAAAGAAAGAAAAGAGGGTAGCTTCCCTTCAGACGCATCATATTATTTACTCATAAGAGTAAGAGGATAGATGGGGAAGTAACTTCATACATTTTCTCCATCCAAAGAATACCTCTCTTCCTCTCTCTCGAGCATGAGCTTTTACTCAATTGGCACACCTTTTTCTCCCTTCCCCACTATTGCATTTCTAGCCTTCTGTTTTACGTATACCCAACCATAAAACCAAAACATGGAGGATAAGCAAGTTTTTTCCCAAGGGTTATGCTTCCCATCCCTTCTACTTTCTTTAGTCCTCAACTTTCCATCCTCCCTAATTGCTAAGTATGATATAATTGTTTGAACTTGGAAGTGATTTCCAAGTTTTTATCTTCTTTAGAGCTTGAGGATCTCAAATTATATTAAACTTGATTCTCTAACTGTGCCACACTCGATCTCGCTACCTAATTAGTTGCCTCCCCTACATAAAATTGTAGCTGATATCTTTGCGTTTTTCATTTTTGATATTTTGTTTTTGTTTTGGACATTAGTATATATAGTGTTTAGGGATATTTCCACTTTAGCGAGGTGGGTTATATTTTGTTTCCAATCCAGCTGCTTTTTGTATATCCAAAGAACATTAATTGCAAAATCCATGCAATTTTTTCCAAATCATATTGCCAAGGCACAAACTTTATATGACCTTTTACAATTGTTGCATGTGTTGTATGCAGATATGTAATGCTGTTGCTGTAGCCAAAATAATGAACTCCACCCTTATCTTGCCGGTGTTAAAGCAAGATCAGATCTGGAAAGACCAAACGTTAGTTATCTTGGCTTAATTTTTTTTACAAATGTTTCTTTTGGTTGAATAGCCAATCATGTAAAAAATCTTTAAGCAATTGTAGTAGATAAGAACATTTACCATTATTTATTTTTCTCCCTAATGGTTTGTTGGTCATATGAATATACAATCTGATGTCTATAATAACTAAACACAGTAATTGTAAAACTCTATATATCTTGAACTTCTGTTGTGTAAAATCATCCACAATGAGGTACCATTATTTGGTAATTTGGTTCCAATTGCTTTACAGTGTGTTTGAGTTTTATTTTGGGAGGAAGGGAAGGGAAAGTTGGACACTTTCTTTATGAAATAAAACTCACAAAAACACCGTTTATGTTTTCTGGGACCTCTGCTAATCACTAGCACTTGTACAATCCACTAGAAAGGTGAAGATTCTTCTTTTAGAGTCTTTAGAAATTTATGAGAATGACCCGTTTCCAAGTTAAAATTAAGTCAGGTAAAGGATTTATCTGCCATATCTAGAGTTATATGTATTTAACTGATAATGTAATCAAGTCATGAAATTTGGTGCAAGTAAAATTATAGATTTAACTGAAAATTTAACTTTCTGCAAAGTTTGTTAGCGTGATATAATTATATACTAGGAACTTGAATCCTTTCTTTCCTTATAAGTTTACATGAATGCAACTTGTCAAAAAAATGTTTACATGAATGCTTGCAGAAAATTTGAAGATATATTTGATGTGGATCATTTTATTGAGTACTTGAAGGATGATGTGCGAATTGTACGAGATATTCCTGAGTGGTTTACTGACAAGGCAGAGCTGTTCACGAGTATAAGGTTTGATGGTTTATTTAAATTCTTTACCTAAGGTTTTCACTCCAATTCTTTTATTACTTTCTACTCATTTCCAATTTCATAACATAGAAAAAGAGCAAATTAGTGAATTCTCAGACCTCAGTCTGTATGGTTCAATTGTTATTTGAATAGCAAGTGAGTATGAAATTATTAAAACAAAAACAAAGCAGAAGAGTGATTCAACCACTTGTAATTATTTAAAGTAGAGCCAAATAGTTAAAAAGTTTTTTGTATAGACCTCTTGTGGAAAGCGGGTTTTGTTTTTTCCTCATACATTTGTGTTACGTGCACATGGTTCTTTAATTTGTGATATTTGAAGTTAACAAATTAGCTAGCTTACCCTTAAATTGCACCATACTCTAGTTTGTTTAGCATAGGTACCTCTATCTAAATTTCTGCTGTCTTTACTCTCCAGTGCCAAAGTCTTCTGTAAAATTGAAAGTTGAAGCCTTCTCTTAAGTTAATTTAGCTTTAAAGAAAATGCTGTGATTGTGTAAATTTTGATGCAAGGTAAGAAATTCATATATGCACACACATCAAAGGAACATGTGAGGGAGGTATTAGGAGTCTGTGAGTATGATTATGCCATTTAAATAGTTTAATTCTTTCATTTAAATTTGCAACTCGTGATTTATCCTTTTAATTGACAATTTGTCCTCTGGTATAAAACCTTTTAAGTTTACCTTTTAAGTTTCGAAAATGGTCATATATGGAAAGGATAGTGTCATATATTGTTGAGATTAATGATTGTGTGTTTGAAACATATTTCTCTAAGGAATCTAGTTTAATGCATTGTAGACGGACGGTGAAGAACATTCCCAAGTATGCTCCTGCACAATTCTACATTGACAATGTACTGCCTCGAATCAAGGAGAAGAATATAATGGCCCTAAAACCTTTTGTTGATCGACTTGGGTATGCGAATTCATGGAGTATCATTCTATCTGGTCATATTGTTGTGGGAAGATTCACTTTGAATTCTTAATGAAAGTCACTTTTTGCTCAGGTATGATAATGTTCCTCCAGAAATCAATAAGTTGAGGTGCAGGGTGAACTATCATGCTCTAAAATTTCTTCCTGAGATTGAGCAAATGGCTGATTTACTTGTTTCAAGAATGAGAAACCGCACAGCCAGTACAAATCCTTTCATGTAAGTGCAATAGGTATTTTAAACTGGAAGTTGGCTTTACCACATTATTTAATCAGTCAAATCTACTCATGGTTAATTTTCTTTTTTCCCTATTGACTAGGGCTCTTCATCTTAGGTTTGAGAAAGGGATGGTCGGCTTATCATTCTGTGATTTTGTGGCGACAAGGTTGGAGAAAGTTTTAATGGCAATGTACAGAATGAAAGAATGGCCTCGTCGGTTCAAGGTGATGCAGTATTCAATATATATTCTGGGATTAGAAACTAAAGTAAACATAAATATACAATCTGGTATTTGTTTTTGAGGTGATTTGCAGGATGGTTCGCATCTATGGCCGCTGGCCCTGCAGAAGCGAAAGGAAGGACGATGCCCGCTTGAGCCTGGTGAAGTGGCAGTGATGCTTCGAGCAATGGGCTATCCGAAAGAAACTCAAATATATGTTGCTTCTGGGCAGGTTTATGGTGGACAGAACCGAATGGCGCCACTCAGGAACATGTTCCCAAATCTTGTAAGGCCACTTGACTGACCTTCATATATACTTCTCTTAATTTAAGAGTGTCGAGTTGTTGGCTTGTTGCTATATGTGACATATGTCATTACAAATGTCTTGTTGAATGAATCTATTTTACTATCAAGCTATTCTTGAATCCTGCAGCATAATTCTTATGAATGGGGTTTGCTTTTATAAATGTTCTCGGTCCCTTAAGCATTGCTAGTATATGAAGTGTGTACTCAGGTTCGCCCATATAGAAGCTCCTAATTAATTAATGAGTACATCTTTGCTTATCCACAAAAAAAATAAGCACAAGTGACCCGGTAGTTAGAGAAACTGGGTTTAAAATAATTTAAAATGTTTATCCTGTCAACTTCTGTGGAAACAAGTGGAACAACTCGCGTATGTACATCTTCCTGAAATTCTTTAAAATATTTCTATGTTGTTTCAAAACATTTTTCACTGCTTCAAATCAGATGCCGTATTCTGGTTTGTTTAGTACTCCCTCTGTCCAATTTTTCTTGTTCTAGTTTGAAAATACACGCCTTCTAAGAAAAAGGATTATCCCTAAATTACCTTCGTAACTACTCTATTATCATCTTGTTTGTTTTAATTAATCTCCTAACTTTCTTTATTTTTCTTTGAATAATAAAATATAAGAGGGAGAGGGAGAGGGAGAGAGAGAGGGGGAGGGGGGGAGGGGGGGGGGGGGGGGGGAAGGAGTGTGGTTGTGCTTCCAATGTCAAAGTTAATAGATAGTGTTACTTTTTTCAATGCATGTCTTGTTTTCAATGAATATTTTTAATAAAGTGAAATGAGGGTAGTATTGAAAAAATAAGGTAAAAAATAGTATTAAAATGGAAAGAGGACAAATAGAGTTGGACAAACCCAAAAGGAAATTAGGACAAGTAAACTTTGATTGAGGGATTAGCACCAACTTATTCATTCTCAATTTTGTCTTAATATCCTAGTTGACATGTCCACTCTTGAATTTTGTTGAAGCATTTATCTTGGGTTTCTAACAGGTCACAAAGGAGGAGTTGGCAGACAAGGAGGAGATGGATGGCTTCAAAAAGCACGTGACAAGCTTGGCAGCCCTGGACTTCTTGGTCTGCTTGAAGTCTGATGTTTTCGTAATGACCCATGGAGGCAACTTTGCGAAACTGATTATTGGTGCCCGTAGGTACATGGGTCATCGCCAAAAATCCATAAAACCAGACAAGGGGCTGTTATCCAAATCTTTAGGAGACCCCTACATGGGCTGGGCTACCTTTGTCGAAGACGTGGTTGTTACCCACCAGACACGAACGGGATTACCAGAGGAAACCTTCCCTAACTATGATATTTGGGAGAATCCACTGACACCTTGCATGTGCAGAACGTGACCTAAACAGTTGCTTTTGAAGGTAAGACTTCCGAGATATAGTTAGAAGAGAGTTTCCTTTCCCTACAGAGCTAGTGTGCATATGCCCGCAGAATTTTAAGTTGCTTTTTAGTATGAAGGAATCTGCTCGCAGCTAAGACAATTTGAAAAGGATGGACAAGTAAAATGAGTCTGTGAATGTGTCACAAGTACAAGTTTGTAAGAGAGACTTGGAGGCCCCATTTACAGAACATTACAGTGACCCTAATGCAGTTTTGTATCCTGAACAAGGCTAATTATTCGTATATTATTTATTACTGAATATGTAAATTGTAATTGAAGTGTAATGTGTAATATGCTTCCCATATATTTCCCATAGGAATAGATTTTGTTCGGGACTTTGTTTCTTTTGTGGAATATTTAACCATAGTGGTGCAAAATAGGTTCAAAGTATCTTTAATTTCAGAGCTGCAAGGTTAACCAACAAAATAAGATTCATATTTTATGCATTCTAGGTTTACATAATTTAAGTTTGTTGAATGATTATGATGAGTAAAGATTAGTTTACGAGTGTTGTTATATATTACGAGAAATTTATATTGATATTAAATATTTTCGTATATGAATACATGAGATAAGAGTGTCAAAAAGGATACATATTATTAATCTATTTTATCTATTACACATCCGATATAAAATTAATTGATAAATAAATCATTTTTCTTAGTTGATTTCTTTTATATATGAAAGGGTCATTGAACAGATTGCATAGATTCATCATTCATGCTAGTAAATAAGTTTACACAGATTGCAAAATTTGGTGAGATTTTTTTAATGTCCTTTTCTTATTAAAAATGAAAGATTGCCATATCTAGAAGAAAAGGTTCACCATGTCTTTATGTTCATCTATCATCTGTTAAAGATGATGCAGAATTTTTGGCGGATGAAAAGATTTACATAAAATTTTACTCCTCTAGAGTCTAGATAATGATAATCACCAAAAAAAATTTAATTTTTTTTATGGTAAAAGGAAAATGACCATAACTCTATAAGGTATCACCCATCTCGCCAAAAAAAAAAAATGGAAAAAAAAGAAAGAAGAAGAATGCAATAATAACTCTCAGCTATTCTATATTTATCATTATATTGATGGTTGATGGTTGATGATTTTTTTAAGCTGAGTTTGTAATGTCTTAAATTTATTTTTTAAAAATTAATAAATACCTAATTACAATATTATCTAAATTCATCATTACAAGATTTTAAAAGTATCAATAATCAATATAATGATAAATATTTAAAATGTATAAATGTTCTACTAATTAAAATCTTGTTATTTCATAATTTTTAATATATTTTATCAATTTTGAGATTAAAAATATTTTAAATTAAATTTTAAAAGTCAATAATAATCTTTTAATTTGGGACGGAGGAAGTAGATAATTTCATTCAATAAAAACAAACAAATTAACAAATACATAACTATCAATTAAATGTAATCAGAAAAAATTGATAAGACAATATTCAAAGTAAAAAAAAAATTAAAAGTTTAATCCCCTAATTAAAAAAAAATAATAAAATAACCTTTAAAGTGAAAAAAATTAAAAGTTTAATCACTTAATTAAAAAAATTAGAGTTCAATTCTCAAAGTAAAAAAACGTTAAAAATTCAAGGTATTAATTTATATTTAGGCCTAAAAATAAAGATTAATTCAGTTTGCTAATTCCCATCAAACGCCCTATTTTGAAGGGAAATAACACAAAAATAAATTTTATAATTAATTTTAAGATATTTTCAATTACAAAATCTTTAACTCCACGCTATTAACACTCTCATTTGGCTAATTCAATTTATTAATTACCCATCTGGCTGACTTTGAAAATCAGCAATCGTAGTCAATAATGATATATCTTTAGGATTAGGTTCTCTAATTTTTTAAATACGTATTCAGTAACATAAATATTAAATTTAATAAAATAATAAAATTCGTTGTAATTTTCTATGTCGCTTTATTGACGCTAAATGCCTAAATGATTAAAATATATATATCAAAGAAAAATTAAATTTAATTACTTGATCACTTGGTCGCTAGCAAATCCCATTCATTTGTAGTTGGTAAAATGGGGTCATACTAAATATTTTAGTCGTACCAAAATGTGGGTGATAACATAAAAAAAATTCAAATAATGTTTAACTTACTAGCTTAGTTAGATTGTCGTTTTGTAGCAAAATAAAAGTATATTTCTAAATATCAATTTCGTTTAAATTTTACTTATTCATAATCAATGATTAAATTAACAATTTACTTTCACTCGATTTTTAAAAGAGAATAAATTACGTACAAATGATCTATAAAAATAGTATTTTACTTCATTTAATAGTAACATGTCATGTAAGCAGATTTAACTAGAAATTAAAGGATTTGAATAGTGGTAACAAGTTGTGCAATTATTATTTATAATGATAAAACTATTTAATTAGTTATATTAAATTTAAAATCCTTAATTTTTTCCTCAATTATTTATATGGCATATTATTATTGGATTGTAACATCTTGTTCCCAAAATTGAAAGAGAGATTACGCATAAAATATAATGAAACGATAAAACAATATCAAAACTTTTAATATATAAACGAATAGTCTAAAAAGACAATAAATGTTAAACTGGCTCTAATCTTAATCTATTTATTACAACTTTAAAGTTTAAACAGAAAGCAAAGTATCAAAACTTAAACAAAATATTTAAACCACTTAGATGTAACGAAACTCTCATCACACTTGCCCTTATCCTCTGAGTACTTTCCAGAAGAAAAATATTGTAAGACCCCGAATTTTATGAAATATAAAATTTAATTTTTCTTCATATATATTTTTTCATGAAACAGTAAGTGGTTAAATTGACGAAATTGAAAGTTAAGGATGTTATGTGCAAATTTTATTTTGTCGGACAATATTCGCTTTGTCGGGGAATATTCGTTTGGTCGGGGAATATTCGTTTGGTCGGGGAATATTCGTGTCGTACGACGGCACCGAAATAACTAATTATTGGTGGAACCCACAACGGAATATTTGTCGGATATAGAAAACGACAGAAGTAACCTTTTTAAATAAAAATAGTCAACGGTGTTAACTGTTAAAATACCGGTAATAAAATAATAGTAGAATACGGTAATTTATGGTATTTTTCTGTAGCACACGGTATTGCACAGTGTCTCATATTATTGGTCTGATAATTGACACCGTAACTGTTGCGCATCATTTCATCAATAATTATCACTGCATAATATTTTATGTTATCAATTCAATAATTGTTGCTACACAGTATTTTGCATTATTGTTACTACACGACATGTTGCATTATTAAACCAATAATTGTCACAGTAACAAATGCATAGTAATTCATATTATTGATCTGATAATCGACACAGTAGTCGTTGCATTATTTTGAATTATCGTTATCACTGTGGTAGAATTATTTTAGTTGTCATGTTACTAATTGGTATTTTTGTTTTATTAAAGAAAAAAAAATATTATTATTTTTCAAAAATTACTATTCACTACCGGAGTTTACTATTCATTCCCGGAAAAATTACTATTCACTGACGGAAGTTACTGTTCATCTCGGGAAAGTCACTGTTCATCTGCCGACAGAAGTTACTGTTCATTACTGTTCACTTTTTGAAAATTTTAAAATTACTGTGCAAAGTTACTGTGCAAGTATTGAAAATTTTTAAAACGTTTGCGCAGCCTCGGCTGAAAATTTTTCAGCCACCTACCACGCATAGTAACTTCTTTTCTCCTATAAATAGCTTGCTCAGCTGAATAGAAAAATCACACCTAAAACATAGAATTTTTCTATAAGAATTTTATGAGTTTTCTCTGAGAATAGTAAGGTTATTTTGAGAGTTTGAAAGCCAAAAGGAGTGCAGGAATTTTTCAAGTAAGTCTTTTATTAAAAAGTAGTAATTTCATAAATTTCTATTTTTCACGGTATTCACAAATCTTCCTTTAGAAGATTCTTCTTTGAGAAGATTCATTTTTAAAAGCTTTCTTTAGAAGATTTATTTTGGAATATTATTTTAAAAACTATTTAAAAGTAGTTATTTTATACTACAAAAATTATGTTAAATATATATAATTTTGATAATTCATATTATACGAGTTATCATACACTTTGAAATTTATATGTGGAAATTACTAATTTTATTATAAAAATATAGGTTGATCAACCTCATTTAAATCAATATCCAGTCACGTGTTAAGGTAAGGAATTTCATTTTCTTTCATACTCTTAAACTTACTACGGTAAGGAATATCATTCTTTTCACACTCTTAAATTTATTGCGGTAAGAAATGTCATTTTTTTTCACACTCTTAAATTATTACGGTAAGGAATACCATTCATTTCATACTCTTAAATTTATTGCGGTAAGGAATTTCATTTTCTTTCATACTCTTAAACTTACTACGGTAAGGAATATTATTCTTTTCACACTCTTAAATTTACTGTGGTAAGGAATATTATCTTCTTTCATATTCTAACTTACTATGGTAAGGAATACCATTCATTTCAAACTCTTAAATTTACTGTGGTAAGGAATATCATATTCTTTCATCTTCTTTCGTATTCGAACTTACTACGGTAAGGGGTATCATTCTTTTCATCATCATAAATGGATATTATTTTCTTTCTTACTTGAAGGGATTATCATTCTTTGATTCTCGAAAATAATATCGTTTCTTTCTTGTGCCATTTACTTCCATGTATTAAATTGTGGGAATAACCTTACGGCGCGGTTTACCGCCTGTTGGTGAATAACCTTTTGTATTCATTCCTTATTAATCTTTGAGAATAACCTTACGGTGCGGATTATCGCCTGTTTGGTGAATAACTCTTCGTATTCAAATTGATGGGAATAGCCTTACGACGCGGATTATCGCCTGTTTGGTGAATAACTCTTCGTATTCAAATTGATGGGAATAACCTTACGGTGTGGATTATCGCCTGTTTGTGAATAACCCTTTTTATTTGTCTCGTGTGGAAATAATTTGTCTACACGAATTATCACATAACACTTTTATTCCATATTCGTAAGTGATATCATTTTCCTTTATACTCATAAGGGATACCATCTTTTTCATCTTCCATTATTCAAACTTACTATGGTAAGGGATATTAATTTCCTTCACCGTTTGTTAATCAAACCTGCTACGGTAAGGGATATTATTTTCTTTCATACTCCTAAATCGAAACTTATTATGGAACTATTGCGTCTATAATTCCTGAAAATATTATATGTTCCATAATAGTTGAACTTCATTATTTCAACTGAACCTTCCTATTTACGTGAACCTTTCTATTGAACTGTAACCGTTATTCTGAACTGTGGATCTTGAATATCATTTTTAAATTTCACTCCACATCATGTTGGCAATTTGGACATTATTTGAATCTGCACAAAGTAAACTTCTGATACTTATTGTTTATCATGTTCTTCTGTTCATCATTTGTATCACTGTTATTTGTATTAATCATCAAGAATCAAGCTGTTGTGAATATCTGTGGCCGGGGGCACAGATGTGATATAATTGTTGAACAGATGATAGGTTAAAGACGATATACTAGGTTAAAGGCGATACATCTGTTCGGTGTCTTTTAGGGCACGTGGTGAATGTTCTCTTTGGCCCGTAGTGCAAAGATGAACTGTTGGTTGGTATGATTATGACCAAAGGCTGAATCTGGTATAATCATGACCGTTGGTGCTTTATTGAATATCTTTGGCCCGTAGTGCAAAGATGAACTGTTGATTGGTATGATTATTACCAAAGGCTGAATCTGGTATAATCATGACCGTTGGTGTTATATTGAATGTCTTTGGCCCGTAGTGCAAATATGAACTGTTGATCTGCATGATTATGATCAGGAACTGTGAATTTTTATTATCATGACTAATGGTATTTCAGATGATAAAAGTTGATGATATTTTTACAAAAAAGAGAAGCGAGTGGACATTATAGTCTGCATTATTCTTCTAATAGATTGCTCATTCCGCTGCTATTATTGATCTGAACGTTGTTTAAGAATTTAACTACAGTTTTTGATATAAACCTTGTAGTCTATTGTATTCTATCAAGAACTCAACTGTTGAAGGCTAATGATAATTTATTCGTCATTATCGTAGTCATGATATTTCTTACTGGGCTATTTGAGCTCACCCTTTCTTTTGTTCCATTGTTTTTCAACAGGAGATGAAAACGTAACGGGGTCTAGCCGGGGGATGGAGTGAGAGTCCGAAGAATAGTTATCCTAGTCTTCACGTGTTGTAAAATAGTGTGGCAATAATAGTGAAGACTTAGTTGTGTATTATTATACACTGTATTGTTGTACGTTGTGCTTTGTTGTAATAATTTTGTTGTAGTCTTTTGACGACTCAAGTTTGGGCTGTGTGGGCCTAGATTTGGGGGCGTCACAAATATAACATAGGCTAAATACTCAGTACGGATATAAAGTGTAAAAATAAGAATTGAAATGAATAATGCAATCAACTAACATAACAAAACAAAAATATATCTTGCCACGCATGCAAGTCAAAATAATGTCACACATGCAATCACATATCGGACTATGCAATTCAAATGTATGCAAAATCGAAAGTTGTGTTTGACACAAAAATCATTAATTCGCATAATAGAACATAATATAGCAGAAACTAGGACTGACCCATACGCTTCCTAAAACAAAATCACAAAATATGACCAACTCCCACCGGAGCACAAAATGGAGACGCCATGGATTAATCACACCGTCACGGAAGATATCATGTCTTGGTGACAAGAGAATATAGCTGTGGTATCCACACAGGCCACAACTGATTATAGCCTAGGTATACCCTACGGTATAATCTAACAAATATATCATGTCACAACACTTGCGACACAATACTAATAAAAAAAATTTATTTTGTACATGTTAAAGTTAAACGAACCAACACAAAATCTCCAAAAATATATTAAGATGTATGTTTCTATAAAATCAAAATAAACACTAAATGTGAAAAACTAGTGCAAAGAGTACAAATATGAGTTCTAAATATCAACGTCAAAATGGAACTATCATGTGAACTTAAGAAACGACAATCATATGAGATAATTATTCGAATTCGAAATAAAAAGGAAAACTGAAAAATTAAAAATTAAAGATTATCGCTAAAAAAGTACAAAATCTGTACCTGGATCAAATAATATAATATCTAAAAAAATTAAAGTATAGCTTTTTATACTCTTTTGGTCCAAACTAATCACCAAAATAAATAAATAAATAAATTATAAATTGAAGACTAAATTATTAATTCTTAATTACCTTTCTATAAAACTTTTATTATTAGTATTATATTAGTATTATAATATAAGTAAACTTTTAAAGTTTCAGATTGTACACATATCAATTGTCTGCCCCTCCGTTCTATATCAATGTAACTAAAATTCATAATCTGAAATAATACCATAATTATAATTTGTCTGTTCTAAACGAAATTCTATAAACTCTTATACGTATAAATTTAACTATAAATCACCTCAATTTGAAAACATCAATAGTATATATTACCCCCAAAGAGAGATTACAACCGATTATTACGTCTTCCTCCTCTTTCTGTCGGTCATGTAGTATGTGACGTGATAGGGTTAGGTTTTATTATTTATTTATTTTAACAACTCTCTTAATTTTAATAAGATTCAAATTAACAACCCCCTCCCTTTTTTAGGTTTTATTATTTATTTATTTTAATAACTCTCTTAATATTAATAAGATTCAAATTACACAAGTATAATTATACTCTAATATAAATTAAACTCAATTAATTTTAAGACTCAATTTGATTAAATTAATATCATTCATTATTTATTATTAGTCCACATAAATTTGACACAAACAAAATATAGAATTCAAATAAAATGTTAAGAATAAATAAATTTAACTATTATTTTATTATTGTTATATATATTTCTTTAACACTAATTTTATAAATTATTAGTATAAAATTTATTCTCTTATCGAGTATAAATTACAGATGGTCGGCCTATAAAAGTAATATTTTGTTTATTTATTTATAAATAAATAGATTTATTTTTAATTTTTAGAAATAAATATACTTTTATTAAATTGAAATGTACATCAAAATTTAAAAGGATTAGGAACCATCGCCATAGATATCCGTCTCTATAATTCCAAAAATTATTTTATGTTTTTGAATAAGTGAATAGTATGCTACTCCTTTCAAATATTTGTGAGCGTCATCGTAGACGGACCCCACAGATATGTAAGAGGGGAACATATTGTTCACTTCTCCATAAACATGAAATAATCTTTCTGTAATTCGGTCCCAATCACTATTTTTTCAATTTCTCAACATATAAACGATTAAAACGCCGTCAAAATACCAAGTAGTCAATAGTACTTTACTCTCCTTCTTCAATTGAATAATCACCTATATTCAAACTCTATTTCGCAAACCTCATATTTTGGATCCACAGTATGTGCATATCTCATAGTTCCATGTTTTTGGATACAGAGACACGGAACCGAATTTGGATACAGGTGATCTAGGCCCAGTTCTCTCTGTTTCTTCATCATTCTCTCCCTTCACCAGTAAAATCCCATTTCTTGTTTTTGATTCTTGTATTTCTTGATACTAAGCATTATAATTTTATTTTGATTCTTCTATTTTTATGAATATCAAGAAGAAAAAAAATACCCAGCTCATAAAAATTAAACAAACGATTGTTTATGCATTTGATTGGTATTTATTGGGATTGTTGATGAAGTTATCAGTTCATGCATGGAGTTGTTAATTATGTTTAAATGATACTAATTATGTAGTTTTTGGTAACCCATGTCAGGGTATTATCTGAAACCCAATCTATAGAAGTGTTGGGACAAGCTAGCACACCCCCAAGAGGATGGAATTCTTATGATTCTTTTTGCTGGACCATTTCTGAGGAAGAGGTTCTTGAAGTTGCTGAACGCTAAAAGATTGCATTCTCGTGGATATGATGAGGTCTTTCATTTTTCAACATTATTCTAAAGTTATGTTTGGTAATTTCAAATTTAAAGCTGTGGAATTGGATTCGAAAGAACATTTGCAATTCCAGAGAATTAGTCACTGTCCCACAAAATGAGTCTCATTTGTGAGAAAATTTGTTCCACAAAAAGGTAATCCTCTTTTTATTGATAGTAGTATAAAATTATATAGTGTCTAGTTTTGCCATTATAATTTCATTATCATATTATATCATAATTTCATTATCATATCACCTTTGTTGAACTAAAAACTTGTTCTTTTGAAGGTAAACATGAAACAAAAATATATTCTTAATATTCGCAAGTTTTGCAAATGGGAATTTTTTTATGGGACAGGAGAGTAAAATTTAGTTAAAATTTGACTTCAATTCTAATTGCGAGGCGTGGAATTGAGTTGCCAGACATAACTTAACTAGTTTTAAAATGTTTGATTTCGTTATGTTTAGTTTACTAAATCCATTGGTTTTTTTAACCTTGAATGTGAATTCCTACGTGCAGTATGTTGTGGTGGATTACCTTTGGTATAGGAGGTTAGTCAAGGGAGCTGGTGTTGATTCTCTTGGCTTTGATGTAATCGATGAATGGGGGAGAATGATCCCGGACCCGGTTAGATGGCCTTCATCCCGAGGCGGAAAGGGGTTCACCGAAGTGGCCAGGATAGTTCGTAGTATGGGTTTGAAATTTGGGATTCATATTATGAGAGGTATAAGCACACAAGCGGTTAATGCGACCACCCCTATCTTAGACATCACCATGGTATTGCTCCTCACTGATTCAATTTTGCTACTCCCTTTCAATAATAGAAATGTTATATCAATTCATGTTATTTACAATAAAGAAACCTAAATACAGTTCATGATATGTATTATAAAGAAACCCAAGTATGCAAACTTTATGCATTTCCTCTTAGCTCATTCCTAAATGTTTTGTTTCTCGACCTCTTATTCCTCGGTCTATTATTATGTAATGGTAGGGGATTTAAAGCTTAAACACAGGTGTTTAGAGATGCAAAGATTGATTGTAGCAGTTATTGCTTAACTCCTTAGTTTTCTCTCTAATTAGGGGAGAGCCTATGAAGAATCCGGCAGGCAGTGGTACTCAAAAGATATAGGCATAATGGAAAGGGCTTGTGCATGGATGACTCATGGTTTCATGAGTGTTGACACCAAATTGGGAGCTGGAAAAGCATTCTTGAGGTCACTCTATCAACAGTATGCTGACTGGGGTGTTGATTTTGGTAATTTGTTAGTTTCCAGCTGAAAATCATTTTACGACACTCGATCAAAATATACCTGGATAGATCAAGAAACATAGTTATTAGGGGTTATGTTATGATTTTGATTAGATTCTTTTGATTCACATAGCATTTGAAAACAATTTTTTCTTTTTACCTGTAAAACATTGTTCTACAACATCTTCACCTTGTTTCATTATATATCAAATATTTAATTTACTGGAGAGAATTCTCTGTTCATCTAGAGGAACATTTCCCTCATCATCCAGAAAGAAAGAAAAAGGTTGCCTCTTTACTTCTGTCGAGTCTTAAACCTAAAAGAGTCAAAGGAATACAATTGGTTCAAGTACAAAACTTGAATTATACTACCGTTTCTGCAGGTCGAAATCCATTTCACCAATTACAGAACATGACTAGCTGGTGTTTTCCTCTTTGAAGAAAGTATATTTTTTCCTCATAACTGTAGTGACACTGAAGAAATTTAACAATAATATTATAGACAAAAGTTTGTTCTTGAGACCTTGTGGTTTATGTTTCTTAAGTATATCGTCTTCTAACATTTACAAGTGAACTCTGGTATTGGTGATCAACTTACCTTGGTAGGCCAAGTACAATGTTTCTTCCATTAGCTTGATGATTTTCCTTTTCCTTTTTTAACAGTGAAACATGACTGTGTATTTGGTGACGACTTGGATTTAGATGAAATAAGCCTCTCTTCAGAGGTATGAAGCTTTCTGGTTGATCTCTAGTGACATTTTAGCTTAAATATATGCAATGGGGATTTATATGTTTGCAAGTGATTTCAAGTCAAGAAGGGATATTCAATTTACCTTATACAGGTCTGGCAAATCACCCAATTGTATGTTCTCTATCTCCTGGAACTAGCGTGACACCAACCATGGCAAGGGCTGTAAGTGGTCTGGTCAACATGTATAGGATAACGGCAGACGATTGGGATTCATGGCAAGACATTGCAGCCCATTTTCACATTTCAAGGTGGCTTTAATACTAGTTGCTTCAGTTTGATACGTATTTGCCATTTTTTTCTGAATAATAAATTATCCAAGTCACTGTTTACCATATATAATGTTTTTCACTTTTGTCAGAGACTTTTCTGCTGCTAATATGGTAGGAGCCGAGGGCTTGTTCAGGAAATCATGGCCCGACTTAGATATGTTGCCACTTGGATGGCTAACTGATCCAGGTGATCTTGAAAGAATCAACTTACTAAGCTCTACTAAAAAGGGTAGTACTAACTGTAATTGCACAAGTGGCAGTAACCGTTATATCTATCTACCCAACTCTACATGAGTAATATCCTAGAATTTTTTGAGGGTTTGATAAGCTAGAATGACTGTTTTTAATTGCTCTGCTAATGCAGTGCCAAATGGTTGTGCTCATGTAATATCTGCATGTTAAGTAAATTCTAGAACTTACAAGCATGTTGTGAGATAGATTTACCGAAATCCATAGGTCAGCTATTGCAACATAGAGAACTTAAATTTGTCAGATTTATCCCAACTAAATGAAATAAGTAAACACTCAAAAATCAACGTAAAGCACTGTCAAATATATGCATCTGCGTACCTTAGGGGCTGTTGAGCGAACCAACAATCTCATGGTTTGAACACGTGCATTGTGTAAGACACCTGTGTACTTTATTATCCCCGTCTCTTGGGATCATGAACTCATTTTTGTTTTTTAACAATGATTTATTTATTAACAGGTGTAAACCAAGGTCCGCACAGAAAATGTAATCTTAATCTAAATGAGCAAAGAACGCAGGTACTTGAATAACTGGATATAACTAATGGTTAAGTCCTCTTTAATTAGTTTTCATATCCAAGTAATTAATTGTTTTTACTTGAATTTCTGTTGACCGATGACTTTGTGGTCTATGGCCAGATCCCCTCATGTTTGGAGGGGATATGAGAAATCTTGACGAAACCACATTCAGTCTCATTACAAATCCTATTCTACTGGCAATAAACTCGTTTAGCTCAGACAATAGGGAGGCATGTACTCATCCAGAAACTCTATATTGGGAAAATAGATACAACTGTGCCTTATATTGTCTATGTTATGCAGTTCCCTTGTAATACTGCTGCATCCAACCTCCATATTACAAATCGAGGACTCACCTTTCCAACGAGAAGTCTAAAAGATGTGGGTATATCAGAATCACTTGATTTGCGTCTGACAAGCTGCAAAGATGTTGAGGCAAAAGGTTGGTTCGTCAGAACTCTTAATGATGAACACGAACAAGTCTGCTGGAAAGGGAACTCTAGAAGCAAATACAAAGCACCTTTTTGCCTACACAAAAAAGCACCTTCTGCATCGTAATAATTATTTACCTTCCATTTTTTTATTGGTTCAATATTATATATATATATATATATATATATATATATATATATATATATATATATATATATATATAACGTCTTAGACACTGTAAGGGTGTTGATGGCAGAGATGAGGTGATGGCGTATAAGCAGAATTATCAAGGGAAGTTTCATTTATTAGCAAAAGATACAATGGAGTTGTGCTTAAGCGCTTCTCCAAATCGGAAGCTTACTTCAAAAGAGTTCACACGACTCTCATTTTCTCCTTGCAGTTGGGATACAAACCAGGTATATGTATGTTTGTACATTAGGCTTGCATGTCATGAAATATTTTTACGAAGTTCTATCCTCATAAACGCCGTAATTCTACATTGTTACGTCTATAACATTACTGAAACAGTAAAATAAATTGTCTCATTTTTACAGTTGTGGGAGATGAACTATAATGGAACCCTCGTAAGCAGTTATTCTGGTTTATGTGCTTCTACGTATACAGACAAAGGTGATAAGCTGATCTGATATCTTGCAGTAATGCAGTGAAATATTTTTGAATTCATATTTTATCAATTAACCTGATCTTTCTTGCAGCTAATGCGATTCCAGTAGGAATTCGATCTTGGATTGCCACAGGAATGAGAGGTTTGAATATCTGATTTTTTCAGCTCGTTATTATATTTAACTTGACTTGAAGAGTATCCTGAACTCATAGAAATTTCATGACTTATAAAAAAATTACTTCTCTTGATCTCTTCATTCCTAGACTGGCTAGCGATGAAAGATTTTTAAGGATCTTAGCGATTTTAAAAGAAAACAAAAAAGAAAGAGAGAACAAATAAGCAGCACAGAAATGATACCTTTTGCACTTTCACTGGAGTCTTCTTTTCTTACAGAACAATCTTGTTGATTTTCCTTTCCAATAGAAAGTAGATACAAAGAGATTAGGAGCAACCTCCATAGAACACTGTTCTTTCATAAGGACTTATCTGTACATCCATATATGTTTTCCTTTAATATATACAAGACATAGGACGTATTCTGATACTTACCAAAATTCTTCTTCAATATTCTATAACAAATACTTGCAATTTATAATCATATCCGGGAAAGCACTAACCAAGCATTTCCATAATCTCTGCTCTTTCGGGAAGTTTCTTAAAGCTACACAACATATGTTTAGATAGTATTTTCATGTCTACTATTGCACTTGGCATTAGTCACTTATAATATGAAGGAAGAATGATAATATTACTTTGTTGGATATTGTTTCTTCAATGACGATGATTGACATTTCCTTTGTTTGTCCAGGAGAAATTTTTCTTGCTTTGTTCAATTTAAATCCTGATGAAACCGTAATATCTGCAAAGATATCGGACTTGTCTAACGGACTTACTTTTAAAAACTCAAACTTTTCCTCGTGTTCGGGCAAAGAAATATGGAGTGGGAAAATTTTTGAAGGTGTAAGAGAGTCGTTATCAATAGCAGTGGAAAAGCATGGATGTGCACTATTTGTCTTATACTGCAAATGAACCGCCATCTTTTTACGGCTGGCTACATGAAGAGTTCAGGTGTTGTAAAGGTAAAGTTCAAACCAGATGATGTATACTATGAGCTCTTTCCAGAAATGTAATTGTGAATAAGTTGAATGAAAATCCTGTTTGATGTTTCTAAATTCTTGTCTTGTAGGCTTATACACCCTGGCTTGTCAAAAAAGGGGGGAGAGAGAGAGAGAGTTTCAACTTTTTCCTACTTTGGGAATTATCTTCTTAATTTTTTCAATCAGATGGTTAAATTTTTAATTTTTTTTAATTATGTCCAATTGGTTGTGCCACATTGGAAATTGATGATGTGGCAGATACACCCTCCAACCTACGCAGGAGTGGTTGTGCCAGTGGCAGGTGGCAGTAGTGGTAGCAGAAAGTTTAACGATTGTTGTTGCTGTTAGTGGTGGTGGTAGTGATGGTGGTGGTGATAGTAGTGTGAGCGCACGACTGGTGTATTGAGAGGAGGATATAATTATCAAAATCATCCATTACGTGACCTCCCTAAAATCAAAGAAGTGGAATGATGATGCTGCACTTTAAAGTCTATAACTAGACTGAGCAGAAATTAGAGAGAAGAGAAGAATTTAGAGAGAAATCAGGAATTTATTTTGATATTGGATGATTCTTTTTCAGTACAAACTATGGCTTATATTGACAATACAATCCATCATAGCCATTCATATTAATATCATTGAGTCTAATCCTAGCCTTTCATTTATTTATTTATATATATAGGCTATATTCATAACATTGTCATCCCCTCAAAATCCACATTTGTCCTCAAGGTGGAAGTGCTCTATGAAAACTAGGAAATATGCATCAAGAGGAACTGAGCTTGACATATCCCCTCCAACTAGTAGAGTATCATTAATTGGGAAATTGGACTCCTGGTATTTGTTTGAGGGTGCGTCAACTACTGACTCCACTAATTTTGAAGCCTTGTTATAGTTGTCAGGCTTGGGAAAGTTGTCTACAATCAAGGGTTCAACACTTGCATTCTCAATCTGGGAGCTCATCATGCCACTACTGAGAGGAGGTAAGTTAGAGTTACAGCCATGGACAGTTTTATTAAACGAGTCCTTCAAAGAAGCATCAACGTGGATGAGAACCTAAACACGTTGTCCAAATTTTTTGCCTGATGGTGATGCCATCCTCCAATATGGGATGCAACGACTAGGATACGCCAGAGCACTAAAATTAATTGCAATGTCCATTTCCCTGTCCATGAAACAATCATTAGCTGGTATCTCTAAGTCATCAGAGAGAGTCTTGCTAAACTCATCTCTCTTAATCCACAAGAGCTGCATCCCCTGAGGCCAAACAACAGTACCATTTTTCCTCAATCGCCAAATTTTTGTAAATTGGGTCGACGAAGCCATGATAGTACTAACCATGATATTGACAATTTGAATAAAGCAACTGTCTAGCTTAGATTGACTTGTAGAACCTCTTAAAACTTGAGGCAGTGTTGGAAGACGCCCCCAACAAGACTGCATAGGATCATAAAAATCCTTCAAAAAGGCAGGATGCCTATAACTCATAGGATGGTCCATTCTAATGTAATCAGTTTCATTTCCCACATCTGCAAAGCAGATGCTGCAGAGATCATAATCCTCTTTCACTTTAGATTTGAAGTGAGGTCCAGTCATCGGATGAACCCCACAGCCATCACAGCTAACACCTTTGTGGAATATAATGCCAAAGCCACCACTGTGGTTGTAACTCCTTTTAATTGAAACCATCCAAGGAGCGTAATGACATCCTGGCACAGATGACGAGTAATTTCCAATTAACACACCTATAAAAGGATGTTCTCTGAAAAAATTGCTCCCAAATTGAGACCCTAAAGAATTCCCAAATTCAGAAGCTACTTTTGTCCCTATAAAACCACCTGTGTATCCCAGAGGAGACTCATTTGCCTTCTTAACCTCTTTCACCTTATCACCAGGACTGTTGGTTGAACCTATGTTCCCTTGAACAAAGCCACCATTGTAGTTTCCCCTTTCATCAGATTCACCTAACTTCTTAGCTTTATCTTTCATTTGATCACTATCAACAACAAATGAGCTAGGAGCTTGATTTGCTGACAAAGACCTGATGGAGAGTTTGTCACCATGGAGAGCATCTGCTGAGTCAACCGCATGCATAACAAAGTCTGCAGAAAATCCAGTCATGTTTCCTTGATTTGCTTCATTACATTTCAATTCAGCGACTGGTTTTATCCCATCATCCTTTGAGTAGTTTTTCTTTATAGGCATTGTTGCATCTTTAATGCTTCATGAGGGCCCACTTTTGGAGTGAGGTACAAAATCTTCCTTTGGGTAGGCCAAACTCATCTTTGATAATGAATTAAGAAGCTTAGTATACCCTGGTCGAAAGGATTTAGCATTAGAACCCAACTCAATGAACAGCCTTGAGAGTCTTTCAAGGACGACCTCTGGGAGAGATTTCACAATTTCAGAAATACTTTTGTTCAGAATTTGAGTCTGAACTCGTGGTGATCTCATGGGGGTAGAATTTCCACTTGATCTACCACTCCTTTTCGTATTTAAACTCACAACAATTCTCAAAGGATTTAGGGACTACCTCATAATATCATAAAGATCTTCTTCATCAGCAAGTATTACAACATTTCCATCTTGCTCTTGCCCAACACCATTCACCAAGTAACCAAATTTTATATCTTCGGCAAGACCGAAGTAGGTTTTGCAATGCTTGCAATTATAGATGTTCCCTTTGAGACTGATCAAGAAAAACCAACCCATCTCCAAACAAGTTACAAAACGATCACCCTTTCTTTCCCAATTAGCAGCAGAAGTTATATAGAGTGAATGAAGTGGAAAGCAAATAGAACAACAATCATCGTCCTCATTATACGCAGAAATTATTACATTTTTAGACCATTTATCTTTTCTAGACATTTCACCAAACACGCCATAGGCATTGTCCAAAGATTTTGAAAATGTAGCATGAGTGAGAGTATGATTGGGTACAGGGTCACCAATTGAGATAGAATGGTGTTGCTTGGGACTGAATGGAGTAGTCTCTGCAACTAATAACTTTTCCTTAAAAAGTTTAACTAAACCAATCGCGTGACATAAACTATAGGGTCGAGCAACAAGAGTTCCACATTTAATTTCTTCTTTTAGACCATTAATGAAGTGACCTATCAGAAAATTGTCACTTAATCCATAGGTCCTAATAGCTAATAGTTGAAATTGTACCTCATAATTAGCTACCGATGCGGTTTGTATTGTCTTAGAGAATTGTGTTCCTAGATCATCATCAGGTGGCTTTGGGTTAATTGTTGGAATGTATCCATCCCGTTCTGACATTATGTCGAACACCTTGTTGGCAATATTAAGTCTCCTTTTGATTTATAGAGAATCTCTCACCAACAAAGTCATATGTGTTAAAGGAGACGGGAATTCATTTTCTGAAAGAGAATCTATCCTATCATGGCCCAATTGATTGCAAACTTGATGGATTGGTGATTTTGGGCCTTCAATCTTTGTTTGAAAACCCTCAATAGCTTTAACCTCGGGGACGATCAGACCCTCATCTAGTTGAATCTGCAATTGCTCTTGATGGCTCTCCTCCTCCTTAAAATTTCGATCCACATCATCTAATTTTTGAGGTTGTTTTGGTTGAGCTTGATTCTACAATGGATTATCAGTTCGCTCCAAAAGAGTTTGACGAAGTTGCTCCTTTATCTTGTGTACGAGCGCAGCCATGGTAGCACAAATCTGCTCTGTAATTTGGGCCAAATTTGCATCGATAGACTTTGGATTAGCCATTGGAGTTGGAGCTCTCTCAATGAAAGCACCAATAATGCTGCACTTTAAAGTCTACAGCTAGACTAAGCAGAAATTAGAAAGAAGAGAAGAATTTAGAGAAAAATTAGGAATTTATTTTGATATTGGATTGTTCTTTTTCAGTACAAACTATGGCTTATATTGGCAATACAATTCATCATAGCCATTCATATTAATATCATTGAGTCTAATCCTAACCTTTCATTTATTTATTTATATATATAGGCTATATTTATAACAAACAAATTTCATTTCATTGGAATGAAGCATTTGTTCCGGCCCTCACTTAGTGCTTGCTTTTTGCCAGTTACCCAAGAGGAAGTGGTTACGAAGGCTCTTTTTACCATGAGTCCAAATAAAATCCCCTGGGCCTGATGACTACCACCATAAATCCTGCATATATTAGGTCCCCAAATAATTGATGCCTCCAAACTTGAATGCTACTAACTAACACATGTTTAATCCCCAAAAGGAAATGTCCAACAGAGGTTTCTCATTTTAGCCAGTGCAACACACTATATAAAGTTGTTTCTAAAATCTTGGTTAATAGGTCTGCTTGTGGGATTCGCCAAGGGGACCCCTTGTCCCCCTTTTTTGTTCATCCTTTGCCTAAATGAGCTCTCCATCAAATTACTTGAAGCGAAAATCCATTCATGCTGCCAAGATAGCTCGTCAGTGCCCTTTCACACCTGTTTTTTGCTGATGGCATTCTTTCTTTTCTACTGTAAGGCTAATGCTACTAACATAACTAACCCCACAAAGATTTTGGATGATTTTTTTGCTAAGCTTGCTTGTATTTCTGGTTTACATCTTCTAACTGATCAGGAGTGACTCAAGACAATTTAGGACTTATTGCGATATTTCTAAATTCAGAAAGGGCTACCTAAAGGCCAAATTAAAATATTGATAGGTGTAAAGGCATTGGGTCAGTGTCGTTAGAGTGAAGCCACCGTGAATACTAATAGATGCAAGGCACCGGGTCAGTGTCGCTAGAGTGAAAGCCGTCGTGGACGTCGGTAAGGAAGTGGTGGAATGTTATGAATGCCTATGTGACCTTGTCATATGGGGGACAGATCTCACATCGGTAGTATGAAAATACCAATGTGGGGTTAATATAAGTTTGAATCTCTCATCTTGGACAACTAGCTTTTCAGAAAGAAATAAGGTGCTAAAGTCTATATCGTAACATTTACGTCTTCCATTGACTTTTATGGTCAAATTGACTATTTTTCAAATCAATATATCTTATTATTATTTAATATATATATATGTAAAAAGTCTATAAGCATTATAAACTACATAAAATTTAGTATTAATCTCAATGTTTACTTTTTTTAAAATCTAAATATATATGTTTAATTGTTAATTTTAAAGATAGTCAATTTGACTACAAAAGTCAATGGAGGACTTTAATTTTGGGATAGATTAAGTATTAATATTTTTTATTTAAATGAGTTTTTTTTTTTTTGATATTGTTGAATTTTTTTTAGGTATTTAATATTTGGATTGGACTATGGGTCCTAAATGATTGATTGAGTTTATATTTTTATAAAGTCTTTTTTACATGGGTTATTTATGGTGTTTAAAAATTTGGAGTTTTCCTTTAAAATAGGGCCTAAAGCCCAAGTTTTTCTTTTTTATGTTATAGGGCCGGTCCTGCAACTGATCAGGGGAGGTACTTAGGAATGCCTCTCCTTCATAACATATCATCTTTTTCCACCTTTTCTTTTCTTTTCTCGTGGAGAACATGCAGAATAAGCTTGAAGCTCCCACCTTCTTATCAATGGCAGGTCGTGCTGTTTTTGCTAAATCTTTGTTATCTTCTCTCCCAGTGTACTACTTAATGGAAGCCACCCCTCTTCCTTCTTACTAACATTTGCTAGACTTTAGATTGCGTAAAGTTCACTTAATTGATTGGAACACTTTGTATTTGCCTAAAACGTTGGGGGGGATTGGGGATTAGGGTGACTAAATTGTGGAACCTTGCTTTCTATATGAATAACATTTGACGTTTCTGCTAGTTAAGCAATTAATTAAAAGGTAAATATTTCCCTAACAGTGTCATGTGGAAATTTATGTTATGTGCCCGGAATAAGATAAAACATAACCTTCAATGGATTGTGGGTGATAGTCATAAAATCTTGAATGTAGTTATGAAGGCTCTTTTTACCATGAGTCTAAATAAAATCCCCTGGGCCTGATGACTTCCACCCCCTCCCCCCCCCCCCTCCCCCCATAAATCCTGCATATATTAGGTCCCCAAATAATTGATGCCTCCAAACTTGAATGTTATTAACTAACACATGTTTAATCCCCAAAAGGAAAGGTCCAACAGAGGTTTCTCATTTTAGCCAGTGCAACACACTATATAAAGTTGTTTCTAAAATCTTGGTTAATAGGTCTGCTTGTGGGATTCGCCAAGGGGACCCCTTGTCCCCCTTTTTTGTTCATCCTTTGCCTAAATGAGCTCTCCATCGAATTACTTGAAGCGAAAATCCATTCATGCTGTCAAGATAGCTCGTCAGTGTCCTTTCACACCTGTTTTTTGCTGATGGCATTCTTTCTTTTCTACTGTAAGGCTAATGCTACTAACATAACTAACCCCACAAAGATTTTGGATGATTTTTTTGCTAAGCTTGCTTGTATTTCTGGTTTACATCTTCTAACTGATCAGGAGTGACTCAAGACAGTTTGGGACCTATTGCGATATTTCTAAATTCAGAAAGGGCTACCTAGAGGCCAAATTAAAATACTGATAGGTGCAAAGGCATTAGGTCAGTGTCGCTAGAGTGAAGCCGTCGTAAATACTGATAGATGCAAGGCACCGGGTCAGTATCGCTAGAGTAAAAGCCGTCGTGGACGTCGGTAAAAAAACGTGGTGGAATGTTATAAATGCCTATGTGACCTTGTCATATGGGGGGCAAATCCCACATCGGTAGTATGGGATACCAATGTGGGTTAATATAAGCTTGAATATCTCCTCTTGGACAACTAGTTTTTCAGGAGGAAATAAGGGGTTAAAGCCTATATCGTAACAAAAGTCAATGAAGGACTTTAATTTTGGGACGGATGAAGTATTAATATTTTTTTATTTAAATGAGTTTTTTTTTTTTGATATTGTTAATTTTTTTTAGGTATTTAATATTTGAATTGGACTATGGATCCTAAATGATTGATTGAGTTTATATTTTTATAAGGTATTTTTTACATGGGTTATTTATGGTGTTTAAAAATTTGGGGTCTTCGTTTAAAATAGGTCCTAAAGCCCAAGTTCTTTTTTTTATGTATAGGGTCGGCCTTGCAACTGATCTAGGGTGGTACTTGGAAATGCCTCTCCTTCATAACATATCATCTTTTTCCACCTCTTCTTTTCTTTTCTTGTGGAGAACATGCAGAATAAGCTTGAAGCTTCCACCTTCTTATCAATGGCAGGTCGTGCTGTTCTTGCTAAATCTTCGTTATCTTCTCTCCCAATGTACTACTCAATGGAAGTCACCCCTCTTCCTTCCTACTAACATTTGCCAGACTTTAGACTGCGTAAAGTTCACTTAATTGATTGAAACACTTTGTATTTGCCTAAAACGCTGGGGGGATTGGGGATTAGGGATTAGGGCGACTAAATTGTGGAACCTTACTTTTTGTATGAATAACATTTGGCGTTTTTGCTGGCTAAGCAGTTAATTAAAAGTTAAATATTTCCCTAACAGTGTCATGTGGAAATTTATGTTATGTGCTCGGAATAAGATAAAACATAACCTTCAATGGATTGTGGGTGATCCCCCCGGAAAAGTTTGCCTGCCATAATCGTTCAGCCACTAAATCCAACCTTCTTTATTGGCTCACCTAGAAATCTTGTCCCATATGCCTGCCTGCCTGATTGAGGTGGAAACGGTGGAGCATGTTCTTAGGGACTAATAATACTTTTATGCTAAAATCCTCATCTGAAAATTTTCTCCAAAGATCTCTGTCTCAATGGTGATTAATCTTTCTCTATCCTCCCTCAAAGTTGTTACTCCTAACCTTCAATGGTCAGTGGTGTTTACTTATGCAGCTTGGACTTGCCGTAATACTCAAATTTGTGAGCAAAAAACTGTTATCATAACCTCCATCATTAAATCCATATATCAAGCTAGCATTAGCTTCACTTTCCCAGGTCCAACAACTATAAAAATTGCAGCTCCTATGTGTTACTTTTGTGAGATGGCATCCTCCCCCTTCTGGCATGATAAAATTAACACAGATGGCAGTGTAAGTTTGCCTTCATCAATGGACTCATGCTTCTCTTAGGAAACTTAAGGCAGGAGCATCTATTCCTCTTGCTGGATTATGGGCTATCAAAGTTGGTCTTCTGCTAACTTGGGATTTGGAATACAAGAATTTGATTCTGCTACTACATTGAAATGCTTAAACCCCCTAATGTTCTTACTAATTATTTACTCCCTCTTGTGCTTGATTGTAGGAGGAAGCTATTGGCCAGGCAATGGATTGTACTACTTCCTTCATTTATAGAGAAGCAAATGCCTTAGCTGGTGTATTAGCAAAAAATACTTGTAATCAGAATGATCTTGTTACTTACTTACTATGTGTATATCTCCTCCCCCTTTGCATCTATGGCTTTTGATAAAGACAATGAGGGACGAGCTACCCCTTGTTGTATAGCTCTAAATTAAATTATATGATGTGCCAGTTTGTTGTGTGAGGGAAAACACACACACACACATTAGAGATATATTTGAATTTTTAAATAAATTTGTGAAATTAAAATATTTAAATATGATACAATTTTTCGTAAAGGACAGATATATAGATAAGTGTCCTTTTTAGTTAGTTTATAGTAATAACTATAGTTGTTTATATAAAATTCAAATTAATTTTTATCCAATCCATTTTGAATTTTAAGGATTCATTGAGAAATTATTTCTACTTCTAAATTTTTGCTTTTATCTTTTTTTAAAAAAGATTGATAATAAAAAGCGTTGTTTGATAATTATTTTTACAATAAAAAAAATAGAAGTAAAACACATATACAGGCTAGGCTATAAGCAATTACTAAAAGAATTCTAATGTCAGAATTGTTATTTTCACAATTAAATATTGAGATTTTCACGAACTCATGTCACATTATTGTGACTGTGTAAGTTTTCTTGTTTTTGTTTTTAAGTTTTATTATTATTTTATTTTTATAATAAAAATATTACTTTTATTTATAAAAATATCAACTCTCTCAAAAATTGACTTAAAACAATGTATCTCTAAATTTTGGAGGAAGAAGTTTATATATATATATATATATATATATATATATATTTAAAAAAGAAAAAGGATATGTAGTGAGACAGACGGAGGGATATAGTGATATAGAAAGCTCACTCTCAGTTATCTAATTTGTATTGTGGGAAGCGCGGGAAGTTCATAAGAGCACCATTAATCGCCCGGGAAATGGAGGATCTGGAGGTCGAAAAAGCAAAATTGATAAGCTTAGCTCTGGAATTTGGATTTGACGAAGAAATTGCTAAGAAGGGCTTAGATCGTCTTGTTCATCTTTACGGTAATCCCCAAATCCATGCCCTAAAACCCACATACAGATTGTATAGGAATAACCCAATTTTGGTTTTAGTAAGTTCATTTTTTTGATTAAATCCACAGTTATGTTTACTTATCCACTGTTGCTGATAAATATGGGGAGAAGATGATACATTTTTGACAACTTTGCTTCACACTATCAACTTAAAGAAATGGTCATTTAATTTGGGACATTCCAATAGAAAGAAGGTCTGTTAAATTGGGACAAAGGGTGTAAGAAGTAATCCCACCGTTCTAATATATAAGAGCAATTTTGACTTAACACTATGTCAGAAAACGATTTATTGTAACCTGTAAGTTTAAAGTTATTTCTTAATGGTTAAAGCAAATGACTATTGCAGTGAGATATGACATGAAATTTATTAGTACAAAATATATGCATAAAAAGGGGAGGTGAATGGAACTTCAAGAATACAAGAGAGAGGAAAGGAAAGAAAACGAATAATGAAAAACCATAAGAAAGTTTTCAACTGCTCATTACGCTTAATTTTAAGAGTTTACTTGGTATTAGATTTAGGTTTATTCATTGAGAAGGTATTCTATTTTTATTTCACATTTCCTATTTCTTGCCTTTCCATAGCTCTATTCTAGTTAGATGCTTCTGTTAGCTCTATTATAGTTAGATGCTTCTGTAATAATGAGAATGAAAGTCCATAGAACTAGCAGAGGCACAGGTCTTGATTTTCAGAAAATTAAGAATTCTGCCCTCTTATTGGATATAGGCGATGTATATATCAAATAGCTGTGTCCACTGCAGGAGCCTTTTGTTACTTTAGTTATAGCGTTGCTGTACTTCATTTTTAACTGTTTTTTATAATTTTGATGGGACTCCAGTTAGACATCTGCTGCTCCCAAAATTACTCGATAATTTTCTCTCTTGGCAAATTTGTTAAGGGGACTGGGTGGATCACACAAACTTGAATTCTCTCGGTAATCATACGTCCACTAGTTAGTAGTTACTCAAATTTTACAAACACTTCTGCATATAATTGTGTCACAGTTCATAAACCAAGACTATAGAAGTAAGTCTTGATTGATTTACAATTGGTTCTAGAGTAGATACATGGCTTCCTATAACCATTGTAAGTTCAGTTAGTTGTCTGGATTCAACCATCATAGTCATTATGTTTCCTTTCCAGGCAATGATGGTCAAGATTTTATCACTGTGGAGCACTGTGGTGATGATTTTCTTGTGGCACTGGCTGAATCTATGCAAGACAGCGAAGACTGGGATGATTTACAAACCCTGGAATCAGAGGCTTGTGGAACTTTGGCTGACATGTTTGACAAAGATATCCTCACCAATTACGAACCAGATAATGATGGAACTGCAAGAAATCATGTCCATGTTATAGAAGATTCACCTGAAGCTCAGAAACGACAAAATTTTAAGCAATTGGATTCTTCAAGTGACACTGAAGATTCGGACTTCACAATCCTGAGCAAAACAGACTTCGGATCTGCCCAATCCTCTTGTATTAAATGCCCTTCAAATTCTAAAGTAAGGATTCTTCTTGGAAGCTTCTCTTATTTTTCAATGCCTTGGATTATGATATATAAATTATAGTTCCATTTCATGGGGCTAGGAAAATTGGAAATATTCCCTCCATCCCCAAAAGGATGTCTACAATACACTTTTCACACAAATTAAGTAAAGCAAAGTAGAGGAGAGAGTATAAACTAAGTTCCAAGTTTACCCATTATGTACCCACACAAGTACGCTGATGAATTTTTTCGTACTTCAAACTAGGGAACCCCGCACAATACACTTTTAAGAGTAACTAGTCTTTATATAACACTTCTTATATTAACTTATGTACTTTTAGACATCCTTAGGAGGACAAAATTTATTGTAGTTTCGGACATGCTATTGAGGACAAAGGGAGTAGCTGTCAGAAAGAAGTGAAAGAGTGTTAAAAATGTAGTAGTACTTGGAAGTTCAAGAAATCATATAAACGTGTGCATCATGTGTATCCAATGCGCGCGCGCGCGTGCACACACACTCACACACACACACACACACTCTCTCTCTCTCTATCTCTCTCTCTCTCACACACACACACACAAACACACACACATAGACATCCTTAGGTGGACAAAATTTATTGTAGTTTCAAACATGCTATTGAGGACGGAGGGAGTAGCTGTCAGAAAGAAGTCAAAGATAGTGTAAAAAATGTAGTACTTCGAAGTTCAAGAAATCATATAAACATGTGCATCATTGTATACAATGCGTGTGCATGCACTCACCACTCACCACTCACCACTCTCTCTCTCTCTCTCTCTCTCACACACACACACACACACACACACACACACACACATATGCATAGTTGTTAGAATCTTATGTTACGATACGATACGGAAACAATTTGATACGTATCACAAGGTGAATCTAAAATTATACTGTATTTTACGATTTAATTATGATTCTTACGATACAATGCACAATACTTTTTAAAAGTAACCAACTTGATAAAGTTTTCATGTAGATCCAAAAGACTAAAAACAAAACTTTTAAGCCTTTTAACATTTCAATTGAAGAGGTTTTATAGCACAAACATATTTTATATCGCTTCATGAGCCTTTAATCACTTTTTAGAGTATTGTATCTAATTAAAAATGTCGCTCTATTTTTTCCACGTCACTTTTTATAAGCAGATATATAAATCTCCACTTATGAATTTGAATTATTCTCTTTTGTTTTATATATTAAAGGTGAATCTGAATTTTCGTTTTCTCTTTTTATTCTATAAAGATTACTGAAATAATATCTAATAAATCAATTTAGATTATTTTGGCTACTATTTAACTTTAAAATTTATTTTTAGTCTATAATAATATTTACTTGACTACTTTTATATATAGTCAAGCGTGTAATTTATATGTTTAAATATATATTACTACATTTTTTATTTTGTTTTCGTATCTTACGATACGATTCACGATACGGGGTTTTTCGATACACGATACGATTCACGATTTGACAACTATCTATATATATGTGTGTGTGTGTGTGTGTGTGTGTGTACACACACACACACGCACATTTGTAAAATAAGCATTTAATCAATTTGTAATACTGAATCATTTTATCATGTTATGCATTGATATTTGTGGTCACATCCTTAAAAGTAAAAGTAATGTAAGGATTGATTTATTGAAGGATTGTAAGAGCAGCATTACTCAAGATCCAGTTTCATTAATTTCCAGTAAGACCACATGCTTCAGAACTTCAGAGGATCACGGAACACTCAGTTATGAAGAGTTACAGTCTCTGGATGACATTGAGCTGGCAAATGTTGTCATATTCGGAAACCGGTCTTTTCGTCCATTGCAGCATCAGGCTTGTACAGCATCTCTGGCAAAACGTGATTGTTTTGTTCTTATGCCCACTGGAGGTGGTAAAAGTCTATGTTACCAGGTTAGCTTCCTTTCCCTCTTGAAATATTTCACTACATTGCCTCAATGGGAGTAAAGATATTTGGTATTGATATGTGGATTATGGAAGTTGCATATAGACTATACACTTCAGCCCAGTTTGAATATTTTGTGTAACTCAACTGCCACTTACACAAGGAGGTAATTACTTGTCTCCCAAATTCATCAAAAATGCATAGCCAATAGATTCCACAACTTGATCTGTAATTTAGTCAAATCAAAACCACAGAAAAGTGTACACTTGGTGGCTTATTTACTGAAGAAAAATAAAGGAATGCAAGTCACAGAGAAAAAGTTGCATGCTTTGCTGGTTGATCAAGAAACTTACTCTAGAGTCTAGAAACTGTTTAGGATAGCTCTAAGCTATTGTGAAAACTGTTCGGGATAGCTGCAACTGATGTGCAAAATTAGGCATAAAGCCAACAAGTTAGATAGTAAAAGCTAAACCTGACCTTACCTAGCTTCTCAGCTTGTTTCACCTTCAGGTTTAAGTTGGTCTAATAAGCTATCAAAATGGGCTTCTAATGTTTTAACAGTAACACAAAAAATTGGATGCTTGACCAAGACTGTTTAGATGAATTACTAATTGTTAAATTTATAAAATGGGCTCAAATCTAGCATATAATGACATCAAGCTCTCTAACTCAAAACCAATTAGCTATGGAAAGAGTTGACCCTAGTCATTATACACTAGACATACCAATGTCTGAGGGTTGCATGTGGACCTAATGAATATTTGTCATTGCTGACGCAGCTCCCAGCTACCATGCGACCGGGTGTAACTACTGTTATATCCCCCCTACTTTCTCTCATTCAAGATCAGATAATCACACTGAACCTGAAGTTTGGAATACCAGCAACTTTCTTGAATTCTCAGCAATCTGCTTCCCAAGCAGCAGCTGTGCTCCAAGACTTAAGGCAAGTGGCTATCTCTTACTTGTGCTTTGTCCATTAGGAGTTCTTATTAACCTTTCTACAGTAAAACAAAAACTGTTTTATAAATTGCCCTTTTCTTTTTCTCTTTTTGGAAACTTTTATGCTCAATCATATATTACGTTAAAAACTTGTTTTGTGGAAAAGTTTTTTAAACCATGATGCCATAGGCCCGTAAGCAAATGAGATTTGCATTTAACTCGTCAAGTATTGCTCACCATTTGTTGCTTTGTTATTTGACTTCTACATTTACATTGCATTTCCTGTTTCCAGAAGTGATAAGCCATCATGCAAGCTCTTGTATGTAACTCCTGAGAGGATTGCTGGTAACCTATCATTTCAGGGCGTCCTAAAATCTCTGCATCGGAAGGTAAGGTTTCAGGTTTATAACTTGAAAATGAGATCTATCCTACTAGTCTAGGTTTTTCAACCATTGACGTTCATATGGTGCTGATTTAGAGATGGTTCAATGCATGAATCACAGGAGCAATTAGCCGGATTTGTTGTTGATGAAGCACACTGTGTGAGGTATGTCTTTTTCTGTGGTACATGTTCAGATTGATTTTTCTACTATTGATGGAAAGTGTTGGAGAAGTGGAAAACGATTGCCATAATGAACATTGGGATATGAGCAAATCACTATACAATATATTTGATTTGTTGTATAGAGTGGCTGATAGGCTTTCTTTCTAATTAATCAAAATGAGCAATTCTACAAGCAAATAAGTGCTAAAAACAACTATAACCGAGTCCAATTAAAACAAAAAGGGACTAGTTTATAGGTTTCTTTTTATTAACTTTGCTTTAACAAGAGGCATTCACAGTGTCACTTTGTTTTCTTTTATACTCTCCAGTCAATGGGGACATGATTTTCGTCCAGATTACAGGGTTCTTGGTTGTCTTAAGCAAAATTTTCCAGATGTTCCACTTATGGCTTTGACTGCCACTGCAACACAGTCAGTTCGTGAGGTAACAAGATTGCTATAACTGATGTCCCCTGTAATTTTGATGTAGCTAGTTGTGTTTTCCTGATCTTCATGATCATCTGCAGGACATTTTAAATGCTTTGAGAATCCCCCGAGCTCTTGTCCTGGAGACAAGTTTTGACAGACCCAACTTAAAGTATGAGGTGGCGGGGAAGACAAAAGAACCACTGAAGCAGCTAGGAGAACTATTGTTGAATCGTTTCAGAAATGTGTGTGGAATAGTGTACTGCCTTTCGAAAAGTGAATGTGTGGAGGTTTCAAAATATTTGAACGAGAAATGTAAAATTAAAACAGTATATTACCATGCTGGTTTAGCAGCTCGTCAGAGGATTGTTGTTCAACAGAAATGGCATACTGGAGAAGTCCATGTAGTGTGTGCTACAATTGCTTTTGGGATGGGAATAGACAAGCCTGATGTTGTGAGTCCGAATCAACCTGCTCTGATTGTCTTTTCTGCTTTTAAAATGATTGCTAAATAATTTTTACAGTAATCTGTCATTTGCTAATTTGTGAAGGGATCTCATTACTGGTGGACACTATATATTATTTTGCTGAATATCTGTTCTACTATGTTTTATTCACTAAATTTTGATGAAATTGTCAGATAATCTGTGGCACCTGATTTTCCTTTGTGTAAAAACAGTTGTTTGCTTTGCCTGTTTCTTCTTCTATTTTGTAAATCTTATTTATTAAAACTATGAATCAAAAACAACAAGAATTAGAGTTGCCAACTTAAATTGCTTAATCACCGTTGTTGCAAAGGAAACTTTTGTATTATGTTTATCCTTCTGCTTTAATATTATATACTGATATTATAAATTTTGATATTGCACGAACCTTTTTTTGTGTATAATCTGTTGTATATTTTTATTGGAAACTGAAATTGTGCTTATTCATATTTTCAGCGATTTGTTGTTCACAATACGATGTCCAAGTCAATTGAAAGTTACTATCAAGAATCTGGAAGGGCTGGAAGAGATAATCTTCCATCAGTATGTATTGCTCTATACCAGAAGAAAGATTTTAGTCGAGTTGTGTGCATGTTACGTAGTGGGCAGGGAGGCAAAAGCAGAACTTTTAAGATGGCCATGGATCAGGCTAAAAAAATGCAACAATACTGTGAGCTTAAGGTGGGCAAATTTGCATTCCTATAGTATCCTTAAGTAATTAGAACAAACATTTTATCCTCTTTGCTACAGAAATTTACCCTTAAAAGCTTGAGTAACTGAAAGACTTCTCTGATTACCACAGGTTGAATGTCGTAGACAAAACTTGCTTGAACACTTCGGAGAATCCTTTGACCGAAATGCCTGCAAATATGGATCTGATCCTTGTGATAACTGTCTCAAGGCTCCCTCATGAAGGTATGGTATATTCATTTACATCACTGATTTAATAAGATCCTTTTGGAAGTCAATTATCATAGCTGAATTTGATATTTCTGGGGAATAGTTCAGTTTCCGTTGGTCTACGAATTGCCTATCTCGTTGTGTCCCTGAGGAGCAGATAACATTATAATGATATGTAAAATATACGGAAATCGTTTTCACATTCTGAAATAGGTGTCCATGTGAAAATGCTGGAGCTTTTATATTCTTGGGATCTTGTCTATTCTTACTATCAGTGTACATTTTGGTCTCACATAGGTTCAACAAGTTGAATTTGACAACACGGGTATTCCTAAGGTCAGTTCAACATTTAAAAATGATTTTGAGTTTTATTAATTTTGGTTATTGTTAATGCTAACTTCCGTCCAAAACTTGTCACCGGATGTAAAAGCAGAATTAATCTGCTAAAGGAACATACCTGTGACCCAACGGCGATAGCCACTGGGGATAACCCTCCATTATGAGAATCAGTACAAGGTTTGAGGGAGTAGCGATTAACAATGGAGGCTTTAGGATTTAGAGCCAATATAGTAATATATATTGTGTGTTGTACTTCTTGTATCTTGTATTTATAGAGTTTCTACACCGTATTAGGAGGGAAAGATTCTTAGTTGAGTCAACTAAGGAAAGTCCACGTAGGAAAGGATATTTCCATGTAGAGATGGAATCCTTTATGGAAATTACTAGCCGATAGTTGGATGGCAAGTAATGCCAAGGCGGCAACAAGACCAAAATATCTTGCAACTTCCCAAGTTCAAGGGAAGCTAGCATGTATTTAGTCGTGGCTCATTGGCCCAAATTAGGAGCTGGCAAAATATGGCCCTAACAGTTATATTTCTGTATTATAAGGGCGAGTTTCATATAACCCAACAAAATTCCTTTCATGGACCTTAATAAAGTTGTGTGGAGCCTACTTAGTTCATGGATAGTTTTCCCTTGTATCATCAAGTTTTGTGAACTTAGCAACATATATATATTCCCTTTGTATAATTAGGCAGTAAAGGTAACTGTTATCTATTGATTGATTCGCGATTCAAAATGCTGTAGTGTGAAGTACTGCATTTATAATAATAGTCTCATGGTTTGAATAATGTTCCCCCTTTTCTTGCAGGTACTAAATATAATATGTAACAAAGATGAAGCTGCCAAAAAGATACATAGGAAATCTGAGAAAGAATGTTCTTGAGAATGAAATGACTTGATTGCCATAAACTCGACCTAAGTCAGCTTTACGGCGAACCAACTAAAAATCAAGGGTAAGTCCATCCCAAGTATTATAGAATGCTTCTATGAAATTCTAATGCCTTTAGTAATAACTAGTCACAGCCTGTACTAGAAAGAAAAAATTCAAGTGGTTTGATTATGGCTGGAATTGCAGTAATTTAAACATTAACTCGTTTGAAATGAATGTGCCTAAGCAATTTTTCTATATAAGAAGCAAAATTCTAGTAACTGAGAACAGGCTGGGGATTATCACTGGGCTTTATCATGTGTATGAATATCATATTTTGTGCTTGGCGAACATGGGACTTAAATTTAAGTGGTCACCACTAAGAAAAATATACATCCAAAGCCCACTTTTTTGTTGGTGGGCCGAGCTAGTCGGTGGACTTGGGCTATTTTTATCAAGTTTAATCAATAGTCTTTTGCAAAAAATTATTAGTCAATAATTTTAGGACTCTTTACATAAATATACAACAATTAGTAAACAATTACAAAAGTAATACACAAATAAAATAATTACAAAATAAGTGCAATATGTACAAAATAATTACAAAACATATTGCCTCCATTTCTCTCCCCTATTTTGTCTCCACTTTCTCTGATTATTTCTCCTTCCTTTCTCTCTCTTCAAATTCTAAACCACTTCATGTGGGATTCTCATCAATGGCCGAAACCCTATCGCAGCAACCACCATCACTGCCATCGCAAGCCCAATCGGCTATCATATCTGATTTCGATCGGGTGTAAGCAAACCATAATCTGAATCTGGATTTTGATCTTGAAATCTCATTATACTTGGAGGTTGGGGATGGAGGTGAAGGCGGTGGTGGTGGATGAGAGACGAGATTAGTGTTTTGTTACTTAGATTTACTGCACGAAAAAATTAGTTACTATACATTTAGTGTTTGGTTACCTCCATACTAGTGTTTGGTTACCTCCAGAAACCTGCAGATTGTGTTTTAAAAACAAAGCACCGTTTTGGAAACCTGTTGATTGTGTTTTGGTTACCTTGGTATGAAGGTTTGGTTACCTTGATATGAAGGTTTGGTTACCAACTGCATTATGAAATTCACATTAACAAACTCACATTAACAAAGACAAAATAAAAGGAAGAAGAAGACTAGTATTTGGTTACCTAGATTTATCAAACGAAAAAACTAATTACTACACATTCAGGAATTGGTTACCTCTATAATAGTGTTTGGTTACCTCTATTCTATTGTTTGGTTATCTAAATTTACTGAACGAAAAAATTAGTTACTACACATTAAGAAAATACGGCTTAGAATTTCCGGCAAGGAGGAGGTGTGGACGTGGAGAAGATGCAATTCAAAATCATCTCTCTCTCTCTCTCTCTCTTATTTGCATGTGTGAAAGAAACGAATCAGAGTTGACAGAGACGTGGGAAGAAAACCCAAAAAAAGAAGTTAAAATTTATTGCAAATGAAGAAGAAGATGATGAGGAGAGGAGGAAGAAGAAGAAATGGAGGAGAGAGAAAGTGAGCAAACACTTCCAAGCCACTAACTATGGAGGAGAGAGAAGATGGAGGGGATAAAATGGAGGACAGAGAAAGGAATAAAAATCATCTAATTTGATTTTGAATTTTAAAATTTGAAATCAACTACCCATTAAATCATCTAACTAAATTAAAGAAATAAAAATGCACTAATTTATAAATTAAATATTAAAGATGCACTAATTTTATAAATATTTTATGTATGCACTTTTGTTGTAATATTTTAAAAAAATATATTAGTAAATGTAAATCCCCATAATTTTATACCTCATGCGTACATATTTGTACAAAACGTAAAACCTTACACGTATTCAATTATAATGTTGCTAATTATTTGATTAATATTATGGCTTCTTGTCAACTGAGATTAGCATATTCTTGATTAACTGGATCTTAAGACCTACAAAAGCTACAGAAAATATGAGCAATTTGTTGACTAATTGCACATGTAAATCAAATGTAATGGTTGTGATTCGCATCATTATACCCCACATTGAAGAGGAATATAAAGACCAGATAGCTTGGTTTTCTGCTATATAATAATTGAGCCATGTGAGATGTTGATGCTTCCTTAGTACGATGAGTCTCCTCCACATGAAGTTTGGGACCAAAATCCAAACTTTACTATGTATTTTTATTTTAGTGTTACTTCTGCTTGTTATAGTCCCTCCATCTTAAAATGAAATATTAAAAAAAAAGATAATACGAATGATTATTTAATTTAATATTAAAGCATATTCAAAAGAAATTTGTTATTACGTTTATGCTCCCTTCATTTCAGAAAAATAATCCTATTTATAAAATTTATAAATATTTAGGATATATTTTTGTTTTATGTATACAACTAAAATTAATAAGTTACTAGTTGCGTCATTTTATACTTTATTATCACTAAAAAATTAATTCCTTTATGAAATAAAATAATTTAATAATGAGATTATTTTTGTGAAATAGATGGAGTGTTAAAAATGAGAAACAGGTAATAAAATATCACAATTCTTAAACAAACATGTTGTGCTTATAAAACTCACACACACACACACACACACACACACACACACACATATATATATATTAAAAAAATTGTTACTTCTACAAGTAAAAATCAATATTTTTATAAGTTCTTTTTCATATGAGTGTGGTGGAACTCATATTCTATTCACGTGATAGGAATTTTGTAAAATTATTATTTTTATTATCAATAATTAAGGTTGAAGCTTCGTTACCAATAATTAATAAAACGTAACACAGAGTTATCACTAATTATCGATAGACGAGAAAAATGAACATTTGATAACTGCACCGACTGAAAGTCGGTTATTATGAGAAAATAATAGAACATTGTTCATTTCATCATTTTTCAAAGTTTCTATAATTCTGTGACAATGTGGTAGATTTTTCACGATATAGGCATGTTTTTGGTGGTTGATGCAAAGACCAAAACAGTTGCCACCATCTAGATTAAAACTTGAAACAACTGGCCAAACATAAGCATCATATATATATATACTAATAATTTTTCTTATCTGAAGGCACGACGTAACAAAAAATTAGATTAAAATTTGAAAAATATTACATTACTTAAAAACGTTTTACAACCTAAAATAACTTATAATTACACATAATAATTATTATAATTCACAATACCATCACAATAATTATTATTATTGTTATTATTATTTTTATTGTTATTTTTGTTTTTGTTGTTGTTGTTGTTATTATTATTATTATTATTATTATTATTATTATTGTTATAATAATAATAATTATTATTGTTGTTGTCATAATTATTGTTATTATTATTATTATTATTGTTATTGTTATTATTATTATTGTTGTTGTTGTTGTTATCATAATTATTGTCATAATTATTGTTATTATTATTATTTTTATTATTATTGTTGTTGTTGTTGTTGTTGTTGTTATTATTATCATAATAATAATTATTATTATTATAATTATTGTTATTATTATTATTATTTTTATTTTTATTATTATTGTTATTATTATTTTTATTATTATTGTTGTTGTTGTTGTTGTTGTTGTTATTATTATTATTAGTAGTAGTAGTAGTAGTAGTAGTATTGTTTTTATATTATTATTATTATTATTGTTATTATTACTATTATTATTATCATTATTATCATAATAATAATAATAATAATAATAATAATAATTATTATTATTATTATTATTATTTTGATTTAAAATTTGAATGAATGAGTGTGAAATGAAGTATTGATTTGGGTGGAATTTATATGTGTGTGTGGTATTATTATTATTTTGAATTCAAATTTGAATGAATGGGTGTGAAATTGAGTGTTGATTTTGGGGGAAATTGTGTGTGTGAAATGAAATGTGAGCCATTGATTAAAGTTGAAAAATCATAACCGTTGTTATTTGTTGTCAAATTTTGAATTCAAAATGGATTGTGTTTTATTATATATATATTATACAACATGCTCATGCCGATAACGTTGAAAATTGCTACATTCCAAATTCCTTTTGGGTCCTATCAAGAATGTGACTTATCTCCATCTATCATTCAGTTAGAACCCTGGTTGTACCCTAAGCTTGTTTTTTTTCTTGGGGTTGGTTGGGGGATTTATTTTTTTAAAATGAGAGAATTACAACAATTTATTCTTTTTTTTTTTTTGAGAACCCACACTAATACAATGTAGTGATTAAGGGATATATTTCAATCCTAGAGGCTCATGGACAAACTTGGAAAAGCGGAGGGAGGGTCTTTTTGGGAGGAAGGAAGTAACATACCTTTTAATTCTCTTATTTGTTTACTTATTTTACATGTTTTAAAATTTGCCAATGTCACCCTAATGCATAGTTTTTCTGAAAAACTTCCAAGTCGCAAGTAAAAATACGTAGCAAAAAACGTCATATTTCCTTGATACTAAACTAAAATAGTGACTCATTTTTCTAATGGGGGAACATTAGTCAAAATGGTGAAGAATTATGACACTTATAGTTGCGGATAAATATCAGAACCAACATATAGTTATGGGAGAGTCCATCTTGAAATTCTAGCTATTCAAGTAAAGAGGTCAATGTTATATTAACTCCACATTAATATTTCATATTATCCATGTGTGACCTATCTCCCATATAATAATAACACCACATTTGAGTTCATCATAAGAAAGTCTAAATTAAAACGAGTACAACAAATCAATCACAAATTTTTAGACCATTTGATTGATTCTTTTAAAGTAAAAATTCTTATTTTTTAAAACAAAACTGGAAAAAAAATTGTTCCCGCATGCATCAATCAATTATTAGTTGAGTTTTTACATCACGTCGACGGGATCTTAATCTAGTGATTAAGATATATTAAGTCACAGGTTCGACGAGTTTATTTAAATGTGTTATTATTGTGATAGTGAAAATTCGTTATTATTGTAAGCCCTTTATTATTGTGATAGTGAAAATTCGTTATTATTGTAAGCCCTTTATTATTGTGATAGTGAAAATTCGGAGTTTGATTTGTATTTTTTTTCTTTTAAGGATTTTTTAAGTTAAATTTTATGTTGTTCTTCTCTCTTTATTTTATATTGTTTGTTTTGCGTCGACTTAATTTCCAACAAGTGGTATCAGAGCTAGGTTGAATGGATCTAAGGTAGAGGAAAAATAGTCGTACTAGTATGACAAATAAAGAGAGAAGCTTGAAGGAGTTGGATTTGATGTTTGTTATGATGATAATGAACAATAGATTTTGTGCTTATAGAAGATCATCGTTGCAGTCTTTAGATGATAAAGATTATAGAGATGCTGATGAAGATGATGCGAATGACACAAATAATGTTGATGGATGTGAGTGACACTAATGATGTGGGTGTTACAAGTAGTGCGGATAACGCAGGTGTTGTGGATAATTTGAATGTTGTGGATTATGTAGATAGTGCGCATGTTATGGATGATGTGAATGATGGAGGCGGTTACGACAACGGTGACAGTGATGAAGTTGAAATGTTTGGGAATTTGAGTCGAGGGAGAAATTGTTGATATAGTCTTTAAATCCTATTTAGACATGAAGTTGAAGTAGTTGGAGATTCAAATTAAGGGTAGAATTGTTGGGATAGTCCTCAAATTCTATTCAGAAAAAAATTGCTATTATGAAAAGGAAATGCCCTATTTTAAATAGAAAGAAGAAAGTTATGAATACTCTATGAATGGAATATAATGTTTAGTTATTGAAGTATAATACAACCAAACATCATATAGCATCTTCATAATTGAGAGAGAAAGAGAGTGTGTGAGTGAGTTTTGAGTTTTGAGTTTGTGAGAGGGAGAGAATTTTTGTAACTTTTATATTCCGTACAAAAAATTATATTGTGGGAGAAAGAGTTTTGTAATTTTTAGTCGGTGCAAAAAGTTGTGATGTGGAAGCTTTAGGGCGTAAAATTTGGGGAAAAATTGTAAGCCCGTTATTATTGTGATAGTGAAAATTCAGAATTTGGCATGTGATTTTTCGCTTTAAGAGTTTTTTACGTTAAATTTTGTGTTGTTCTTCTCTTTTTATTTTATATTGTTTGGCATCGACTTAATTCTCAACTGTTTTTTTCTTTCTGTCTTTTGAAATTGTATGGTGCCTAATCAGATTGCAAAAGAAGAAATAGCAACACAGCAGAATGATTTGTGCAGCATAATTGATCCTTTTTTTTTAAACACAGCATAATTATCATAATTTGAAGTAATCCTTATCTTTTCTTGATGAGCATAAAGTTCCTCATAGTAAATATGTCTGTCAACATGGTTTTGACCACTATCCATGACACCAAACAGCAAGTTACTCATTTTTCATCTTTTCGTTAACATCAGAAAAAGTGACGCACAAAAAAGGGCATAATATATTAACGGAAAGAAAAGAAGGAACATTATTTTAGTGTGTTTGTTAGTTTAGGTGGAAAAGAATTGGTGAGAGTTCAAATTTTCAGAGGGGAAAAAAACAGCAATGGGAAAGAAAGGCAGAAATAAGAAAGAGAGAGTTCCCTAAGAACATGTAATAAAAGTAATTTTTCTTCTTTTGTTTGTGAGCGTATCATAATTTCATTATAACATCACTGTTAAGTGTTCGTTTGACGGAATTGTGTGGTGTAGTGAAATGCCATGAAACACTTGTAGATATAAACGTTTTGACAAAAGTGTTTTTATAAAAATTAAAATAATGTTTGGTTACATATATATATATATATATATATTGATAAAACCTGAAAAAATTCACTAACATATATCACAAGAATAACAACAGTTCAAACTTAACTATTACATGAACAAACCCACAAAATACTCCAAACAAAAACAAACCGACCCACACAAAGACCATACACAACTATACGAACCATGACAGGACAACCTACAAAACAAACACACAAAAACCTATCGAAACTCAAGGAGGCTTTCATGCAAACCATTGCTAAGAAACAAGTATTTGAGCTTTTGCAGCATAATAAGCTAATTCTCGAGCCTTTGTAAGTGTTTTTTATCCACATATCCTATAGACAGATGGTGGAGATCCAAACCTATATTACAAATACATACAACAATCAGAGCATTCTTCAAACTAATATCAGCATCACCTGCTAACTGCATGATCAGATTAGTAGCATTATTAAAAATATTTACATGCATGATATTAGTAGATTTAATCCATTGTAATGCTAGAATCAATGCTTGAAAAACAAACAGATCCACTAAGATTATGATTTATATCCCAAACAAAAATACTTACACCAAACCTTAGGTTCTTAATATTCAAGACGCTCGAAACCTCAATGCTCCACTGTCGAGATACGCAACCACAATTTGAAACGTTATCAAACACTGAAACTCGATTAGTTTGATAATTATGATGAGACAATCTTTGACCTTTCTTATCATAACTATACCTAGATAGTTGATGAATACTCCACAACTTTTGAATAGAGCCAATAAGTCTTTTAGTTTTCTTTAATGTGGAAAGAGGGTTAAACTCTGAATTTTGAAATACTACCTGGTTACGCAAGATCCAAATGGTCCAAATAACAGAGGCCAAAATAATGATACACATGATAATGAGCTTTGTTATGATTCCACTTTAAAACCCACTCACAAGACCATTTTTAGAGATATTGCGACCCATGTCAAATCGACAACCCGCAGCGATCCAAACCAGATAATCTGAATGAAAGGACATTCTAATAACAAATAAGTAATAGTTTCAACAGCATTCCCGCAAATATAATAAATATTAGAAATAGAACACTTGTCCAATCATAAATTGCATTAGGAGAAAGTACGAACCAATTTTGCAATCGAAACTGCATGCAAAATCTCAAAAATCACGCTAAGGAAATTGCACCATTGGTTCCGGTGGCATACTTTGATTTTTTAGTAGAAACTGCTCCTCTTGCGGCTGCGATTGCGATTTTGGTATAGAAATTGCACCTCTTAAGAAACTGCACCCACTTAGAGTTATAAGTTCTTTAATATTTTTTATATTCTAGACTTTTTTAAGTTCTACTTAAGTATGATTGTAAATTTAATTTTGGAATATATAATTTTGTATGGTTTAAGACTTTAAGGTTAAGTTGTATCATAGTAACATATGCATCTTCAGAATTTGTATGGTACTAAATTTCAATTTACTTTTCAATTTAAGGAATTAGAAGTTTTGAATTAATTTGTGATTGATTTCAAAAATTTAATGTTTTGTACTTGGGTATTATTTACAGCAATAAGCCAATAATGCGTGAAATTTACTTGAAATTTGAAAAGTATGACATGTTTAATTTGTTTTTCTAAATGGTTTTCAAACTAAAATTGCACCATTTGAAACTGCACCGCAATCTTAAAAATCAATCCGTACCAATCCAAGCAGTTCAATGTTACGATTTTCGATTTAAGCAACTGCATCAAAGCAGTTTTATGTGTAGCTTTTGTTCGACACCGCAACATGCTCAATTGCTCACCCCTAAATTGCATCATATGGGCAGTGGAAGATTCCAAATAAAATGCCAACAAGCATCAGGTACGAGAAGTTCAACCTTCGAACTAACATGGTTTCCAAAAAAAGGTGATTAGAGTTTGATAAACAGATTTAACTGAAGGTGAAATATCTCAAATTAATTAATTCTCGTATCCTGCATGGAAATATATTTAGCAGAAATTTGATTAATCAATTGCAGCGTATACAAATTTCTTAATACGCTCATCATGTCCCATTGACCCATAAAAATAAGGTCCTTAACAGTTAGATTAAGATCAATCGATGAATTAAAGCCGACAATAAGCCCTAGGCAACCTGGATTAATCCAAAAATCCTTCCACACCAAAATACGCTCCCCATTACCAACCTACTATCGTACACCACATTCCAACCTTCCACCAGCCCTTTCAAGATTAAAGACTTACCCACTTTATTTTTTTTTTTTTTTATTCGCATATAAGACAAATGAGTGTGACTCACTCATTTGAGTTAAAAATTAAATGAAGTGAGACCACACTCATTTATGTTATATGCGGGTAAGAAAATTGGATAAATATAGAAGCGATCTGAATTTAAAAGTGCTTTTAATCCAAACAAAAGCTCCCCAAATAGGTTCTAAATTAACAACATACTAATTATAAAGATAAACATAAAATAAAATATATCTTTAATATTATAATTATGGGACCTTTTTTTTTTGAAAAAAATAAGGGAGTAATGGGTTTTCCCAAATGACCTTAACAAATAAAATATTATATCTTTTTGGAATGTTCATGCATTATTTTTATTCTTTTAATAATTAACTGTTAAATAGATCTTGATTCAATAATATTTTGAAAATGATGGGTCTATTTTTTAATTAGTAACCTCCAAGATACTCTTCTTTGTCCCGATTTTTTTGAGTCACTTTTCTCCCCAATTTAAGCTATCCTTACTCTCTCTCTCTCTTCTACTTCCACCCATTATCTCTCTCTAGAGCTCCCTCAGCTCTTTCTCGTTGTTCTCTCTCTTTCTACTCTATCTCATTAATTTCAGTCAAGCCCTAACCACCACCATTGCTTGCTCTTTACCTTCGCTCTTGTTCTACTCCGACTGAATAAGAAAATAAAGGAGTTTTTTCCAGAAGAATTCAAGTGTTTTTGCAAGAATAAATTTTGGTGAGGTTAATAGAAATACTTTAGGTTTTTTTTTTTGCTTTACTCTGATGGGTACCCATTTCATTGCTCTTACAAAATAAGATGTAGGAATATGCTAATGTTTTTATATGTAATTTGTAAAATTTTGGGGAATCAGGTAAATTCTAAATTTGTTTGCTGAAAGTCTTCAATTTGTAATTTTTTTCAAAAAAAAAAATAATTTGGTTTTTTTGTTACTAGTTATTTGGTCATGAAAATGTATTTTTTTTAGTTTTCTTGAAATTATTTAGTGGATGCTCTCTCTGTACATTCTGTGTGTATGAATATCTTGTTACTTTTTGAAACTAGGGATTTGTATGAGCTTGAGTAGCTAAACGAGCAATGTGGGATGATATAAGCTACAAATGGGATAGAAGATTTGTGCCTTTTCTTTTATACAATTGTAGTGGCTTCAAAATTCCTTTTATTGTGCCTTTTTTATTCTACCCAAAAGAAAAGAAATGAAGAAGAAATATTTTTGTCTATGAATGAAAGTTGAAGAAGGTTTGTTGCCTCTCATAGGACTTATTTTGGGTGGCTGTGGGTATTATTTGGTGTGTATCTGAATGAGCATTGAACGTGATAATGAGTTTGATGGATGCTTTAATCTTTAAGACTAGTTGCATAATTCAGGGTTTCTAAACTTATTTATGTGTCATTATATTTTCTGTCATATTCCAGATGGCTGATTTTACATTTTTGCAGTTTGGGAGTGGTTTTGAATAGTAAATGAAACAATGGAAGTTGAGAAGCGAAGTTCAAAGGGAGGATTTTTTCAGTTGTTCGATTGGAATGCCAAATCACGGAAGAAGCTGTTCTCAAACAAGTCTGAATTATCCGGTACATTTTTTCATTTTATTTCTTTTCTGTCCTTTCCTTGGGGGCATATTTTAAAAAGGCGGTGCAAATGTATTGTCATAATACTATAAATTATTATTCATTTATAGTCTTTTTCCCTTTTGTTTGCTGATTATGATGTGTTATATATATAATGGCGTGTTGAGTTCAGAATGTTCGAACCAAGGAAAAGAAAATTGTAACAGTGTGGCAATATCACAGCTTCAGCAGGTGGACTCTCTTTCTCTCTCACACTTGTTTTAATTTTCTCTCTCCTGCTTGTTTATGTAATTATTTTGATGTTATAACGAAGCTGTCTATTATTGCCATTAATTTAGATGAAGCTGCATGAAAATGGGCCTAATCTGAGTGTCCGGGGAAGTGATTACTATTGCGTTTCATCAGCGAGTAGCGATGAAGGGTGTGGAACAAAAGCACCTGGGGTGGTTGCTAGACTTATGGGACTGGATTCCTTGCCAATTTCAGATGTTACTGAGCCCTATTCCACTCCAATTTTCAACTCTCAGTCGTTTAGGGATTCTCATATTCCAAGGACTAGCACGGGTGTTCAAAGTGAGCATCACGTCGTAGACTATGGTAACACACGAAATAAGTTGGATGGATTCTCTAGCAATTCAGTTGAACCTAGGCTGCAAAAGGTGCAGAACCGACCAATTGATAGGTTTCAAAGCGAAATATTGCCTCCAAAGTCAGCTAGATCCATATCTATTACTCACCATAGGCTGTTGTCTCCTATCAAGAGTCCTGGGTTTATTTTGACGAAGAATGCAGCTTGCATAATGGAAGAAGCTACCAAAATAATTGAGCAAAGTCCTCGGTCAACCACCAAGGGTAAATTGTCACCTTTTGGGTCTCCATCAGTTCCATTGAGAATTCGGGATCTGAAAGAGAAACTGGAGGCTTCTCAGAAAGCACCCTGGAATCCTAATCCATCTCAAAGATCCAAAGAGATCCGTTCTACGAAGTATATAAAAGGGCAACCTAGCGAAAGGGGCCTGAGAGAATCAGAGGATTCGCAACTTTTGAAGTCATCTGTAATTTCAAAACAAGGTGGATCAAGAAGTTTGAAGGATAAAGGGAAATCTCCTTCCCCCACAATTCAAGCGAAGAGCAATATTCAGAGAAGAGAAGGATTGGTTTCGAATGGTAATAGGAGTTCAAAAATCCAAAAGGGAGATAATGGGGCCAAGTCTGGCCATTTTGATATGAAGCAACTAAATATGCAAAATAATGTGCAGAAGAGAAGTTCTGCAAGCGGGACTTCTGATGTGCTTAAGCAGAATAACCAGAAGCAGAACTGTGCATCCAGTAAAGAAAGGGTAAGCTTGAAATCCCAAATGACTCCCTACCAGCAAGAAAGAAAAGGCATATCTACAAATAGGTCCTTTAGGGTAAATAAAATCGTAAAGAAGACTGTTGAAAGTTCTTCACTTGGAACCAAAGAGATGAATCTTGTGGCAGCTGATAGTAGGAAGGAACTTTCATCATCTAAGTCAAGGAACTTCTCTGGAAAGAAACGTCCTGTTAATGGGAGCGTTAATTACAATGGAAGTGTTCTTGATGATGTTTTGATCAACAAAAATGAAAGGTCTGTAAAATGTAATGTTTCAGTCGATGAGTTCACAAATTGGGATGCAGTTGATGGGAAGACTGGCATGGACGTTATCTCCTTTACATTCACTTCTCCCATTAAAAAGTCATTGCCTGGTTGCCATACATCTAGTCAATTCATTGAAAAGAATACTAGCTTGTTCCTCAACCCTGCTGATGATCAACCTAACTCAAAAACATCACATTTATCTTCTCTGGGTTTGAATGTGGTTGGTAGTGATGCTTTAAGCGTGCTATTGGAGCAGAAACTTAACGAATTAGCATGTAGAGTTGAGCAATCAGACTATAATTTGGTCAAACAAGGGAATTTTCCAAGTTCTGCTTCCACTCTGCAAGACTCAGTACCATCCCTCAGTGTGGCAAACTCCACTGCATTTACCAAACATGAGAAAACGCTTCAACTTGGTCTGCATAACAATAATGCAGGCAACCAACATGACTCTGATTGCTCTTCACTGGATGAATTGTTGGTAGGTGCAGAACAGAAGTGGCAGGTAAATCTTCTTATCTATAATTGTCATTTGGATCAAATGTTATTTTGTTTGTGTCAATTATTCGTTTTGACTGTGAAGAGCGATGACAATGAAAGACCAATGACAAATAATGAATTAATTTAACTAAAAATATATTCTAAAACAGGGTGATTTAGCATAGAATACACACAAGCCATCATCTGGTGAGCTTTAAAGATGAATAGAGACTGTATTTTCTTGTGTTTGTTTTAAATTGCTGTTCTGGAAAATCAAGTGGATTCTAATTTATCCCTTTTAATTATTATTTCCTTTTTTCAGTTAATATTATTTTATAAGAATACAAACCTTAGTCTTAATAGCGCCATTAGTTTTTCTATGATGGCACAGTTGTCAAAGTAACTTGAATGTGTTTGTTTAGGTTTTCCCGCTGGATGATTACAGTTTTACTAATTGCATGACAAGTTATTGTCAATTTTCTGCAGTACACAAAAAAAGAAGATAAATTACAGGGGCCCGCATGAATTGGTAGTTTCTTGTAAATTCAATTATATTGGATTATATTGATCCAGTTGTTTGATGTCAAGTTCCTCTGTGTGCAACTCTTCATAAGTTATTTTGATTGTGGAATTTTAATAGTGTTAATACATGGTCATGTCCTCAGATTTTCCTTCCATTTTTCAGCAATCTGAAGAGTTGGAAAATAGTAGCAATAGCAGCAGCAACAACATTGAATACGCAAAAGAACTTGATTGTCGATATCCCACCCTAATCTCAAGTCAACCTTCTTTTTCAGGCAGAAGTTGCAACTCTTCAGATAGCAAAATCAGCTTCATTAACAATGGTACTTTATGTCGGATTTTCTTTTGCTGGTTTTATGACAACATACTGAACATAGTGATAAAATAAGGTTCAAACTTCTAAAGTTACCATACAATGAACAGATTTTATATATATATATATATATATATTATCTTTTTTGCATAAGTGAGAATTTAACCTAAGACCTAAAGGTCAGGCACTTAACCACTAGACTAAGACCTCATCAGCAACAGATCATATATTTGTGGACGGAATAAACATAGGCTCTGGAGTCTAGTAGCCATGACATAATCTTGCTGGAACTTCAGTATTTTGTCAATCCTGGATTATATTAAGTTTTCCACGACTGTTATGGACATTATGGTAGTTCTGCTCTCTTGCATTCATAAATTGAGATTACCATTTTATTTATTTCTCCTCTAGAGACTTATAACAATGCATATTCTAATAATTTTATTTAAAAAAAGTAAAACACTTCGTTTTCAGGCAACTGGCAGTGTTCATCAGCTGAAACTTATGAGACAATCTCCAGCATCTCTGCCAGAAATTCCCAATATGTTGAAGAAGAAATGGAGTTATCAGATTCTGCCTCTTCCATATCTGCTGGGGTTTTGGAAAGAAAGGATACATCCACAAAGTTTGGTTATAGAAAATTTGAGCGATCACCAAACTGGGAATTAGAATATGTCAAAGGAATACTAAGCAACGCAGACCTGATGTTAGAGGAACTTGTGTTGGGTAATGCCCATGAAGTCATAACTCCAGATCTCTTTGATCACTTAGAGAATCAGAAAACTGGACCAGATAAAACTACAGAAGAAGACTTCAAACTTGAACGAAAGCTTTTATTTGATTGCCTGAATGAATGCCTAGAATTCAGGTGTGAGCGAATCTCCGGTGGAAGTTACAAGACATGGATTAAACTGACCACAATGGTTCATCAGAAGAAGCTTTTGGTGGAGGAATTATACAAAGAGATGCGATGTTGGACAAGCATGACAGAGTTGATGGTGGATGAGCTTGTCGAAAAGGACATGAGTACTCGGTATGGAAAATGGGTCGACTTTGAAACTGAAGCATTTGAAGAGGGTTTAGAGATTGAGAATGGTGTATTAAGTTATTTGGTTGATGATTTGGTGATTGATCTGTTATCTTAAACCCCCTTTCAGTGTCTTTCTTTTTTATCTTGTCCAATTTGTTACATATAGGCAAACAAATCTTATGGATATTTTTCTTTCCTTTTTCCATCTTAGCAGCAAGAAAATATAAATTAGGAATATTTGGGAGAAAAGGAATGTCTCTTTTATGTATACAAGTTTGATATTTTGTGCGAGCTGAGGGTTAGTTTGTATAAATTTTTTCATAAATATTTAATAATTTTTTATTTATATATTTATTATTTTTCACTGACATAATTCATATATAACGTTAATAATTTGGTTTAGCATATTCTACTATAATTGAAAAGAATTTAATTACTTTTAATATTATGTGATTAAAAATTACAAATTAATTGTTAAGAAGAATTTTTTTATATTTTTATGAACACAAATTGAGAGAAATTAATTACATTTATTTACGTAAAATTATATATAACTTTTAATATTTCAAGTAGAAATTTTTTTTATTCTTCATTCATAACTTAAATGAAATTAATTGTAGTTATATGTTATATCATATTAAATGTAAGAATACTATTTTTGTTAACTTGTTAATACTATTCAAGTTAATAAGTTAATTTGGTTGACATCTCCTCCTCTTGTGATTTTATATTATAGTATAGATGGTATCGATTTCTCTTCGGTGGCAAGTATTCCCTTTAAATATGTTCTGGCCCTTGAGATTCTGACTATGAAAATCAAATTATTTTCCTATGTTTGCAGTATGTTGTTTTGTTCATACATAATGCCATTTGAAAAACACGGTCGCTGTGATAATATACCTTGGTGCCGTGGCAGAGCCATCTGCCACAATGGTGGTTGTTGAGGGAATTTGCGATGGCGCAGGACTGCTAGTGCAGGCTGTTAAAATGAAATTAAACCAAGATCTTTGATCTTATCTGGGTTTTATCTGCGACTAAAATTACTCAAACTATGTCAAAGTTAGCTGCTTCTACTTTCTAATGGGCCATTTAGCTTTCTTATTTTAGACTTGGAGCATACTTTAGAGTAATTTGGAACACCATAATCAGATCCTCTGCTCTGCCGCCCAGAAATGCAATGATTGGATACCTCTTAAACCAAATCTGTATTTCTCAGTGCATGTTTGGCTACATAGTTTTGAAGGGTTTAGTACGTTTAAAGCGTTTGCAAGTCAAACGTAATTGAGAATTTTGTCGTGGATTAGTTTATTTCAAGAACAGATATATTTAACTCGCAAACAAAACGTTCCAAAAATAATACGGTGTGTTTACAAATCCAAACACATTAAATATTATTACCGTTAGCGCTGCAAATTCTAGTAAACGAACAAACCTAGAATCCTATTAGGCTACTACTCCAATATCTACCTAATTTGTCTCATTTTCCCTTTTGTTTTTTTCCCTTCACCCACCCCATGTTTCCCTCTCCCCCATTTTTCCTTGCTATGTTCCTCTCTCGGTCTCTCCTATTATCTCACCTCTTTTCTTTTAATATCCACGTCCAATAAACTTTTTATTTTTATTCTTTATTTCATTGCTTTCAGTTGTCCAGAGAAAGTTTGACCACTCAGTTGGACCCATAACAGCTAACATCATGCCACATCTAACATACATAACACTGATACTATTGGTCCCAAAACAGATCACTTGTTTCATCTCTCCAACATACATGCATTGACTAAATTAAGTAGCCAAATTTTTTGAATTCGTTAATTTTTGTAGTTGTTATGAGACAAGACAGTGTTTGAAAGTGATCGTTTGAGGAGGACTGTTAATGACAAGTGTGCTGATTTTGCTTATTTTGCCTTTTTTTTAAAAGAAAAAGGTACTTTTAAATTTATAAATTTTTATCGAATTCAACCAGTAAGATTCAAAAAAAAGTTACAAACATATAAAATTAAAATAAAAAAGAAAAATCAGGGGAGTCAATTGACTCATGACTCTTCCTGACAAGTAATTATTCAGGATTCTTGAGACAAGGTCAAGTAATATCCCTCATTAATCACATATTGTCATTTTGGCTCTTACAGTGAGTTCATATATAAAATTTGCGTAAATTTAATATAAACTATACATAAACCTTATATGTGAGACACCACTTAACACTATTCCAGAACAATAAATAATTTTTCATTTTTTATGACATGTCGTCTGTGGGACCATTACGTGTCGAATCGCTGATGATTTTATAAGATTCTATAAAATTTATTTTAAATTTCGAGCAATTCTATAAAATAATTTACGAATTTTTTACGTCTTTTAACGTTAAAAATACATGTTAAATATTAAAACTTGTCGATATGGACATGTTCAATCCCTGTGTTGGTTCATGAGCTCCTGCATTAGCGATCCACAAAAAGTAATATTCTCTTTATTTCATAATAATATTTGTTTTAGTTTCATATGTATAAATTAATCGATAATCATTTGGTCTATTAATATAACTCATATTTATTAATATAAAAATTGAAAAGTTAGAAAAGTTAGGAATGATATAAAAAAATAAATAATTTATATTAAAAAATATATAAAATAACAAATAAATTAAAATAAATTTCTCTTCTAAAAAATCTATCATTATGAAAGGGAGGGAATAGTATTCTTCGGTTTTCTCTGTCACCAAAATACTGGAAAAGAGGGACTGCACTCTGTGTAATCTACCTCCTTTATTCTAATTAAGTACTCCTATTAAATTAATTTAATAATATTTGACAGTTTATTTGTGCTATTATTAATGTTTAATAATTTAATTATCAATTAGAGAAACCATTGCCTCGTGGAAGCTGCCCAAAATCTAGAATCTTATGGAGCTGTTACTTGCTTTATGTTTCCAGGGTGTACATATTCCCTACATCTGCACCATTTTTATTATAGTGTAATAATATTTTTAAATAAATCAATATTATTTTTACATTTAAAATAATAATTTCACATAATTTTTTTTATATAATGTGAGATTCATTATTGTTATGAAAAAAATTAATTATTATTCTTAAAATATCACTGCCCTTTTTATTATAATTAGTGAATTAGTTTTAGGAATAGTAAATGAATCAACTTGGTTTTAACTAAACATGCTTATATCGAGACAAATCTCAAAGACAATCTATACAACGTGGTTTTAGAAAAGAGACTTGATATTTTTACGAGATTTCTTTTATATGAATAATAAATGGACCGCATATTTATGTAAAAGAGAATTTATAAAATTAATAAATTTTATTTGAGAAAATATTAATTTTTTTAAATAAATATAAATTTTATTTCGACTGTTTCAAAAGCAACCTCATAAAATATTGATACTTCCTACTTTTCAAAACCCCCACTGTAAGACCCCGAATTTTATGAAATACAAAATTTAATTTTTCTTCATATATATTTTTTTTGAAACAGTAAGGGGTTAAATTAACAAAATTGAAAGTTAAGGATGTTATGTGCAAATTTTATTTTGTCAGACAATATTCGCTTTGTCGGGGAATATTCGTTTGGTCGGGGAATATTCGTGCCGTACGACGGCGCCGAAATAATAAATTATTGGTGGACCCCACAACGGAATATTTGTCGGATATAGAAAACGACAGAAGTAACCTTTTTAAATAAAAATAGTCAACGGAACTGTTAAAATACCGGTGATAAAAGAATAGTAGCATACGGTAGTTTATGGTATTTTCTGTAGCACACGGTACTCTACAGTAACACACGGTATTGCATAGTGTCTCATATTATTGGTCTGATAATTGACACCGTAACTGTTATGCATCATTTCATCGATAATTGTCACTGCATAATATTTTATATTATCAATTCAATAATTGTTGTTGCACTGTTTTTAAAATTATTGAACCTAATAATTGTCACAGTAACATATGCACAGTAATTCACATTATTGAATCAATAATTGTCATTACACAGTAACGTATGCTTTATTTTACATTATTGTTATCTCTATTATGATGTTATTTAAACAGTTGTATTTCATTAATTTATTGACTTGATATCTAAGAGCTAACTATACTGTATTTATAACAATTAGTCATAATAATTGAATTGATAAAGTTATTTGTTTATTATATAAAGTTAGGTGATTATTAGGTGATATGAAATGAATGGTGTAGATTAAAGTGTGAATTATTGTTGAATAATTGAATTGATTTGTTTATAATATAAAGTTAGGTAATTATTAGGTGATATGAAATGAATGGTGTAGATTAAAGTGTGAATTATTGTTGAATAATTAAATTGATTTGTTTATAATATAAAGTTAGGTGATTATTAGGTGATATGAAATGAATGGTGTAGATTAAAGATAATATAATATTTGAAATGGATGGTGTAGATTAAAAGGTGATCTTTAAATGAATGGTTTAGATTAAATGAATGATAAGATTTTTGGCTATAAATAGAAGCCTTAACTTAAGGATTTTTCATAAACTTCCTTACTTGTTCTTTCTTTCTCTCTCTAAATACTTCTTGTGAAAGTTCTCTCTAAGTGTACTTAAGTCATCTTGAGTATTTGTGAAGATCTATAAGTATACGTGTACTGTTCAAGTTAATCAACCTCATTTAAATCAATATCCAGTCACGTGTTACGGTAAGGGATACCATCTTTTTCATCTTCCATTATTCAAACATACTATGGTAAGGGATTATCATTATTTGATTCTCGATAATAATATTGTTTCTTCCTTACTCATAAGACGTGCCTTTTATTTCCATGTATTAAATTGTGGGAATAACCTTACGGAGCGGATTGCCGCCTGTTGGTGAATAACCTTTCGTATTCATTCATTATTAATCTCTGAGAATAACCTTACGGAGCGGATTGCCGCCTGTTTGGTGAATAACTCTTTGTACTCAAATTCTATTAAATTGTGGGAATAACCTTACGGAGCGGATTGCCGCCTGTTGGTGAATAACCTTTCGTATTCATTCATTATTAATCTCTGAGAATAACCTTACGGAGCGGATTGCCGCCTGTTTGGTGAATAACTCTTTGTACTCAAATTCTATTAAATTGTGGGAATAACCTTACGGAGCGGATTGCCGCCTGTTGGTGAATAACATTTCGTATTCATTCATTATTAATCTCTGAGAATAACCTTACGGAGCGGATTGCCGTCTGTTTGGTGAATAACTCTTTGTACTCAAATTCTATTAAATTGTGGGAATAACCTTACGGAGCGGATTGCCGCCTGTTGGTGAATAAACCTTTGTATTAATTTCCTTCACCTTTTGTTAATCAAACCTGCTACGGTAAGGGATATTATTTTCTTTCATACTCCTAAATCGAAATTTATTATGGAACTATTGCTTCTATAATTCCTGAAAATATTATATGTTCCATAATAGTTGAACTTCATTATTTCAACTGAACCTTCCTATTTACGTGAACCTTTCTATTGAATTGTAACCGTTATTCTGAACTGTGGATCTTGAATTTCACTCCACATCATGTTGACAATTTGGACATTATTTGAATCTGTACAAAGTAAACTTCCGATACTTATTGTTATCCTATTTCTTCTGTTCATCATTTACATCATTCTAATCATCCAAAAAATCAAGTTGTTGTGAATATCTGTGGCCGGGGGCACAGATGTGATATATTTGTTGAACAGATGATAGGTTAAAGGCGATATAATAGGTTAAAGGCGATACATCTGTTCGGTGTCTTTTATGGCACGTGGTGAATGTTCTCTTTGGCCCGTAGTGCAAAGATGAACTGTTGTTTGGTATGATTATGACCAAAGGCTGAATCTGGTATAATCATGACCGTTGGTGTTATATTGAATGTCTTTGGCCCGTAGTGCAAAGATGAACTGTTGATGTGCATGATTATGATCAGGAACTGTGAATTTGTATTATCTTGACTAATGATATTTCAGATGATAAAAGTTGATGATGTTTTTCCTAAAAAGAGAACCGAGTGGACATTATAGTCTGCATTATTCTTCTAATAGATTACTCATTCCGCTGCTATTATTGATCTGAACGTTGTTTAAGAATTTAACTGCAGTTTTTGATATAAACCTTGTAGTCTATTGTATTCTATCAAGAACTCAACTGTTGAAGACTAATGATAATTTATTTGTCATTATCTTAGTCATGATATTCTTTACTGGGCTATTTGAGCTCACCCTTTCTTTTGTTCCATTGTTTTTCAACAGGAGATGAAAACATAACAGGGTCTAGCCGGGGAATGGAGTGAGGGTCCGAGGAATAGTTATCATAGTCTTCACGTTTTGTAAAATAGTGTGGCAATAATAGTGAAGACTTAGTTGTGTATTATTATACACTGTATTGTTGTACGTTGTGCTTTGTTGTAATAATTTTGTTGTAGTATTTTGACGACTCAAGTTTGGGCTGTGTGAGCCCAGATTTGGGGGCGTCACAGTTGGTATCAGAGCTTAGGGATATGGTCTTTAATGGAGATCTGGGGTTAGAACTAGGAGGGGAGAGACGAATAGAATCAATCACTAGTGTGTCCTACCTAAATTAGATTTATTTTTATCTAATGAATCGATTTGAATGTAGGAACATGAAGAGATGAGTCAGTTTATTTGAACTAACATTTATTTTGTGACCACAGTTAATTATGGCATCTGAAAATCAGGAGGTTAACTATGAAATTACCGAAACAAATGTAGCTGCAAAACAAGAGGCGACGAATAATCTTCTTACAAACTCAGAGTTGAATCATTTGCCTAAGGCAAAAATTATGCGTGTTCTATCCAGTAAGGATGAAGGTGAAAGCTCTGCTACAGTCGTTCCAGATCCATTCTTAGAAGCAATTAAAGGAAGTAACGAACTTGCGGAAATTATTGCCTTTAATTTACTCACTAATTGGGAGAGTGATATCACCTAGTTATGCTCTATAACAAAGAATCAGAATATATGGACTTTTCATATTAGTCTTTGGGATTTATGGTGTTCCAGCTATGATTTTCAAGATTATTTAAAAATGATGTTTCTATACTTTTGGGCGTTACAATTTAGAGGAATTCAGGTTAAGTTAGTCACTATCGTGGAAACTGCAGTCTATCGAAAATACTATTTTAATGGAAATCATTGGTACCTTACTACTGATGAAGTTGATGAACACGAGAAACAGTTTGCTAGAGAATTATTCAGTGGTATTCATATGGTTGAAATACGTGAAGATCCGAATGAAGTATTCGGGATTCGATTTGACGATAACAGTCAAGAAACCGAATGAGATGATAACCGGTAAGCTATTCTTAAATTCTCGTGAAGTCTATGTCATGTTAGATACTGACTCTACCCACTCTTTTATCTCACCTATATGTACTCAACGTTTAAATTTGACTATTGAAAACTTAAATCTTGTCTTATCAGTTGAAACCTCATTGGGAGAAATACCTATTACATTTACTATCTATAAATCTTGCCTAGTTCAAATCAACAACCTTACATTACTTGTTGACCTTATTTCTTTGGAGATGCATGAATTTGATGTGATTTTAGGAATTGATTGGTTGACTACCCATCATGCTAAAATTGATTTTTTCCATAAGATTATTAGTTTTCATATTCCTAATCAACCTGTCATGCAAATTCAAGCAACTAAACCATTGAAATCTATAACTGTTATTTCTAGCCATAAAACCATTCGTTTATTGAAAAACGGATGTCAAGCCTTTTTAGCTCATGTCACTGATTTGAACAAAAATACGTCAAACTTGAATGATATTCTCATTGTTAATGAGTTTCCTGACGTTTTTCCTGAAGAACTTCCTGGCTTACCCCCAAACCGTGAAATTGATTTTTGTATTGATCTTGAACTCGGTACCAAATCCATTTTCAAAGCCCCATACCGAATGGCTCCCATAGAATGCCAAGAGTTAAAAGTTTAATTATTAGATATTGGTATCATTCGTTCTAGTACAAAACTTATATCGAGCGAGGAATGCGAGAAGAGTTTCCAAGAACTCAAGAGGAGACTTGTTTCAGCTCCTGTTCTGACCATACCATCGGGATCGGGAGAATTCGTCATATTTAGCGATGCTTCAGACAAAGGTCTAGGCTGTGTCCTTATGCAACATGGAAATGTGAGAAAAATTATGAGAAAAATTACCCTACTCATGATCTAGAGTTGGCAGCAGTCGTTTTCGCGTTGAAAATTTGGAGACACTATTTGTACGGAGAAAAAGTGGATATCTATACGGATCATAAAAGTTTCAAGTATTTCTTCACCTAGAAGGAACTCAACATGCGACAACGACGTTGGCTTGAGCTGTTAAAGGATTATGACCACACAATCCAGTATCACCCGGGAAAGGCGAACGTTGTAGCTGACGCTTTGAGCAGAAAATCTTATGCAAGTACAAGTGCACTGCTGACAACACAAAAGTGTATTTTGTACGACTTGCAAAAGATGGAGATAGAGCTAAAGACACCAGGGACCCGCTCGAAGATTGCTCACGTGCGAGTAGAACCAACTTTAATCGATAAAATTAAAGCTGCTCAAGCTACCGATCCGGAACTGATAAACATGATAAAGAAAGTACAAGAAGGTGCCATTCCCGAAGCAAGAATCGACGAGAAAGGAATACTTCGAGTCAACTCTCGACTCTGTGTTCCTAACGATCATGAATTAAAGCATAAAATCATGATGGAGGCACACAACACGCCGTTTGCAATCCACCCAGGAGGTACCAAGATGTATCGAGATCTTCGACATACATTTTGGTGGAACAATATGAAAAGAGAGATTGCGGAGTTTATCTCAAGGTGCCTAACTTGTCAACGTGTCAAGGCAGAGCATCAAGTTCCTAAAGGTCCATTACAATCACTTGAAGTTCCCGAATGGAAGTGGGAACACATCAATATGGACTTCGTGACGGGTCTTCCAAAAGTTTCTCAAGGCTTAGATGCAATTTGGGTGATCGTAGATAGATTGACCAAATCTGCTCATTTCTTGCCTATACGAGAAAACTTTTCACTTGAACGTCTTGCCGGTATGTACATAAATGAGATCGTGAGATTGCATGGCATGCCAGTTTCCATAGTTTCTGATCGAGATCCTAGATTCACTTCACGCTTTTGGATCAGTCTACAAAAAGCTATGGGCACTGAACTACGTTTTAGTTCTGCATACCATCCTCAAACGGACGGACAATCGGAAAGGACGATCCAGACCCTCGAAGATCTTTTGAGACTTTGTGTATTAGACTTCAAAGGAAGTTGGGATAAGTACTTGCCGTTGGTGGAATTTTCTTACAACAACAGTTACCAAGCAAGCATAGGCATGGCTCCATTCGAGGCATTGTATGGAAGGAAGTGTCGCTCTCCAATATGTTGGAATGAGGTAGGAGAAGCAAAATTGTTGGGACCCGAGTTGGTACGCTTGACGACCGAAAAGATCCAAATGATCCGACAACGAATACAGACCGCACAAGAACGACAAAAGAGTTATGCTGATCTTCATCGGAGAGACGAAAATTTCAACGTCGGAGATCATGTATTCTTACGTGTTTCTCCATGGAAAGGGGTTACGAGATTCGGAAAGAGAGGAAAGCTCAACCCTCGATTTATTGGCCCATTTGAAATCCTAGATCGAATAGGAACCGTAGCCTACAGACTAGCCCTACCACCAAGTATGTCTCGCATCCATAACGTTTTTCACATATCTATGTTACGTAAATATGTGAAGGACCCAAACCACGTCATTGAGTTAGAACCAGACGTTATAGCAGAGGATTTAACATACGAGGAGGTACCTGTTAAGATCCTGGATAAGAAGGAGCAGATCCTACGCTCAAAGGTTATACCTCAAGTTAAGGTTTTATGGAGGAACCAAGATACTGAGGAAATGACCTGGGAGCTAGAATCTGAGATGAAATCTAAGTATCCTTACCTCTTCGATATGTCAGGTACGTCAATTTCGGGGACGAAATTTCATAAGGAGGGGAGGTTGTAAGACCCCGAATTTTATGAAATACAAAATTTAATTTTTCTTCATATATATTTTTTTTGAAACAGTAAGGGGTTAAATTAACAAAATTGAAAGTTAAGGATGTTATGTGCAAATTTTATTTTGTCGGACAATATTCGCTTTGTCGGGGAATATTCGTTTGGTCGGGGAATATTCGTGCCGTACGACGGCGCCGAAATAATAAATTATTGGTGGACCCCACAACGGAATATTTGTCGGATATAGAAAACGACAGAAGTAACCTTTTTAAATAAAAATAGTCAACGGAACTGTTAAAATACCGGTGATAAAAGAATAGTAGCATACGGTAGTTTATGGTATTTTCTGTAGCACACGGTACTCTACAGTAACACACGGTATTGCATAGTGTCTCATATTATTGGTCTGATAATTGACACCGTAACTGTTATGCATCATTTCATCGATAATTGTCACTGCATAATATTTTATATTATCAATTCAATAATTGTTGTTGCACTGTTTTTAAAATTATTGAACCTAATAATTGTCACAGTAACATATGCACAGTAATTCACATTATTGAATCAATAATTGTCATTACACAGTAACGTATGCTTTATTTTACATTATTGTTATCTCTATTATGATGTTATTTAAACAGTTGTATTTCATTAATTTATTGACTTGATATCTAAGAGCTAACTATACTGTATTTATAACAATTAGTCATAATAATTGAATTGATAAAGTTATTTGTTTATTATATAAAGTTAGGTGATTATTAGGTGATATGAAATGAATGGTGTAGATTAAAGTGTGAATTATTGTTGAATAATTGAATTGATTTGTTTATAATATAAAGTTAGGTAATTATTAGGTGATATGAAATGAATGGTGTAGATTAAAGTGTGAATTATTGTTGAATAATTAAATTGATTTGTTTATAATATAAAGTTAGGTGATTATTAGGTGATATGAAATGAATGGTGTAGATTAAAGATAATATAATATTTGAAATGGATGGTGTAGATTAAAAGGTGATCTTTAAATGAATGGTTTAGATTAAATGAATGATAAGATTTTTGGCTATAAATAGAAGCCTTAACTTAAGGATTTTTCATAAACTTCCTTACTTGTTCTTTCTTTCTCTCTCTAAATACTTCTTGTGAAAGTTCTCTCTAAGTGTACTTAAGTCATCTTGAGTATTTGTGAAGATCTATAAGTATACGTGTACTGTTCAAGTTAATCAACCTCATTTAAATCAATATCCAGTCACGTGTTACGGTAAGGGATACCATCTTTTTCATCTTCCATTATTCAAACATACTATGGTAAGGGATTATCATTATTTGATTCTCGATAATAATATTGTTTCTTCCTTACTCATAAGACGTGCCTTTTATTTCCATGTATTAAATTGTGGGAATAACCTTACGGAGCGGATTGCCGCCTGTTGGTGAATAACCTTTCGTATTCATTCATTATTAATCTCTGAGAATAACCTTACGGAGCGGATTGCCGCCTGTTTGGTGAATAACTCTTTGTACTCAAATTCTATTAAATTGTGGGAATAACCTTACGGAGCGGATTGCCGCCTGTTGGTGAATAACCTTTCGTATTCATTCATTATTAATCTCTGAGAATAACCTTACGGAGCGGATTGCCGCCTGTTTGGTGAATAACTCTTTGTACTCAAATTCTATTAAATTGTGGGAATAACCTTACGGAGCGGATTGCCGCCTGTTGGTGAATAACATTTCGTATTCATTCATTATTAATCTCTGAGAATAACCTTACGGAGCGGATTGCCGTCTGTTTGGTGAATAACTCTTTGTACTCAAATTCTATTAAATTGTGGGAATAACCTTACGGAGCGGATTGCCGCCTGTTGGTGAATAAACCTTTGTATTAATTTCCTTCACCTTTTGTTAATCAAACCTGCTACGGTAAGGGATATTATTTTCTTTCATACTCCTAAATCGAAATTTATTATGGAACTATTGCTTCTATAATTCCTGAAAATATTATATGTTCCATAATAGTTGAACTTCATTATTTCAACTGAACCTTCCTATTTACGTGAACCTTTCTATTGAATTGTAACCGTTATTCTGAACTGTGGATCTTGAATTTCACTCCACATCATGTTGACAATTTGGACATTATTTGAATCTGTACAAAGTAAACTTCCGATACTTATTGTTATCCTATTTCTTCTGTTCATCATTTACATCATTCTAATCATCCAAAAAATCAAGTTGTTGTGAATATCTGTGGCCGGGGGCACAGATGTGATATATTTGTTGAACAGATGATAGGTTAAAGGCGATATAATAGGTTAAAGGCGATACATCTGTTCGGTGTCTTTTATGGCACGTGGTGAATGTTCTCTTTGGCCCGTAGTGCAAAGATGAACTGTTGTTTGGTATGATTATGACCAAAGGCTGAATCTGGTATAATCATGACCGTTGGTGTTATATTGAATGTCTTTGGCCCGTAGTGCAAAGATGAACTGTTGATGTGCATGATTATGATCAGGAACTGTGAATTTGTATTATCTTGACTAATGATATTTCAGATGATAAAAGTTGATGATGTTTTTCCTAAAAAGAGAACCGAGTGGACATTATAGTCTGCATTATTCTTCTAATAGATTACTCATTCCGCTGCTATTATTGATCTGAACGTTGTTTAAGAATTTAACTGCAGTTTTTGATATAAACCTTGTAGTCTATTGTATTCTATCAAGAACTCAACTGTTGAAGACTAATGATAATTTATTTGTCATTATCTTAGTCATGATATTCTTTACTGGGCTATTTGAGCTCACCCTTTCTTTTGTTCCATTGTTTTTCAACAGGAGATGAAAACATAACAGGGTCTAGCCGGGGAATGGAGTGAGGGTCCGAGGAATAGTTATCATAGTCTTCACGTTTTGTAAAATAGTGTGGCAATAATAGTGAAGACTTAGTTGTGTATTATTATACACTGTATTGTTGTACGTTGTGCTTTGTTGTAATAATTTTGTTGTAGTATTTTGACGACTCAAGTTTGGGCTGTGTGAGCCCAGATTTGGGGGCGTCACACCCACTCCCCCAAAACAAAATTCATTTTACAAGATTTATAAATTGCTCACTTCGTCCGATTTTATTAGTTTTAATTGATTTTTTTATGGTTAAATTAATTAATTTTAAGATTAAGAATTAAATAAATGTATTAAAAAATTTAAAATCAAATAAGTTGACTTTGATAGTATGTTTGATATATTTTTTTATGATAATAATTTTGTGCCTATATCTAATAAACTTAAGAATAAATTTTGATGCTAAATATAATCAATTTAACCATAAAAAAATCCATTAAAATAAATAAAACTGAACGGAGGGAATAAAAAGAATATGTTTCTCTTTTCGATTTAGCTCTAAGTCTATTTAGTGTTTAGTTTGATAATGGTAAAATTGTGATAGTAAATTTAAAGATATCGTCTCATTAAATACTACTCCATTATAAATTATAAAAAAAATAAAAAACTCTTTTTGGAACAAGAAAAATTAATAAGTACTCTCTTTGTTCTAAGTTATAAGATAATTATTGTCTTTAAAAAGTCAATACAAGATATTTTTCAAACTCAAAATTGAAATAATTCATTATATAAAAATTATGAAATAATAAATATTCTAATGACTAATACTTTTTATATAATAATTTATAATATTCATTATTACATTGATTAAAATTTTAAAAAATTATATCAATTTTAATTGTAAAAATATTTGAAATTAATTTTAAAAAATTAATAATAATCTTTTATTTTGAAACGAAGAACACGGAAGGACATGCTTAAATATAAAAAATTGCATTTTGAAACTAGCGAGATTTCAAAGAGAATCAAATCGTCACAAACTAACTAGACATAATCTATTTTGAAAATTAAGACTGTTAAATGAATCAAACTATTTGGGTTCAATTCATACTTTTTCGATTAAAAGTTCAATTTAAGCTTGACTCGAAATATAAACGATTTAAATATGGCTAAAATTTAAAATTCAATAAATTACTCGAATTTCTTTAAATTATAATTTTTTATTGATATCCGAATCATATTTGTTCGAAAAATTTGAACTATTTAGGTTCGATTCGAGATCGTACCTGACTCAGTAACTAAACGAATTTCAATTAAATGTTATTTCATACTCGATAAATTTTATAAATTAAATCTAAATAACTTAATATTCAACTCGATTCAATTCGTTTACCCTCTTAATCTAAAGTAAATAATTTGTTTATGAGAAGTTAATTAGTGTAAAAGTCAATGTTATTTTTAAATGGAAATAATATGAAAAAATTGGATATATCATATAAGTACATCACACGGAGGGAAATGAAGCCTGGAGAGGACGAATGGTGGGATGGCGTCACAGAAGAGCACAGGCCGGCAGGGAGAACGTGCGGACGTAAACTAACATTGTTAGCAGGTCGGTAGGTAGGCTAGGTGGAGAGAGGAGGGGTATGGTCCATTGTCCTTTCCCATTTTCCCAACTCGATTTCCTTTCTTCTGTCAATGTTCTCATCTTTTCAAGTCTTTTTTTATAAAAAATAATTAATTTTTTTATAGCATATATATATACATACCCACACACAAATTGTATTAAGATAATGACATATTATTATTAGCGGAATTTTACGGACATTTATGTAGACAGATTAAGGGAGTGTTTAATTAGAATTTAATGCATTTGAATGGTTAAATTTGTTAATCATTCAATGCGTTTATTTAGGATTAAATGATTGAATCGATCAGATTTTTGGACTGAATGATTAAGTTTAATTTTTTTAGTTTAATAGTTATGTTCTGACTGAATGAAGTAAAAAAATAAAAAAAATATTAAATATTATATTAAGTAATATTAAATAAATTTACAATAACTTTGAATTTTTTCAAGAGGAAAAAATAGTAAAAATATATTATCCAGATGTTTCAGACATGTCACTTATCAAATAATTTTTTTCATTCAGTATTCAAAAATTTATTTTATTCAACTCATTCATATTACTTAAGCATTCAGAACTATTTCATTCAATTTTTATCAAACACCCCCTAAATAAGCATGTTGGATCTTATCTTTATCTAAATTAATAAATAAACTCGTGCGAAATACAGACTATTTGAATATTAGTATATAAAATTTATCTAATCATAATTTTTTTTTAAAACGTGTACTATATGTATTGTTAATTAATCGATTCATATACTGATCACAAATTTTTTTAAAAAAATATGAAAAGTCTCAATATTGAATATATGTAGATTTGTGGTGGTAAATACATATGAATAAATAGAAAAAGAAAAAAAAAAATGGTACTAAGAGATAAAATGAATGAAACATAAAATAAAAAAATAAGTCATTTGAGTCAGCTTGTTTGAGTTAATTTGATCAACCAACATAACTCATTTAATTCATTTAATTGGATGTTAATTGAATTTTGTGCTTTTATAACTTGACCTACCAAAATAACTCATAAAATAACTCATTTGATTGGATGCTAATTGAATGTTGTGCTTTTATATATAGGAATGTTAACCTATTAATATTATTGTAAAGAAATTGTATGATTCAACACACACTTATGTAGATTGATTTAATAAGTATGTTAGATTTCATCTTCTTTGTTTAAAAGATTTACCTATTGTTAAAGTTTTACGATTCAGCGCACACTTATGTAGACTGATTAATAAACATGTTAGATATCCTCTTCACACAAAAAGTTAACTTATTAAGTTAAAATTTCACCACACGATCTTAATTTTTTTTCCCATGTAATTCTATCCTTCATCAACACACTAAACACATCTTCTTTGAGTCTTTCAAGAGTTTTACTCGACTTTAATTCTACTCCACTAAGTCAGGGTTATCTTGAGTCATTCCCTAAAGTGTCTATGAATGTTTCACCACGAAGTGTCAATCTAATACTTGAGTCTATGGGATCATGAGAGTCTATGGAATCATGAGTTCTAATATCAATCTTTAAAAATATAGGAGGTCCATATATGCTTATCAACAACCATATTTTGATCAAAGAAATTAATTTGTTAAGTTTATGTCTTGTTAGATCATATGTTTTTAATATATTTTTTTATATTTTGGTGTGAAATTTTTATTATCATACAATATTTCAATAATTATTAATATTATATTTATATTATTTTATTTGATAATGTATCATGATCTTGTATCAAATTTTTTTCCTTTTAAATTAGTATTACATAAACTTATATGTATTTGATGAATACATATAAGTTGATATTTACACGATAAAAAGTATGAGAAAAAAGAAATATTTTTGTTTTGCACAATTTTGCCTTATCATCAAAAGTAGGCATGAAAAAGGACAATAGGATCCCTGCTAATATATAAGTACCATGAGTATGTAGCTAGTTTAGCAAACATTCAATGTCCTTAATTACCCCCACTAGTATGCTTATATAAAACTATATGTCTATATCAATCTAGCCTATAGTTTTATGGAACACTGTATTGCATACTTTACGATAGCAAAAGTGTATAAACACAATTTTTAAAAATAAATTTAAACATAAATTTTATTTTTATTATTAAAAAATAGAGCATGATACGAATTTTTACTCTAAATTCTACTTTTTAATGATAAATATAAAATTTGTGTCTCAAAATTTGTGCACTTAAACGTATTCTTTAGAATATTGTCGTAAGTGCAACCACTTGGTCGATCAAAGATTATTATTTTTTCTATTTTATAAACATTAAATAAATTTAATTTACCTTCAAAAAATGTATTTAAACTGAAATACGATTAAAAAAATAATAATAATTGGGTGTCTTACATTGTTTCTTGTTATAGTCACATATATGTTTATGAAAATTAACAAGGAAATGAGAAACAGTTTATTAATTTTTCCACCTTCATGGATGAGAACTGTTTGAATATTATTTTCTAGTTATCTTATAAACAAAAACATTATCAGAATTTAATTAATCTATAGTACTTTTATTTGTTTATTTAATTTGCTTATAAATAAAATAAGAATAAATTTATAGATGAATAAAATCAACATATGACTTTGAAGTTGCATTTCTAAAAAGAAGATATAAAATAGATGTATCTGTAAATGGACTTATAAAATAAAAAGAAAGTAGTATTATATTATTAATCAGCACGAGGAAAAGAAGGGCGTGGGTCGGTGGGCTTCACTTAAAGCTGCAAATCGAACCAAACAGTTCGGACTAGATATGAGTTCAACTAGAAAAAATATATGTGAGACTGGAATTCGTTAATAATATGATCCAAAGCTGAGCATAAAAAAATAGCTTGAATAAAAATACGAGTAGAATCTGAATAAGGTTATACTCGACTCGTTTAAGATTCAAACTATTCGAATTTTTAATCATGATCCGATACATAATTGATTGATACATATTCGAATAGATACTCGATACATTTTCTAATAATATATACACAATTAAATAAAATTTAAATAATTAGTTATTATTTTTTAATTTTATTTTATTTGTAATTTTAATTATAATTTTATATATCTAAAGTGTAATTTTAATTATATTTTTTTCATTTAAGCAAAATAATAAGTTCAATTAATAATTATATATATTATAAAACTAATTATTATATGGAGACTCAAATTCGAGTTTGAATTTAAAATTAGCGAGTAGTTTGAATATAATTTTATCTGAGTCGAATTGAATTCGAGTAACGAAAATTCGATTCGAGCCTAATATGAGAATTTTTTTTCAAATATAGTTTGAATTCGAGTACGAATTTAACTTTACGAGTCAAATTCTAATATTTTAAAATTCGGATCGATTCGAGTCGTGGCCTTAGCTTCACTCACATCCATTTTATTTATTTATTTATTTATTTTTATGTAAGAAGATATCTTGGAAAAATCAATATATTTGCTAAAAAAAATAATAATGTTTTTGATAAATAAAGTCAATCATGTTGTATTCCATTATTTATTATACAAGAGGTGGTCTTGGAAAAATAAATATATTTGCTAATAATAATTATAATTATAATAATAATGTTGTTGTTTTTTTAAAAAACAAAGTCAACCATGTAGTATCGAGATATGCTATCGTATATATAATACAATATTCTAGTATATTTAACCTTCAACAATTTGCTCAAGTAGTACATGTTTATATTAAAAATCTTGGAGATTGTTAGTTTGAGTTCTCTTGAGATTTGCCTAGGTCAGAAATAAAACTTCAGACCTTCTAAACTCATACGACCAATTTTTAATTAAATTGCTGAGAGATGTATTTGACTTTTTATATCAATTTCAGAATTTTTAAAATTTAAACTAATACAATTTTTAAATTTTAGTAAAAATAATTATAATTACTATAAACACGATAAATGTTACCGACCATGTGTCATTTTAAAAACTTAAAATAAATTCAAATCACTTTTAAATTTTAAATTATTTAAAAAAAAATTAAATTATACTTTTAATAAAATATTACTGACAAATTTATGTCAAATTAAATATCGACATACATAAATACATGGTATAGAAGACAATAAAAAGAAGGAACACCTATGCCTTATTTTATTGTCTAAATGCATAAGATTTCACGTTAGTTAATTAGAATATAAATTTTCATGAAATTAGTCTGATATAATTTTTTTTTTTTATTTTAAAAACCCATAAATTTCTACTCCAAAGCACCGTTAATCACAAAGTTGAAAATTCCTAATAAAATATAATTATTGCTATTTATCACATGTTGCGATAAAATATATTGATCTTTGTTACGAGTAGAAAGTAGGTAACTAACACTCGGCGTATACATGCGAATATAAATCATGTGAGATACAATAGAAATTTTATAAATTCTAGAAAATTAAATAAAAAGATACAAAGACTAATATAAAAAAAGACAATATAATAATATAATTAGGAAAATAATATTTTTATAAAATTTGTTAATATTTTTATATATAAACTGTCGCTATAGATCTATAATGACGATCAAACTAATATAAAAAAAGACAATATAATAATATAATTAGGAAAATGATATTTTTATAGAGTTTGTTAATATTTTTATATATAAACTGTCGCTATAGATCTATAACGACGATTTTGACCGTCGTTATAGATCTATAACGATAATTTATATATAAAAATATTAAAATATTATGTAAAACTATTAATTTTCTATAATTAAATTTATAAAAAATAAAATAATATGATACAATTATACCGCTTGCGTCAATAATGTCGGAGAATCGCTTTATAATATAAATATATTATAAATAATAAAAATTAATATATATTTTGTTATAAAAACTTATTTTATATTTTTATAATAAAAAACAAAATAAGAAGAGTACAGAATAAAGTAGTAGGGCTGCTGATGCATCATATGTCTATTATGCCAGGTAGGGCCGATGAAGAAAAGACAGTGGCATTAACGTTATATATTCCCATATACAAGGGCAATATTCTCCTCATCCTTCCTTAGCACCCCAAAAACAGTAAAACGCACCCTTTCTTCACCTTCTCTCTCCTTCCTTTATAAATCACTCTTCAGTCTTCACCATTCCCACTTTCACCAAGCACAGAAAAGCATGAAGGAGCTCCAAAGCCCCAAAAATGGCGAAACCACCACCACAAAAAACCTTCAAAACCCCAACAATGGCGAACCCACCAATTCCCACGACCACACCATTTCCTATGAAGATTTCGACAGCGCTTGCTCCACCCCTTACGTCAGCGCTCCTTCTAGTCCCGGCCGTGGTCCGCCCATCGCCGCCGGCGGTGGCGGCTTCTTTTACAGCGCTCCGACTAGTCCAATGCATTTCCTTTTATCCGCCTCTAGTTTAACCCCAACTTCTTCTTCCATTCCTCGTGAGGATTTGGAAGAATTTGATTTCGCTGCCAGCTGGTATTCGACGACCCGACCCATGAGCTCTGCGGATGAGTTGTTTCTGAATGGGAAGATCCGGCCGCAGAAGCTTGCTCCGTTACTCGATGTGGAAGAGAGTAGAAGTGAAGAGGAAGAGTATTCCCATGATAATGGCGGGAAAATCGTTAGGGGAAGAAGAGAGATGAAATCGCGCAATAGATCGTTGCGTCGGATCAGATCTTTGTCGCCGTTGAGGACCACATCCGAATCCTTCCCAAAAAAAGAGGAAAAAATTGACGACGCGACCGGGCGTGAAGAGGACGCGCCGCCGCCTGGTACATCGTCGCGGTCGTCTTCGGTGGGGCGGAACTCGAAGAGGTGGGTCTCATTGAAGGACTTTCTATACAGAAGCAAAAGTGAGGGACGAAATAATGGACGTCACAAGTATTTCTGGTCATCTCTTTCATTTTCCCCTGTTAAAGAAAAGGATAAAAAGACGGCGGCGCCAGGTCTTCCGGCGATATCATCTGATAGAGGGAAGTCCCCGGAGACCGGTGAGGGAGAGAATGTGGTGAAGAGAGAGCAGCGGAGCAAGGCGGCGACGGCGGCCGGAAAGAGGAGGTTGGGGTTGTCGGCGCATGAGCTACATTACACGGCGAATAGGGCGCAGGCGGAGGAGATGAGGAGGAAGACGTTCCTGCCGTACCGGCAAGGGTTGTTGGGGTGTTTAGGGTTTAATTCAAAGGGTTATGGAGCCATGAATGGGTTTGCTAGAGCTCTAAACCCCGTGTCTTCAAGCTAAAATATACGGCAACTATGTTGTTTGAAGGTTTTTATATTTTTGTATAAAACTTTCGGATATTAAGTGTGTTCTTGTTTGTTGTTAATCATGTATATTTGGTGACATTCTCGTTGTTGCCTTCTATATATATCTATATATATATATATAGATATATAGATCTAAAAAGATTAGTGTTTTTGAATCTCTTGTGGTTTAGAATGCTAAATATGTTGAGCTTTTTTCATTTTTGTTGTTAATACGAAATTAAACTAATTAGTCGTTAAATTGAACTCATGATTATAATGTAATATTATTTTTTAATTTCCTTTTGCTGTCTATTTCTTGATTTTTGCGTGTCGTGTTAATCTTTTCTTTATTTCAAGAGAATCGACAAAAAGAAAAAGATTGGTACATTAATATCGTTTCAATTTTAGCGTATATACATATTTAAACAATATACATTGATTATAATAAAGAAATTAATTTTTTATTTATAAATTTTATGGTTATGAGTAGCATAGGGAGTAAAAATTATTAAATATTTTTCGAGTACTTGTCATTAGGCGTGTTCATCAGTAAATTATTGAATCGATACCGAAAAAATTGAACCGATATCGAATTTAAAATACCGTTAAAACAAGAATTGGTACCGAATTATTGGTTCGGTACAAAATCGGTATCGATTTTTTTGATTCGATTTTCAATTTATACCGATTGATAATGTATATAATTATAATTTATAATAATATATATAATTATTATATATATTATAATAATTATAATAAATTTTTTAATTATTTTAGTATACCGATTTTTATCGAAATTCAGAAATGTTCATACTGCTACAAGTACTGAAAAGTATAAAAAATGGGCATCGCCAGTATCGGTACTAACCGGTTCGATAAAATCGAATTTTTTGAACATCTCTACCTATCACATGATATTCCACAACATTTATGTGGTGTGATGTGAGTACTTAAAGTAAAATGATAAATTTTAAATATTCACATGATAATACATGAATAGTGTAAAATATAACGTAATAGGTGTCGTAAGACCACTGAATTCACAAAGAAGAAGATAACATCAACTATTGATCATAGCCAAAATAGTTCAAAATTAGACTTAGTTTTGAATACATTTTGTTATATTAAGGCGGGTCTTACTATTTAATTAGAAAACGAAGGGGAAAAAACATTAAATGGATAATTAAGTATCGATAGATTCCTTCTCCTCTACCTTGATCACAAGTGAAGAACTCTTTTAAATATAAATATTTTTATTTTGAAATTTTGGCCGACTTTTATTCTAGTGCGCTTATTAAAAAAAATGTTTATTTCAATTTTTAGCTTAATAATTGTAAACCAAAATGCATTGTCACAAGGGTGGATCTTTTTGGTTTTTTTGAGCCAATAATTTGAGCCGACGTGCATGGTGTAGGTGTAGTGACAGAGCTCCACAGGCCCACAGAGTTGCCCATGGCTCTTGCCTGCTAATAAACATCGTGTTCGATTAAAAGCCTCTTTAGAGTGTTGTTATGTGTTTGTGGGTATAAAATTACTAGGCCAGACCTTGTGATGCAAAAATCAATCAATAGATAATGAGATGGTTGCTAAAATCTTTTGGGAAAGATCGACTTAACCTAATATTTTTGGCCTTTTTCTTTGTAATAATTCTTTGAATTATATATGACAATTACACACTGATAAGCTTTGCATTGAACAAGTAGTGATGAGGGGTGGAGCCTTGTTACTACACGTAAGTATTTGGGTCATTGTGTCTCTTTATGAGGTTTAATGAGGACATAAGACTTTGTTGTTGGTATGTGTGTTGATGGTCTTGTTCCTAGTTCCTACCACTTGTTATGTTCTTTGTTTCTTGAGGTGTTCCTTCTTTTACATTATTAAAAATATTTATTGAGAATTGATTATAATTAAATTCTCTTGCATATTTAAAGTTGTACCCCACATTAGTGAATTGAGTCGTATTAGATCATCCCAAATTTCAATCTTTATCCATTACTTTCAAAATATTTGAAAATTGTGTTCCGATAAGGAATTTTTTATTATTTGCAATCACTATCGATGGAAATGTGCATATGATAAATCGATAGATGCATGCAATACTCCACTAATAACGCACAAATAATTTCTTTACACCAACCATCCATCCGAACAATCTCATAATAAATTATGTGCGAGTTGCCTAAGAATATTATGAAGTTGTCATTTAAGATGCTTATCACAAGGCTTATTATTAATTTATCATTAGCAAATTTTAGTCCTCTCCCATTGTATAATATGATTTGATTGATTAATATTGTACTAAAAATGTTGATTTTCACTCTGGTTATTAATTATTATTATTTTTGTTACAAAGACATTATTATACTAAAAAAATATTATAAACAAGTTATTATTTAACATTCCGTCTAAAGAATTGACAGAAGTGTTGAATAGTGGTGTATTTGAATATGTGGCAGGTGGATCCTTTTTCTGTGGAGGGTTAATTGATATTTTGGTTACTATATCAGGGGTCGATTTTTGTTTTGGTCATTGATTTTTTTTTTTTTTTACAAACATTATTATACTTCAAAAATGTTACAAACTGGTCATTACTTAATTGACGTGTGAGTTAGTTATTAGATCCCTTTTTTGATTTCTACACCAATATCATGTGTCACATCAATAATAATCAACTCACACGTCAATTAAGTAATGACTAGTTTATAATATTTTTTAAGTATAGTAATGTCTTTGTAACAAAAAAAAAAAGATTAAATAACCAAAATAAAAATCGACTCCTAATACAGTAACTAAAATATCAATTAACCATCCATGTAATAGGGTCCCACTTACCACATATTTAAATGCCCTACATGACAGCTAATAAACGTTGGTTTATTCAGCACTTCCGTCTATATTTTGGAATGAATGTTAAGTAATGACTAGTTTGTAATATTTTTTTGAGTATAATAACATTTTTGTAACAAAAAAAATTTTAATAATCAAAATAAAAATCGATCTCTAATACAATAACCAAAACATCAATTAACCCACTAATTAACTAACCACAAAGAAAATATAAATACTTTGGTGCATGAGGATGTGGTGATAATTTTACACATCCATCTCTCCCAAACCTAAATAATTTTCATTTTTTTTTCTCATGAGTATATAACTTACCATTAATATAATAATATTTATATGAATATATGACTTTTACTTATAAAATTATGATTTTTTTTATTTATTCAAACCCTACAAAAAATTTGGAGCATATAATGAGATTTTGGGTAGGTACTCTTATGGAGTTTAGGACCCTTGATAGCATTTACTCTATTTTGGTATTGAACATTTAGCAAGACACATTTTCAGGCGTTATCGGTACCTATTCCTCGGTCCCAATGGACTATTGCTACCCTCTCTTTTTTTTTTTTGAAACTATTTCTATTACGATTTGATTATAGGGATACATCCCATCCTCGAATTTAATTGTCTGCAAATATAAAAACCCTATAGTGTATGAAGTTTAAAAAAAATAATCTTAATCTACCCTGATTAGATGTTACACTACTACTAAAATGTCCTTCCATCTTACAAAAATTGACTTAGTTTTGAATTTTAAAGTCAAATTGCCCAATTTAAAATTAAAATTTATTCCATTCTCTATTAAATATAGCTAGAAAGATTATAACCGCAAGAAATTATATTTAATTTACTACAATATCTAATTTTTGGAAGTTCAAAAATATGAATAAATTTGCTTAACTAACGATTCTAAAATTAGTAAATTTGACAAAAAAAATTAGCAAAAAAAAAAAAAAATTGACCAAAAAATTCAAATTAAGTTAGTTTTTGCGGGATAGGGAAAGTACATCTTATAATATTTAATTAATCTTGTTCTTATTCCTTTGTTTTTTAATAAAATTTAATAGTCTATTATAAAATATGTTATTTATACAAAGATGTTCTTTTTTTTTCCCTCTTAATTTTAAATTTTTAGCTCCTAGGAAAAAAGTAAAAAATAAAGGTGGGCTAGGGGGTTGCGTAAACAAGGCGTGCAAGGTGAGTTTGGGGGCAAATTTTAAAAAAGTGCAGGGAGAATCCTCTTGTACCGTACTCACGGTGTTGTCATATTTAAGTTACACGAGTTGAGTTTTAATTATTAGGTTGAGTTGAGTTTTAATTAGGTTAAGATCAAATCGACTAAGTATAATAATTAAAAATAAAAAAACGCGAAGACACAAAATGAAATAATAGTTAAGGCATTGACCAATTAAAAAGACACTACACATATTGAAAATAAGTCAATTATTATATATTTAAATATATTAAGTTCGTATAAATGCTAAAGCAAAATTATAATCTCATTAAATTGTTATCAACCTTCTTAGCAGGAAAAATTATTCAATTTACCGGAAGCAAATGAACATTTTGCTCTACCCTCTCACATAGTAGTGGGATTTATAAGTAGTGGGACCCTTATAGATCTCATTGTTATGTGAGAAAGGGAAGCAAACTATTCATTTACTCTCGGTGCACTGAATAATTTCTCTCTTAACACTCACACCAAAAATAGGATTGTCAATTAGAACGGTCAAATCCAAAATTCGATTATTTACTCCACTAAAAGTTTGTGCAAAATTAATTTGAGAGTAAATTTAGTTGGGCTTAAACAAAAATTAAAGTTCGAAGTAAAAATTAGACTGAAGTTGGTCACAAGTAACTCGACACTATAAAAAAGATGCTTAAAAGTGACGGACTTTATTCTGACCCATCGATTTTTTTGGCATTAACCTTTTAAACCGAGTGAATAATTATCGGGTTTATGCAGTTGGTTTTAGTAATATCAATTGCCTTGTCCATCAGTTGTATTAATCCCAATGAAATAAAAAAAAAAAACTAGCAACTTGGATCGTGTGACGCCCCCAAATCCGAGTTATCTCAATCTCGTATTTAGTGTTCATGATCCAATATATCCAATACCACTAAACAATATATATTACTACTGCGAAAATAAATAAACATGCATTGTTCATTTTAAAAAGGTTTACTACAACCCATGGTCTTAACATTAACAAAATACATCAACACTATCCTATAAATACAAAGGGGATCATGATTTACAAAATAGAATAGTAATAACAAACTATTTCTAAAGCTTGTACTTGCCTTTGTCCTTCTTGAAATGTTTAGACTTAACTGTAATTAGTTCGTGATATATATATATATATATATATATATAGCAAGAGTGAACAACTACTATACTCAGCAAGTTTAAAATAATTAATAAAGACATATCATGAATAAATTGCGAATGAAATGAAGTACTCAACAATTGAAGGTAGTTGATGAATTTACTGATAGAATAATCAAAGTTCAAACGAAGAAATGAAGAATGATTATTTACTACTGAGTGGTCCAACCGACCATGAACATTGACAAGGAATCAATCATTTGAATGATCCTTTTATAATTCAGTTTGTACTTGAGGGGATTAGCCTCTTGTACACCATGTGTGTGCATACTATTAAACTCTAAACGTGTCAGACAAACGACACTTATAGTCCCATAGTTAGGGTTTGTTCTCTCAATACAAGATTTTCGCACCAACTACTGTTTTGGATAACTTTTAAAAATATTAACTTTATATGTCTAGCCGGAACAAATGGCGTAGACTATTTCTTAGACAGTTCATGTAATGAAGAACTTTAAATAATTTACAGTTCAATAATATAACAGTATTTCAGATACACAAAGTGTGGATATCAATAATTAACATTTATGTGGAGTAATTAACAATATATTAAATCACTAACATGCTTGAAAATAATAATTCAAGTTTGAGTTAGGAAACTTGTATAATGAAATGAGTTTAGGGTTTAGGAACTTGCCTTAATCGTAGACTACAGCTTAGACGACTTAAATTACTGTCATTGAAAGACCTAGTGTTAAATAGGTTTATCTATCAATTAATAATGCACATAGGATTTCATATATCATTATCAAACATACTGCCATATAAGCACATAATTATCTATTTAGCAACACATAGCTTACAAGACAAAATTATCACACTTGGATAATATCTTAATTACCAAATAATATTAATAATATCAAATTCATTTACTAATGTTATTAGTTAGTTAATAACATCTTAATTGATCACTACTATTATTAATTCTCTAATAATATTTAACCATGTATTGTTATTATTAATTATTTAATAATAACTTAATCAATTACTATTATTATTAATCATTTAATAATAATTTAATCACTTACTATTACTATTAATCATTTATTATTATTAATTATTTAATAATAATTTAATTATTTACTATTAATTTAAGTAATATTATTATTTAATAATATTTTAAATCATTTAGTAATATTTAAAACTTAAACAATTTAAAAGTAAATTGTTTAATCATTTTTATTAACTTCTTTATTCATTTACTTTATTTATTATTTAGCCTTTAAATAATAAATGATTAATTTAATTTTTTTAATTACTTTATTTATTATTTAATATTATTTAAATAACAAATAATAACCTTTATATATTATTTAAAAAAATTAAATAATACATAATTATTTATGCTATTATCTTCATTTCTCTTAAGTTAAGTGTAATTATCAAAAATATCTACTTGACTTATTATTTTTACATCTCTTGGATATTTTTAGTGTATTTCATTTTATAAACAAAATAATTTTCTTTTAATTTTTCATCTTCATTTACTATTTTTCAATAGGCCAATTCTGACCAGAATTTGTAATAATTATTAAACATCTAGTTTTTGTTAGAAAATTCTAAAATTTATATTGTAGCTTCCTTTCATCATAAAATACTCCCATTAAAAATTTCATAATTTTATAAGTTATACATTTTGAATTATAGCAGTCATACTCTTTTAAAACTTGAAAAATCGTTGGGTCATAACTCACTCATCCGAAGTCGGACAGAGCTCATTTTAGGATTGTGGCTGATCTATACCATATAATATCATGTTTAAAATGTCCGGAATATTTAGAGCAAGAAAAGTGGCCAAAACAGCCCTCACAAAATTCTGGACAATAGGTTTTTTAGATTTTTTCGACAGGAACTGTTTTGCTAGAAAAATCACCATAAATAGCTCATTTAATATTTTTCAGTTGTTCCACTTGAAAAATCTCTGTATCTTATAGTAATAACACCCAAAGTTGACGGATCATGAATACGACTTACGGAATATGAACAATAACTCTGGGAATGGACTATTTAGATTTGGGTTTTCCGACGAAAATCAATTTTATGCTTTGATCAACTTTTCCATCATAGATGCATACAAATACACTAGTTAGGCACATTAAACTCTAGATTTATCATTCTAACATAGATATAGACATAATGAGTTTGAAAAATAATTTTTTACCATTAAAATATATTTTTGACCGTCAAAAATACTTCAAACATACATAAATACATACATTAAAGGAAAGTCAGGTTTTGAAGCACTTTTAACCTTTTAGTTGCTTTCTTCCTTTTTGTTAAAAATGAAATCAAGCTTAGATGGTCCACCTTGAAGTCTAGATGATCTTCCTCTTTATCTCTTAGGGTTTCATTCCTTTCTTAAGCTTTCTAGCTTTTCTCTTATTTTTGTTCTCTAGCTTCCTTTCTCTCCAACACTTGGTAAAAGAAATGAAATGAATGAACTAATGAACGAGAGAGTTTTGAGTATATTAAACTCTACCTAGTGAATATGTATACTTACACAGTGTAAGTATACACATCAAAATAGGCCTACTAGACTTGTTATCATTTCCTTGCTTCTTCCAACATAAACCAAACTTCCAAGGGAAGCTACAAGGCCCCCAAAAAGTCTCCATAAGCTACCGACAATAAGGTCTCACAAGGCTCCAAATTTAGCTTCTTTTTCCTTTCTTTTAATGCTTAAAATGTGGTAATATGTATACATATTGATACTGTTAGTTCTCAGAGGCACACAAGTGATCTAGAAGGGGGGGGGGAGGGTTGAATAGATCTCTTAAAAACTTTTTAAGATTAAGTTCAAAGGTTTATTACCAATAAATAAACTTAATTGAGATTTGTTTACACAGCGGAATATTAGTTTGAAAAACTCCCCTTAAAGATTTGTAAAGCAACTTCATTTAGTTAAGACTATATTGAAGAAAATCACTTGTTAAGTAATCCAATTAACAGTCATATGTATATATGTATATATATATAAGACAAAATGTAAATGACTGAAAGTAAATGACACCAGAGAGTTTTAAGTGGTTCGTAGATTGAATAACTCATACTCCACTCTTCTACTACAACGAGTAGGAAATCCACTAAGGATGGTTCATACAGAACCCTTCAAGCTCATTAGCCTGGAAACTCTGATTCACTAAGAACCCTTCAAACCCAGCAGGTTTGGCTAATTTAGTCACTTAGACAAGGACATTACTGCCCTCTTCAAGTCCAACAGACTTGACCCCTTGCTTGTTGATAGATGTTGGAGTTGCTACTGAGTTTGTACTTTAAGTCCCATTGTCTTTAAACACTCAGTAGCAGGGTGTGATCATTCCTGGAATAATATTGAGTTCGACAATGATGCTTGACTTCTTTATATGATCAATATCTTCTTGTGATCACCCATTGTGCTGCTAGGCTTTTACACTTCAGCTCCTGTGGTACTTGATAACTTTTCGAGATGAACTCCTGAGATGACTGTGAAGCTTCTTCCTTTTGGTACTCAGTTGTTCCTTCTTATCATAGACAGTTTTAACGCTTCTCGAGATGGGCTTCTGAGATGACTGTGATGCTCCTTCCTTTTGGTACTCAGTTGCTACCATGTATGTATCAAGTTGGCGTTTACGCTTCTCTCTACCATGTGCCTAGCAGCTCTGAACACTTTTCTTGTAATAGAGTCATTTATCTCTATATCTTTTTCAATTTAGTGTTTGTGTTCTGATGGATCGTAGAGTCTGTCAGCATATTCATTTTATGTTTCACTCTACGATCAGTTGTTGTCTACCATCATCTCACTTGTATTTTCAACAACTACTCTTTTTTCTGTGAGTTATTTTAGCCTTTATATCTCTGGGCATATTTTACCGTTGAAAGAAATCCCGTTTGTTTCATTTGACTTTGTGCAGATCTTTAATATCTTCGATGTTGACTTTCTTGCTGCTTGTGTCAGTGCTTTTCCCTTTTTTGACACGTTCTGATATATTAACCTGTAGCTCAACTTTCTCTGAATTTATAGCCGTTGCACTCCCAGAGTTGTTCAGCAAGGATTATAAATTCCTTTGTTAATTAATCTTCCTATTCATCAATAAATACCTTCCTTGACTTTCAGAACCAACTGTTCTGATGCATTCAGAGATGTCCCATTGGTCTGACTTTATTCACCATTTTCTTGAGCAGTGGGTCCTGACATATTTGTTTAGGCACAAAATACTCTGTGACTCTGACATGCATCTTATTTTTCAAGAGCACTTATTCTTTCTTGAATCTGGGCGGGGAGTATTCTCTTTTCTCTCACACTATATTGCAGTTATGATTCTTTGCTGTTTATTGATATCGTAGAGTGACTGTCTGCTCATCTGGACTCTACGAATTCATCTCCACTCGTTATTTGAAGTATGTCAGGTAAATGGTGGAGATGGAGCGTACTTCTCTTTTACTCTGCGATCTTGCTTTTGTGATCAAATCGTAGAGTTTGTCTGCAGTGCTTTGCTTTATGATTTCGTTCTACGATCCTGACCTTTTGTTCAAATCGTAGAGTTTGTGAACTGCCGTGCTTCTTAGTGAAATCGTTGAGTTGTTGTCTTTGTTGGCACATTGTTTAATTCTATTCAACGATTGTTCCATGTGTGGAGCACTTTTCTGTAATGTCTTGTCATCCTGTATTACTTCACGATTTCTATTATTTGCTCAAATCGTATAGGTCTCGTATGCTTGCTCTTTACGTTTACTCTACGATCTTGCCAGAACGTGTATATCGTAGAGTACATTTCTTCTCTGGTTCAGCGTTAACTGCATGTTGGCTTAGCTGTTCGTTCAATGATCGTAGAGTTAAGCTCTACGATTTGTACTTGATCAGTTCTTTAACTTTGCTTGTAAATTCAGTAGACCTCTTGCACATCCGACTCTCTTTGATGATCATAGAGTTATCCCGGTAAGGAGTCGTAGAGTTCACTCTACGATCTATACAGACTCGTTGAGTCTTCTTTGTAAGGAATTGTAGTGTCCGTTCTACGATCGTATAGACTGATCAGATCAAACATAAGATCAACCTAACAGATTTGATCTTTTCTAACTAAGTCCTTTATTATATTGTTACATCATTTATTGAAAGGACTTTACAGACTCTGACATACAAAAAATAAAGCAAAGATACATTCTTATGCTACTCTGCTTATTTCATACAACTTTTATGCAGAGTGACTTTTACAGAAAGATCAACCTAACATTTCTGATCTTTAAAATCTAAGTCCTTTGTACACATATATCTTTTAAAAAGGACTTTACAACATTTGAATCTCCAACTTTCATTTTCTTTTATGAGACAAGATAGTTTTCAGCAAGATCATATTTATGCTAAACAAGTGTGTAGATTTACAGTATTTAGACATAGGTAACATATACCATACATACATGATCGTGTAGACACATAATTTGATTAACATATAATTACTTTGTCAATTAAGCACATAATCAATTAAGCACATAAACACTTTCAGAGTATCTAAGCACATAATCAATTAAGCACATTAACACATATGCACTTTGTCAGATACACATTGACAATCAACCATGACAATCAACCATGTAAGCACATAAGCACTTTCAGAGTATCTAAGCACATAATCAATTAAGCACATTTACCACAATCATCTTTGCACAACAATCATCATCATCAAATCAAAACAACCTCCAACAGATACATATATATAAAATCACCCAACACATATGTATTTGGGCAAGTGTTTGGGCCACAATTTAATTAATTTTCTGGAGCCTTGCTAGCATTCCTTTTGGGCCTCAATTAATTAAATGATTGGGCCTACAATTAATTTCAATATTAATTTCTATTGGGCTTTGCAAATAACTTGGTTAGGTTACCAACTGTTCTGATGCATTCAGAGATGTCCCATTGGTCTGACTTTATTCACCATTTTTCTGAGCAGTGGGTCCTGAATATTTGTTTAGGCACAAAATATTCTGTGACTCTGACATGTATCTTATTTCTCAAGAGCACTTATTCTTTCTTGAATCTGGGCGGGGAGTATTCTCTTTTCTCTCACACTATATTGCAGTTATGATTCTTTGCTGTTTATTGATATCGTAGAGTGACTGTTTGCTCATCTGGACTCTACGAATTCATCTCCACTCGTTATTTGAAGTATGTCGGGTAAATGGTGGAGATGGAACGTACTTCTCTTTTACTCTGCGATCTTGCTTTTGTGATCAGATCGTAGAGTTTGTCTGCAGTGCTTTGCTTTATGATTTCGTTCTACGATCCTGACCTTTTGTTCACTAAATTCACTTTTATAAAAAAAATCAACATAAAATTCTTCAAATTCTTTTATAAAACATGTTTTACATAAATAAAAATAATAATCGGGTAAGATATTTTAACTTGAATAATCGGTTAAGATACTGATTTTGGTGTACTTGGACTAATATTTGACTCCACAACGACCTTGTCTTATTATTCTTCTTCTTTTAACAGTAAACACAAGTACTTGGCGAATAGATCTAGTTTGGGGGCTTATATTTTTATGCTTGTCGGTAGAAAGTGATGTAATGGAATAGTGCTTAGACTGTAAAACTCTAACACAAATGTGAATAAATCCTTACGTACAAGAGAAAGTAAAGAATTCTCCAAGATAAACAATATTATTATTATAAATTGAATTGATGATTGTTACATAATAAGTCTCAAGGCAATCAAGAGAACAAATAACTTTTCTAATCTATTTTAAAAAGGATAATAAAACTATTAATTAACTTTTTTATAACTAGTTAGAAACTATTAAAGTAAAAATAGTAAATCTAAATCCTACTAAATTTTCCTAAATAATAAATAAAAATGTATCAAATAAACTAAAATTTCATAAATAATAAAATATATGAAAATACTAATTTTCATTGTAATTTTCCTTTGCATGCATAAGACTCCATTCTTAGAAAAAATTCGTTATTGAATTTTAAAGCGAACAAGTATAAAGCAATAAGAACGAATCTGCAATCTTCGCAAGATCAAAATTGCATGTCATTTCTTCTCTACGAATAATCTTGAAAATAGGTAAAAAAGTATAGACATCTTCTAATTTGCCTACATGACAAAGAAATTTTCAGGAATAACAAATCAATAATTTTGATGTCCTCAAACACTAGAATAATCTCATGACCAATTTTGTTTGTTGTAGTATCCCTATCTATCATATCTACATCCTTAGATTTTGGGATATTTTCTATACTTTCCTTAATAATGGGTAACTCGTTAGGAACTTGGGATTCTTCAATAGTATTAGTTTCAATTTGAAGCTGAGTTTGTTCTAAAATAGAACTCCCAAAAACCTCTAAAATTGTCGTTTTTAATAACTACAGTTACTTTGAATTCTTCCTTTGAACATCCAATAGTTTTTATAGTATTAACAGATATTTCCAACTCACAATCTATAACATTAGTCTTCGACACTTGAATAACTTTTGATGCCTCAATAGGTCTCTTGAACTCACAATATTATATGGTCGTAGACATGTTGTGTTATTCTTCAAAGGCAAAAAATGGATTCAGAAGGGGAGTTGAATAGATCCTTTATTGATTAAAATTTTTATGAATAAAGAATGTTTATCAAATAATTAAGTAATTAACTTATTTGATAATGCACAGCGAAATGTTATTTTTGAAAAACCCCTTCTAATCTTAAATGAAAAATTCAGATATGAATTAAGTGAGCTTGTGAAAAGATATTGCAATAAATAAATCAATTATGGCAGTTATAAAAGTTAATATAAACGTAGTAAATAAAAGGTTCAGAGACTAAAATACTCCTAGTCCTCTTTTTCACTCCAATGGGCAGGGATGAATCACTAAGGATATAGGTTACAAAAATCAATGGTTCTCTCTGAACTGGCTATAATTGCTGAATCACCCAAAAACATTTAAGACACTTAGTCTTAGCAAAGCCACTAAGACTTTTTCTTGCTAAGACACTAAGTCTTCTCAAAGTCACTCAGACTTTATCTTACTAAGATGCTTGATTTACCAATAATCAAGCAAGTCACTCAGGCTTGTCTTTCTAATGATCACTAAGATAATGATGATGTTGATGATTGATGTTTGAGGTACTACTAAGTGGCGTTATGAATATCTCTCTAAAAGACTTAGTAGGGGAACGATTTATCTGTGAACTTTGGATTGTAGGGAGCACTTGAACTTCTAAATCGTTGATTTTGTGGAAATCGTTAATCTTGGAGTCTGGAACAGTAATCCTTTTATAGGAATCCTTGAAATTCTTCATGTTTGAAAAGATACCGTTGCTCTATTCGTTTTAAGACACTTCTCATCGTTTGATTATTCTGGTTCTGCAGGTTTATCGCCTGGACCACTGCTTGTCACTATTAGTCGTACTCTATTTGCTGCAATAGCAGACACACATCCTTTGCATATGCTAAAATAGTTATTTTTGGATAAGGCTTTTGATTTAATTCTTATCCCTTCCACCAACACATTTTGATATCCTTAAGAGAATATTCGGAAGAGAAGTTCCAATCATTTGTTGTATATCGACAATTGACGCGTTAGATTTTTCTCTCTTCAATCTGATATAGTATTAATGTAGCTTTACGATTTGAACTCTGTGATTTGCATAGCTCTACGATCTGATGTTACTCTACGTTCTTGCTTTACTCTACGATCTTGAGCTACTTGACTTTACTCTACGATCTTAAACTTCTTGACTTTACTCTACGATCTTGAGCTTTTAGCCACTTTACGATCTTCAGCTTTGAGATCTTAAGTTTTGAGTTACTCTACAAACTTAAGCTTTTTATCACCACTATACGATCAGTGTTACTCTACGATTTTGAGTTTTTTTGACTTTACGACAACTCTACGATTCTTTTATGTTGGACGATCTTTACAATTTTTCTTCCTTTCTATTTGACGATCTTGATTCTTGCTTGACTTTACAATGAAAAAGTTTTATATTCTACAATCATGTAGTTCTTTTAAATATTATGCATTTTTCTGCTCTACGATCCTTTTATTCAGATACTCTGCAAACTGATTGTCACTCTATGTTCTTATTTCTTTAAATTTCCTTAAGTCATTCTATGTTCTTCATACTTTGATCTTAAAGTTCCTTTAGTCATTCTACGATCAACTTGTCATTCTATGTTCTTTATACTCTGATCTTGAAGTTCCTTAAGTCATTCTATGACCAGCTTGTCATTCTACGTTCTTCATATTTTGATCTTAAAATTCCTTCAATTATTCTACGATCTGCTTGTCACTCTTTGTTCTTCGCTTTGCATTCTGCGATCTTTCTTTAGTTTATTCTGCTCAATGATTTTGCTAGACTTCTTCAGTTTACTCTACGATCTCAGAGTAGTTAGGCCTTATACTCTACGATTTTGTCTAGTATATTACAAGCTCTATCTCTATGATTTGGATCAACCTAACAAGTTTGATCCCTAAGTCCTTCTATAACAGAATCTCTTTGTGCATTTGGGGAATAACAAACAAATCACCAAATTCAAAAATTATAACTATTTCTTAAGTCCATCATGAAAATATCCTTTAATTCTCATTAAACATAATGTTTACAGACATTGTGTTACGCCCCCAAATTCGGGTACTAGTACCTCGAACTCAGTGCTCACGATCCAATACAACTATATCATATACACATCCCAAAACAACACACAATATCTATTGCGGAAAATAAACATATGTTGTTTATAGAAAAGGGTTAACTATTAGTCCCAATGTACGAAACCTTAACAAAAATACATCACGAATTTAATATATACAATAGGATTCGTGTTACATGTAATCAGACCTAAACAAAACATAACAGTAGACATTTAGTACCCTAGCACGTTTATGAGTTTATCTTCCCCTTGCCCTTATCTTTGTTTGAACATTCAGGTTTAGCTGCAATAAAATTTCATGACATAGCAAGGGTGAACAACTAGCTTGCTCAGCAAGTTTTATATGAATAATATGAGTTATGTCATGATTGAATAATAATTGAATGATTCAATGAACTCAGGAAATAAATATCTGAACAATATGATCAATGCTCGAATAATGAATAATAGTTGATCATTGAAATGCTGAGTGGTCCAATAGACCATGAACGTCTGTTGAGGAATCAGTCTCTTGATTGACCCTCTTAGGTTATATGTCCTGAACTGTACTTGAGGGGATCAGCCTCTCGTACTCTATGTGTATGCATAACATTTATTCTGTATGTATCGTTTATTTGATACTTAGGTTGCTCCCCATCATGGGTTGTTCTTCTCAGTTTAAGAATCTGTACCACCATGGTTTGGATAGCTTTTAAAATAAATTACACATATGTCTAGCCGAACAAATGGCTTAGACTTCCCTTTTAATTAGTTCATGAATGTAAGAATTTCAAATAATTCATAATTCAAGAAGGGAATATGAATTCAATTGCACCACGTGCGAATAACGATAATATTGATTATGAAATAATTTGTAATATCAAAATAAGTCAGGGTAACTTGCTCAATAATAATATGAGTGAGGTTAAGGAACTTGCCTGGTGTGCGAATTACGTCTACTTCGCTTAATTTAAACTTCTCTTGAAGACCTAACATTGAAAATGTTGGCCTAATAGTTAGAACAACACATAATCGCTTCACTTAAGTATTTAAGTTTACTATCACATAAACACCTTGGATTATCATATAATTCCACATCATATAACCTCAATAAAATAATCACCGAACTAAGGTTAATGATTTAATTATCTCATACTATTTAAACCCCTAAACAATCTATTATAATTGCTTGGTTGTTCCAATTATTAATTTAATTAGCAAACAATTTCCTTGACTCCCTTATTTATTATTCAATAATAAATAATTACATGATAACCTTAACTATTCAATAATAGTTAATTATTATTAATTACCTTATTTATTATTAAATAAAATAATAAATAATTAACTAATTAGTTTCACTTTCTTTTAATTATTATTTAACATTAGTCAAATAATAATTAATTTGTTTACCTATACTTCTCTTTAATTATTATTAATTAAATAACAATTTGTTAATTATCTTTACCTATTATACGTTAAATAGTAGGCAATCACTTTATTTTATCTTATTATTATTTCATCAAATAATAATTAATCAATTACCTTTATTACTCTTTAATCATTATTTAATGTTAAACAATGATTAAATACCTTTACTTATTATCCAATCCCCATTAAATAATAAATAATCACTTTATTGACTTCAACTCTTCTTCAATTATTATTTAATATTAGTTAAATAATAATTAATTAATCACCTTTATCTCTCTTTTAATCATCATTTGATATTAGTTAAATAATGATTAATTGTCTTTATTTATTATTTACATCTAATTAAATAATAAATAATTAGTTTATTTAATTCTTCTTAAATTATTATTTGACATAATAATTAATTACTTAGGCATCTTTATTTATTATTTGATAAATAATTAGCTATTTTAGTTTACTATTCACTGTTCACTACTGGCATTATATTGCACCTACATCGTTCGGTCGTAGAGTTAAAATCGTAGAGTGAGGTTGTAGAGTCAAAATCGTAGAGTAAGGTCGTAGAGTCAAAATAGTAGAGTCAAAATCGTAGAGTAAGGTCGTAGAGTCAAAATCGCAGAGTCAAAATCGTAGAGTAAGGTCGTAGAGTAAATGATTTAAACAGGAGTTTTCCTGGTTTTCTGCTTTTTAGTGCATCCGGATGTACTTTGGTTCAAACATTTTTAGAATGAGTTATACACCTCAAAATCATGCACGGTTGGATCCTATGGACTCATAACTTGATCCTCTACCCCAAAATATTTTTCAAATAATTTTTTAGGAGCATTATACACCGAAATTATCAAGCTACCCACAACAGTGCTATAAAATGGACTGTTTTGGTAGAAAAATCATAACTAAATGTATACACCATAACTTTTGGTGTTCCAAATTGGGTTTTCTTCTAAACTCATAAGTCTACCCAGTAAAAATAATAACCATTCCAAAAAGGTTGAAGAGCTTAGAGATATAAGGCCTTAAACCACTCTAACTCTTATAGTTTTTCCGAAATAGGTGGTTTTATGCATTCTTTCAATTTTAACCACATAGATGTGCATAATAACACATGATACGCTTATTGAAACATATATTTACTACTCTAGCATGAGTATGAACACCTAGAGGTCTTAATCTAGCTTCCTACCATATAAAGCACAAAACATGACCATGGAAGTATAAAACTGAAACTTTGAAATGTGTACTACCTTTGTGATCTAATGACTGGCCTTCTCTTCCTCCCGAAGTACGTGACAAATCCTGAGGACATCCAATAACCTTCCTTGAAACTCCTAGATCAAACTCTCAAGAACTTTCTTTGATATTTTCCCTTTTCTCACTATTTTGCTCGGTGTCCTGCTTCTCTGTTTTCTCTCTCTTAGCCTAAATGAACGAGAATGAGAAATGAGGGAATGACTGAGGTTATAGAATACTCTCTCAGTCTTAGACAAACTCTGAGGAGTTGGACCCTATAGCCTCCCCTATGCCTGACTTGTCTCTCCTTTCTTTAGCAAAATTCTGATTTCTTGAGCCTTGCACTGAGCGTGCTCTGTTTCCTGGAGGTTTTGTCCCTAAATGAGAGGCACTCTGCTTTTCCACCGGGTTATGTTATTACCCTTGGGCTGGGCTGCAATTTGTTTTGTTAATTAAACCATTGGTGACCCAATTGCTACTTATATTGCAACTAAGCTTTGAGTTGCCCAAATTAAATTCCTTGGAATTTAATTAGGCCACTTAAAATTTTAAAATGGCCAATACCATTAATTAATAATTTTATTAATTAATTTACATAATCCAATTAGACTTGTTATATTCAAATTTAATTATCTCAAAATCTTATCAATTTCTTGATATTAATAATATTAAGTTAGTCCACTAATTTAATTTAACTCATTAGTTGGACTTCCTTTAAATTTAATTCCCATCATATAGTAATTTACTAATTAGTCACACCAAGATTTAAATTCGTTCATAAAATATTTATTTCAAAATTTAATTATAATGAAATTCGAAACTTTGCGATCATTACATTCTCCTCTCCTTATAAGAATTCCGTCCCCGGAATTACTAGAAAAGGTTACTCAAAAAGGTGGGGATAGTTCTCCTTCATCTTATCTTCTAATTCCCACGTAGCTTCCTCAACTGCGTGGTTCCTCCAGAGTACCTTGACCGAATGTATGACCCTATTCCTTAGAGTTTGTTCCTTCTTATCGAGTATCTGGACAGGAGTCTCCTCGTAGGATAAGTCCCTCTCGACTTGAATTGGCTCATAGGATATGACGTGCTTATAATCCGATTTATATGGCCGCAAAACTGAAACGTGAAACACGTTGTGAATATGCTCCAGTTCAGGAGGTAAGGCTACCTGATACGCCACTTCACCTACCCGCTTTAGAATCTCGAATGGCCCTATGAATCTCAGGCTCAATTTTCCTTTCTTGCCAAACCTGATCTTCCCTTTCCAGGGAGATACCTTCAAAAATACAAAGCTGCCAACTTCGAAATCTCGCTTTTGACGATGCAAATCGGCATACTTCTTCTGTCGATCCTGAGCTGCAACTAGTCGAGCTCTTATTATCCTAATAGTATCCACGGTCTGTTGTACCAGCTCTGGTCCTAGCAGTCTCCGTTCACCCACTTCGTCCCAACACAATGGCGTTCGACATTTCCTTCCGTATAGCGCTTCGTATGGCGGCATGCCAATACTAGCGTGATAGCTGTTATTATATGCGAACTCCACTAATGGCAAGTGGTTATCCCAACTGCCTTTGAGATCCATCACACATGCTCTAAGCATGTCCTCTAATGTTTGTATTGTTCTTTCACTCTGTCCATCGGTTTGAGGATGATAAGCCGTGCTCAACCTCAGCTGCGTTCCCAATCTTTCTTACAATCCTCTCCAAAATTTTGACGTGAAGCGCGGATCTCTATCAGAGATGATAGATACCGGTACTCCATGTCGTGACACTATCTCCTTCACATACAGCTTTGCTAACTGTTCCAGACTATATTTGATCTTGATTGGTAGGAAGTGTGCGGACTTCGTCAAATGATCCACAATCACCCAAATCGCATCATAACCTTTCTGTGTAGCTGGAAGTCCAACCACGAAGTCCATCGTAATATGCTCTCATTTCCATTCCGGAATTTCTAATGGTTGTAGCAATTCACTCGGTCTTTGGTGTTCTGCTTTAACTCTCTGGTATGTTAAACATCTGCTAACACACTCAGCCACTTCTCTCTTCATGTTCGGCCACCAGAAGCGTTGCCGCAAATCCTGATACATTTTCGTACTACCATGATGAATTGAATACCTTTTGCTATGAGCTTCTTGCAAAATCTCCTCTTTCAATTCCGGGACTAATGGTATCCAGATCTTCCCCTCAAACCTTAGCAATCCTGTGCTATCAATCTTGTACTTAAGTTCCAGCCCTTCGGATAAACGCCTTTTGATGCTGACACATTCTTCATCTTTCTCTTGAGCCTCCTTTACCCTGTCTAACAAGGTCGGACTCGCTTCCACCGCGAACAGCTTTTCATCCGAATCCTTCGGATGCTTTACTTCTAATTCTAGCTTCTCCATTTCTCTTATTAGTTCTTCTTGAGTAGTTAACATCATCAGCTTCTCTCTGTCTTTCCAGCTTAAGGCATCAGCTACTACATTTGTTTTTCCTGGATGGTACAAAATCTCACAATCGTAGTCCTTGATTAATTCCAACCATCTCCTCTGTCTCATATTCAATTCCTTTTGAGTGAAAATATACTTTAGACTCTTATGGTCTGTGTATATCTCACACTTCTCACCATACAAATAATGTCATGGGGCATATGGTACTTAAAAGGCCTAAATATGGCATGGGGCCTACATATAGGCGCCCTGTCAAATGTTTGGATCTGTTCTCAGGAAGAAAAATGAAAAAAATCATTTTCATCTTTACAATCACCTTTTCCTTGTCTTTTCTTTTTGCACTTTAATACCCTAAGGCTATGTTTGTTTGCAAAATGTATACTTGGGATTGGACTATTTGTATTAATTTAAAGCTATTTTCGACTTTTTTATCCTATGATGATGAATTATTAGTCCCTTAAATAGTCCTTGGATTATTTTTTTTTTATCATTCTCAAGGTTATTTATGAGGGATTATATAATCCCATGATAAATTTGAGATTATATAATCCGTTATAAATAGCCTGAAAAATGATAAAAAAATAATCCAATGACTATTTAAGGGATTATTAATCCCTCATGATGAGATAAAAAAATCGAAAATAGTTTTAAATTAATAGAAATAGTCCAATCCCAAATACGTATTTTGCAAACAAACATAGCCTAAGGTTCATGTGTGTCCTTCAAGTAATTATCCTAAGTTTTGCAAATTTTCTTTTGATATTCCCAAGGTTTGTGGTTTAACACTAATTTATGCCCCTTCTGTCACACAATTAAATAACAAGTGTAAATTTTGAGTGTCCACAAACCCAAATATACCAATATTTAATTATGTTGAACTTAAATAGCCTGAAACCCGATTCACTAATCCGATTGACAATCCTAGGCTCCTAGCCCAAAGTATTGTCTAAAGGGCAAATAAAATTCGAATTAGTATAAGAAAAGAATATACTTTCATGGAATTAGCTAGGTATATAAAATTTACCCAAGCATTATTACTAAATTAAAATTCATATGTGTGGGAGGCCCATAGGCCCCCATGCACATCTTTTCGTGTGTGTGTGTGTGTGTGTGTATATATATATATATATATATATATATATATATATATATATATATATATATTGCAAAACTCTGATATTTTATGCCAATGGCCCAACACCAATATTTGTTCATTATCACTTTATTATGATAGTAAATACATGGATTTGGCATACATGCATGCTTGGAAGTTTAACATAAAGATCTATTTATCTAGTGGAATTCATGAGTAATTTATCAAGAAACTTGGGGCCAGGTTTTATGAAGTATTCATTACTTTCCAAAAAATATAAGATTAAGTTTGAATTTTTAAATTTAATTTAAAATATTTTAAATTTAATTTGATTTTATTTAGTTTTTAAAATAATAAATATTGTAATTATTAGTAGTTCATCGTTAGTTTATAATTAATATTCATAAATCTAAAATTATACTAATTTATATTTAAAAAAATCAACATTAATCTTATATTTTATGGAAGAAGATATATGTTATTCCTTTTCACATGATGTTTAAAAAAGGATCTGGTTTCAAAGTTTTATTTCTTTTTGGAAACATGAAGCAGTTATTATTTATTTAAAGTAGACTATACAAAATTGTTTAAAAGATGGAAGTAGTAGCCTAAACGTGGGAGAGTTATTGCATTCAATAAAATTGCTTTCAGTCGTATAGTAACTTTTAAGGAAATAGATTAGTTTTACTTAATTTAATACTCATTAGTCATTAGAGAAAAAGATAGTGTTCAGAATAATTCTACTCATGCACTAGAACATTACAAAAATATAATTATGAGACTAAATTAAGATGGTTGAAATGTTAGAAAGAGAGATATCAGGGTATTATAAGTGGATTGTAATTTCATATCAGAGAAATAATGAAAGAGTGAATGACTAATATATATCAATAAATATAACACCTAATGACTTAAATTTTTGGGTCAAATTAAATTCACATGTTGACGCGATGATGTTGATTTGATACAGTAATAACTAATGGTTAATTTAAGTGTGACTTTTTAATTTTGTCCTTTATGGACATCTCTCGTTTATTATTATTGCTATAATTTTTTTTGGAAAGCTAAAGGAGTAATTTATGTTTTTATTATTATTGCTATAAACTTTTTTAGAAAGCTAAAGTTAATAGTAGTAATTTAGCTAAGTAAACTTTTTACTCTCTTTAAAAGATGAGAAACGCCTAATATTGTGGAACAAAAAGAAGTTAAAACGTCTATTAAAATGAAATGGAAGAGTAATATTTAATCATAAAGGCATATCTTTACAACATAATAATCAAACAAAATTTCAATATTGTTGTTGCGGTGATTGAAGAAAAAAATATTTAATTCTTAATGAAAGTTAAACGCTCGATGGAGAAAGTCGAGAGCAGTTAGCCAAGAACTAATTTTTTGTGGTGATTGAAGAGAAAATGTTCATGTGTAGGGGAACTCTTGATGTGATGAACTCATTAATCAAGAATTGATTTTTATGATGATTAAAGAGAAGATGTTCATGTGAAGGGAAGTTTTTGATGTGATGTAGGGGTAAGTAAAAAATTGAAATTGACCCCTAAATAGTACCAAAAATCAACCAAACAACACCAACAAAACAGACGTATATGACGATTTTAGGTAAATTGAAAAATCAAATTTGCGATTTGGTTTCGATTTCTGCAGTCCACCGCACCGCAGAAACCACACCGACCCAATAATGGTCAAAACAACATCGTTTTGGTTTGTTTTGTTTTGTTTTTTTAAAATTATATGGTGTTTATTATACTTTTCTCTATTTTTTTTAGCATAACATTAACTTCTATAGTTGCCTCTCATATGACTATTAATTATAGCTTTAAAAATTTTTAATTGTAAATTTACTTAAATAATCAAGTTTCTTATTGTTTAATTGTCAGTGACATTTTTGCAATTACAGAGTGTAAGACCTTGACTTTTATGAAATACAAATTTAATTTTTCATATTTTCTGAAATAGTAAATGGTTAAATTGATAAAAGTTAAAGTTAAAGATGTTATGTGCAAATTATATTCTGTCTGAAAATATTCGATTTATCGAAAAATATTTGTTCTGTCGGAGAATATTCGATCCGTATGACGACATCAAAATAACCAATCATTGGTGGAACCCACAACAAAATATTTGTTGGATATAGAAAACAATAGTAGTAATATTTTTAAATAAAAATGATCAACGATATAACTTTTAACTGTTAAAATTCCCGGTGGTAAAGGAATAATTGAATATGGTACTGCACTATAACATACGGTATTGCACAATAACATATGATATTGCACAGTAGCATGCGATATTGCACAGTAACATACGATATTATACAGTAGCATACGATATTGCACAGTGTTTCATATTATTGAACTGATAAAGCGTCTATTGTACAATATTGACTTTATTGAACCAACAATTGTCACATGCACAATAATTTATATTATCGAATTGATAATTGTCACGGTAGCATATACACAGTAATTTACATTATTGAATAAATAATTGTCATTACATAGTAACGTGCTCGTTTATTTATTTATTATCTGTATTATTGTTATCATTATTATGATATTGATTTAACTATTGTATTTCATTATTAGTTAGTATTTCTGATTGTATTGTGAGCCTCTAATTCAGAAAGTCAATTACACCGCATTTACAACAATTGATTATAATAATGAGTAATTGTGAATAATTAGTGAATTATTATTGAATAATTGAATTTATAAAGCTATTTGTTTTATATACTTTATATAAAGTTAATTGTTTTATATATAAAGTTAATTATTAAATATGTAAAGTTAATTGATTTATATAAAGTTAGTTATTTTATATATAAAGTTAATTATTTTATTAAATGAACGGTATAGATTAAACAAAATCTGAAATGAATGGTATAGATTAAAGATAATGTAATAATTATAGAATTTGAAATGAACGGTGTAGATTAAAGATGATCTTTAAATGAATGGTTTAAATTAAAGAAATCTTAAAAGATGAAATGCGTGGTATGTATTAAACATTATCTTGAAATATACAGTTTGAATTAAATTATAAAATCTTGAATTATGATAGTATTTTTGGCTATAAATAGAGGTATTAACTTAATAATTTTTCATAGACTTCCTTGCTTATTCTTTTTTTCACTCTCTAAATATTAATTTGTGTAAATTCTCTCTAAGTGTGCTTAAGCTATCGTGTGTATTTGTAAAGATCTGTAAGAGTACAAGTATTGTTCAATCAAGTTTTTTTTTATAATAGTTAGTCAAGTAACCATATACATCACACGGTGTTTATAAATATTCCTTTAGAAGACTATTCCTTTAGAAGATTTATTTTGAAAAATTTTCTCTTGAAAATTCTTTTAAAATATTATTTTCAAAAATTATTTTGAAGTTATTATACTTTATTCAGTACACTAGACAAATTTTTACTATTAAATCATTTTTGATGATTTCATATTAGTTGGTATACACCATGAAATTTATGTATGGTAGTTACTAATTTAATTTTATATATATATATATATATATATATATATATATATATATATATATATATATATATATATATATATAGATTGATCAATCTCATTTTTATCAATATCCAGTCACGTGTTAAAGTAATGAATATCATTTTTTCATACTCTTAAACTTACTATGGTAAGTATTGTTCGGTAAAATTTTCTGAAATGATTATATGTTCCTTAATAGTTTGTGCTTTATTTAATATTATTTCATGTGAACCTTCCTATTTACTTAAACCTTTCTATTGAACTTTAACCGTTATTTTGAGTTGTGAATCTTGAATATCATTTTTGAATTTAAGTCCACATCATGTTGACAATTTGGACATTATTTGACTTTGGACAAAGTAAAATTATAAACTTTCGATATCTTTTGTTTATCATGATATTCTATTTCTTCTGTTCATTATTTATATCTCTGTTATTATTTTAATCATCAAGAATCAAGTTATTGTGAGTATCTTTGGCCTGGGGCACATATAATAGAATAAATGCGATATAATGGTGGTGTGTCTTTTAGGGTACATGGTGAATGTTCTCTTTGACCCAGGGTAAAGAAGAACTGTTGTTTGGCATTATCATGAACAATAGTGTTTTAGATGATAAAAGTTGATGATAATTTTTCTAAAAAAGATAATCCAGTAGATATCGTGATCTACATAATTTTCCTAATGGTTGTTGTTGGGATCTGGGTATCAGAATGAGGCTTGGGCTGGTCTGTGTTGTTTTAGGCTGGGCTTTCCTTTTAACACTTCGATTCTTTTATGGGTCGTGTAAGAGACCCTCTTGAATTGGGCTTTTTAGCTATTGACCCATATGTAGTTGGGGGCTCTTGGCCCTACACTCTTTCCAATATTTGTACGCTCATATAAATAGAGACTTGCATGGGAGTGGAGGAAGATATTATCATTATCAAACCGCCCTTACTACTTTTCATATTCAGAACAATTATTTTCTAGCAAATAAGCTCTCTATTGTACTTGAGAAAGTTTGTAAGCACCACCATCGTACTAGTGAAATTATCCTTTCATCCGTGGTTTTTTCCCTGTTGGGTTTCCACGTAATTTTCTGTGTCCTCATAATACTTTCTCCTATTTTATTGGTGTTTGGCGTTTAATTTTTCTTGTTGTTTCGTGATTTTCAACGAGTCATAAAATTTGGCGTTAACATTGGAGCTAGAAGGAGGGCTTTTGGTTCTGTTTTAAAATCACTGCGTGAGTTTAGCATAGCAGCAGATTGGTTATAGAGCATCAAGGTGATCGGGTGGAGAAGACTGGTTCGTCAGCACCTTCTATGACGTGGGGTTCGGTTAGGGACAGATTGGGTCTATCTGCTCACAGAGGAGGTTCGACCGTGCCACACTCCAACTCAGTCCGACGACAGTTATTCCCCTTTATTTCTCTAGGCTTGGTCCATGATAGGGATACGAACCGTCAATCTTCTGTCCGAGAGCGTGAGGCCAATGAGAGGGACTCTATTAAGAGGCAGAGAATCTAGACAGTAGAAGGGGCTATTCGGTCTCTCCGACATCAACAGGAAGAGTGGGCCGTTCTATTGGAAGGGCTGAAGGAGGATTAGAAGCCTCAGGACACAGTGCAAGGGTCGGGGGTGCGGACGCCTCAGAGTAGGGGAGGTCGGGGAAGGGTGAACGAGCCGCCCTCATCACCATTGGTAGATGGAGTTGGGGGTAGCTACGACCCTCCAAATCCATATTCGGGACGGGCAGATAAGGGCCCAACCACTTCTCAGGATAGAAGGTCGACTTCCTCGGACCGGTGGACGCACTCCCTATCCCCGAGGTGGAGACGTAATCGAAGCCACGATTATGTAGCTCGGAGCCCGAGAAGGGGGTCAGGGTATCAGCCTGAGAAGGGGGTCAGGGTATCAGCCTGACGATCGTGTAGCTCGGAGCCCGAGAAGGGGGTCAGGGTGCCTGATGATCGTATAGTTCGGAGCCCGAGGAGACGTTTAGAAGATACATCTGATTGTCGGGAAGTACGAAGTCCGAGAAAAGGTTCAGGAGTTGGACTTAACTCTCAGAAAGCCATTGATGATGATTTACTTAGGAAGAGAATGGCAGACCTGGAACGACAGTTAACCGAAGTTAAGGCAGGAGCTAAGCCTGTAGACACAAAGTCTCCATTCTCATCTACTATTAACATGGAAAAGGCTGACCCGAGGATGAAGTTGCCATTGTTGGAATCTTTTGATGGTACCGGTGATCCTTACGACCATACGAATTCTTATGAAATTATAATGGGGTACTACAACTACTCTGATGCGGGGATGTGAAAGATTTTCTTAACCACTTTGAAGAAAGCAGCGAAGCAGTGGATCGTATCATTGCCATTGGGGAGTATTAATTCGTGGAAAGAGTTATGCGATAAGTTTCATGACCGCTTCGAAAGTAATAAGAAGAGGGGGAAATTAACAGCATCGCTGATGCAAATCAAACAGATACGAGATGAAACCCTAAACCAATATGTACAATGGTTTAGGGAGGCCGCAGGGGCTGTGATTAACCTGGATATGACCCAGGCATTGGGATTATTCACTACGGGGTTGGACATCGGTAAATCAAAGAAGCTGATGAAGGACATCATGTTCAAACCGCCGAAAGACCTGGCTGATGCTTATGAGCGAGTAGAAAATTTTATTGCGATTGAAGAAGTAATGGCGACTTTGACAAAGAACCAGAAGGGGGTTGATCAGTATAAGCCAAAGGAAGGAAAATCTGATGTGCTGGATAGGCTTGGCCCGAGGGGAAATAATCAAGCAAATCGGCCACCCATCCAGCCTAAATTTGAACAGAAGACATACACTCCTCTAAATGCTGTTAGGGTGCAGATATTGAATGAAATCAGAGGTACACAACTTTTCGAACCACCCCGAACCATTAAGGGTTATCGGGGATTCTCGAATCAATTTTATGAATATCATCAGTTGAGAGGACATGATGCGGAAAGATGTCATCCAGCCTAAATTTGAATAGAAGACATACACTCCTCTAAATGCTGATAAGGTGTAGATATTGAATGAAATCAGAGGTACACAACTTTTCGAACCACCCCGAACCATTAAGGGTTATCGAGGATTCTCGAATCAATTTTGTGAATATCATCAGTCGAGAGGACATGATGCGGAAATATGTCACGACTTGAAGGAGCTGATAGAGAAGAATGTGCAGGGCAGCCGATTATTGCACTATGTCGTTGGGCGGGCAGTTCCTCAAAGAGAACGACCACAAAGGGGTGATCAGAATGAGGCTGGTACGAATCGGCCGAGGCCAGTTATTGATGTCATTAGTGGAGGGATACCAAGAAACCAGGCGGGAAAGCGTCGGAGATCCACTTTGGAAATTATAATGACTTTAGCAGAACAGTCGACCAAACCAGCACAATTGTATCCGGGGACGATCATCTCGTTTTCTGACGAGGATTACCCGGCTGATCCTGTGGAACCACACGAAGGGGCCTTGGTGATAACCGCCCAAGTAGGGCCTGTAGATATGAAGAGGATAATGGTCGATAACGGATCTTCTGTTGACGTGTTGTACAGTCATGCTTATCAATGCATGGATTTGGAAGGGATCAGGCTGGAAGTGGGACAAGAATCACCATTATACGGATTCGGGAATGAAGCCGTGCCTGTAATCGGGACAGTGGAGTTACTAATGGTGTTCAGAGATGCTCCTAAACAAGTGAAGATCAACGTCAAGTTCTTTGTAGTACAGGTAGACTCAGCTTATAATGCTATTCTGGGAAGAACGACTTTATCAACACTTCAGGCAATCACCTCGATTGCCCACTTTAAAATGAAGTTTCCTACCTCCCACGAGGTCGGGGAAGTAAAAGGTGATCTTGATATTGCGAGAAGGTGTTTTTGGCACACTCTCACGACACCACTGGTCGGGATCAGCAAGATGAAACAGACTTTGACAGTGGATGTTGAGCCTTTTACCGTGAGAGTTACTGACCCGTTGGCTTCCCCTGCTGAAGAAACCGAGGATGTATAACTCATTCCGGGAAATACGGAGAAGTTGGTCAAGATAGGAGCCGGGTTAAAAGACACTTTGAAGAAAGGATTAACAGAGTTACTTAGAACTTATGCTGATATCTTCGCCTGGACATCTCGAGATATGCCGGGGATGGCAGAAGATGTGGCCGTCCATAGGCTATCCGTGGATCCCTAGAAAAAGCCTGTCTTCCAGAAGAGATGGATCTTTGCTCCTGAACGACAGAAGATCATTGATAAAGAAGTAGGAAAGCTATTGGATGCTGGTATTATTGAAGAGATTGAGTACCCGGAGTGGCTTACTAATGTTGTATTGGTCCGCAAATAGAATGGAAAGTGGAGAGTCTGCATCGACTACACGGACCTGAATAAAGCTTGCCCGAAGGATTTCTATCATTTGCCATACATCGACCAATTGATTGATGCAACTTCAGGGAATGCCATACTAAGCTTTTTGGACGCATTTTCGGGATACAATCAGATTTTGATGGAGAGAGACGATATCCCCAAGACCTCATTTATCACCCATCGGGCCATTTATGCTTACAATCGAATGACGTTCGGACTCATTAATGCTGGAGCGACTTATCAGAGAATGATGAATAAAGTGTTCCGAAAGCAGATCGGGCGAAAGATGGAGGTGTATGTTGATGACATGATTGTTAAGAGTATGAGGCTGCATGACCATTTGGATGATTTGGAAGAATGCTTTCGAACAGTTCGCCATTACTATATGCGGCTCAATCCTACCTAATGTATTTTTGGGCTTGGGGCGGGCAAGTTTTTGGGATACCTGGTTAGTAAGAGGGGAATAGAGGGAAATCCAGAGAAGATCAAGGCAGTCATTGATATGAAATCGCCAAGTACCTTTAAGGATGTACAAAGACTAACAGGTCGGATAGCGGCTCTTCGGAGGTTCATGTCTCGATTGGCAGAAAGGTGTTTGTCATTCTTTGATACGTTGAAGGAGCCTAAAAACGAGAAGTCCTTTCATTGGACTTCAGAGTGCGAGAACGCGTTCCAAGGTATTAAAAAATATCTGTCTTTGGCTCTGTTGCTGCAGAAACCCTTACCTAAGGAGTTACTTTATTTGTTCTTAGCCGTGAGCTCCCTGGCTGTCGGAGCGGTGTTGGTTCGGGAAGAAGGGGGTAGACAGAATCCGGTTTACTACGTAAGTCATGCTTTGAGGGATGTTGAAACAAGGTACCCCAACCTGGAGAAGTGTGTATATTCCCTGGTGATTGCTAGCAGAAAACTACGACATTATTTTTAGGGCCGGGTGGTAGTTGTTTACACCGATCAACCATTGAAGAAAATTCTGCATAAGCCTGATTCATCAGGAAGGATGGTAGCGTGGGCTGTAGAATTGAGTCAGTTTACATTGGATTATCGTCCTCGGACGGCAATAAAAGGCCAGGCCTTGGCAGACTTTGTGGTGGAATGCATGTTTTCGGATGAAGACCCAGTTAACTGTTTGGGGTCGAAAGTTGCATTGATCGCTGTGGGGCAACCAACCTCGTCTTTCTCTTGGGCTTTATGCGTGGACGGATCGTCTATGGCAGATTCAAGCGGGGCGGGTGTAATTTTAACTAGTCCCGAAGGATTTAAGGTTCAACAGGCTATCCGATTCAGATTTAAAGCAACCAACAATGAGGCAGAATATGAGGCTATTTTGGCGGGTCTGAGGTTGGCTCGTAGTTTAGAGGTGAAAAACTTAATAATTCTTAGTGAGTCACAGCTAGTGATCAAACAGATTCAAGGAGAGTACGAAGCTCGCGGGGATCGGATGACGAAATATTTGTCCGAGTTGAAGAACTTTCTGCACTGTTTTGATTCATACTCGTTACAAAACATTGATCGGAATGACAATACTGTGGTCGATGCGTTATCAAAGCTTGCTACTACTACCGAGCGAATCATTGTTGGGGCCGGTATATGTAGAGGAGTTGATTGAACCCAGTATTGTGAGAAAGGAAGTGAAGTGTGTTGAAAGGTCCAACTGTTGGTTAACACCATACTTATATTATTTAGTTGATGAAAAGTTGCCAACTGATAAAATCTTGGCGAAGAAGATAAGATATAGAAGTTCCTATTTCTGCCTGATTAATGGGGATCTATTCCGGCGAACTTATTCGGGTCCCATGGCAAAGTGTCTTATCCCCTCGGAGGCCTCTTACGCTCTTCGGGAAGTCCACAAGGGTATTTGTGGGGACCATATGGAGGCAAAGTCCTTACATATAAGTTGATTCGGCAAGGATATTATTGGCCGACGATGTTTCGGGAAGCGAAAGAATTTGTGCAAAAGTGTCCGAAGTGCCAATTGTATAGTTCTGTTGCGCATCGGCCGCCCGAAGAATTGTCTTCGATACTATCTCCAGTACCCTTCGCCGTTTGGGGGGTTGATTTGGTGGGACCCATGCCGAAGGCTAGGGGTCAGTTTAGTTATATGATTGTTGCAATCGACTACATGATGAAGTGGATTGAAGCAAAACCTCTTCGGCGGATCACTGAGCAGGATTGTATTCATTTTCTGAAATAGAACGTCGTCTTAAAGTTCGAGATTCCGATTGTTCTGGTATCTGATAATGGTTTGCAGTTCGTTGGTGCTAAATTTGAGAAATTTCTTGGAGACTTGGGAATTCAACATCGAAGGGTTTCAGTTGCGCATCCTTAGGCAAATGGACAGGTTGAAGTGACCAATAGGACTTTATTAAATGGGATCAAGAGAAGGCTTGATAATGCTAAGGGAAGATGGCCCGAAGAACTTCCCAGTGTTTTGTGGGCCTATCGGACAACTCCTAGAATGACGACAGGTTACTCTCATTTTCGACTCGCATATGGAACTAAGGCCTTGATTCCGGTAGAGGTTGGTTCTCCATCTTTTCGGGTGATTAATTTCAATGAGTTATATAATAATCAGGGACTTCGACTTAATTTGGATCTGTTGGATGAAACTCGGGATACTGCAATACTGAAGTTGACATCTTATCAACAAAAAACTGCAAGGCATTATAATCAGAGGGTTAAACTTAGGCGTTTTGAGGTTAGAAATTTGGTCCTTCGGGAGGCTGAAGCATCTACACCATTGAACACGGGCAAATTGATGCCGAATTGGGAAGGACCGTATGAGGTAGTTGAAGTTGTGAAATATGGGACATATCGTCTTCGGGATATGTCTGGGTCCGATTTTGGAAGCTGTCGTTATCACTCCAAAATTATTCCTTACTTTCACTCTATCAACATAAAATTGGTATAATGGCAAGCAAGAGTCGAACCCACGGGAAGTGTATTATTTATAATTTATCCGATTGCTTATAAGAGTAAATAACAGGTAATAATAAAAAGGGAATTTTTGAAACTATGATTCTACTCGAAAGCAAGAAATATTAATTAAGATTATCCAACGATTTGCAAACTTCAGTTCTTCAGTTCAGTATCATCTTTTCATAAATATGATATAACTAAGTCAATCAATATTTTTCCTTCAATGAAATTAATAACCCTAGGTAACCACGATCCGCGTTACCCGAAATTCCCTTTAGGTTTTAAATCTAATGTGACGATCGCCCCCACTAGACCCTAATTATCATACAACCTAAAACTATCAGTCTAGATTTAATATGACAATAGCATTAAGGATTAGGGAATTAGGTTATTCCAAGCAATAATCGTACAATCGCAGACTATTTAACCTGTCTTCTTGATATCATAGCAATATTCAAAAGCTTGACCACAATCAAATATCACTATTCGCTACTTACGATCAGATATAACATCGTTTGCTTAATATTATACCTTAATCTAGCATATGATAATAATCAAATCAAATCAATTCAATGGGCCTTTATCAAATTAATCAAACCAATTATCATTAAGCAATTCTAATAGATCATCAAGAACAAACTCCACAGATGAAGGAAGAAATTCTAATAACTCAATTAATTCATAGATAATAAATAAGATTCAACATCCCTTAGAACTGAAAATAGAGAACTTAGCCTGACATAGTCAAAAACGCCAATTAATCTTCAATGAAAATCTTCCTCTCTAAGTTGTGTTAAAATCATCATAATCTTATCTATTTATACCTCTAATAACTCTTCTAAAAGTTCCTAACTCGCAGCAACATTGCAATCCTTCTTTAGCTCAACTTCTGGAAAGGCACGGATCTTTTATTTTAAATCTGCCGACCACGGCCCCGGCCACGGATTGCGCTGTAAAAGTCGGCCCCGGCCCCGGTTACTGTTCACAATTTACAAAATTGCCATTAAGCTCCGTTTTTACCGTTTTTACCCTTCAAAGCTATTTTCTGCAATATAAACATAAAAACAAGTAAAATGCAAATAAAAATACTCAATGATAGCAATTTATTAAGCCCAAGAACATTCGATTCGTAAGTATAAACTACAGTCATCAAATACTCCCAAACTTAAGACTTTGCTTGTCCTCAAGCAAAAAATACCAACAAGAAAAACAACTACATTAATTATACTAACTACATGAATGAATATGCATGTCGAACTAATGTCTTGAGCAATAAATCAACACAATTCATGAAAATCCAGCCTCAAAGATCTTTAAGTAATAATTCAGCAAAACTTCAAATTCATGCATAATCAAAAATCCAACATATCACCAATTTCATTCACCACCAACCCTTGTGTGTGTGTGAATTCAATATATCAACTCAATCAAAATTCTAATACAACTCATGAACCAACGTGACAAATAAAAGATATCAACTCAGAATTTTAATCCCCTCTATACACTTGTCTTCACATTTTTTCCTTCATTTTACGAGTGCGTTTTACGCTCCATCTCGTGTAATATTAACTTAGCATGTGCAATGTCCATTTTTCTTAGGCTTTTCAAAATTACCCTTTTAGCGAACTTTCCACCAGTGACTCCCAAACCAGTTGGCTTTAGGGCACCGAGTGTAGAGACACTCCTAAGGGCTTACTTGTTCGAGCAATAGAGGCCACAAAAACAGACTAGCTAAGGTTCTGCTCATATCTGTCTACTTTTCCTTATTTATTTTTTTGGTTTTTTTTTTTTCACAGTTAAGACAGACATCGAAGCAATTATGTATTTCACCCGTTATATCACATGATCCAACACAGTATAGAGGTCACCACTATCTTCAATTAGCACCTAATCCATTAAATTGAACCAAAATTCAACTGACTTAATATATCGAATGTGCAATAAAAAATTAAGGGTCTTGAGTTCAATAAAACTAGCAAATCGTTAGAATTTCCAATTTAGCAGTCCTTATCCATCTTACTTCAAATTATTACAAAATTCATCAAATTTTTATCATCGGCCATCATTAAACTTTATGCATCAATTACTGCTCAAGTTATGCAATGAAATACGATCCTAAATGCATGCAACAAACTAATTAAAACTGAATATAAAAAAAAAACAATTTTTGTTGTGATTTTTTAATTAATTAATTTTTTTATATTTTTTTTCTTTTTTTTTTACTCTTAAAACTGAGATAACTAAATGCTAAACCAACTAAACAATGTCCTACGGTATGCAAATGCAAGACAATATTCCTAAAACTACTATATATATATGCAGACTAGACTATTTTCCACCCCCAAACTCAAAGCAGACAATGTCCTCATTGTTAAAGAAATAAAGAACTGAAGGAATAAGAACAAGAGGACTCCCCTGATAGGTCAAGCGTCGTGTTCTACCTCCTCATCATGGTCATCAGGAGGCGGGTACACCGGCAATGGCTGTGACTCAGGGAAAGGAGCTGGAGCGGCCGTCGCATTCATCCTCGCGAACATCGCAGTTAAAGCCATGTTAAAATTAGTCTGAGAAGCAAACATATGAGCTTGTCGTGCAGCGATTCGTGCATTCTGTCTTTCTAATCTATCCATCCGATTATCAACCCACAACTGTAAATTTCGGAGCTGAGAGTTGAATTTGGCCTTACGTTGAACGCCAGAAGTAGACGGTTCACCAGTTTCAGTAACAGGGTCGTTGTGGATGATAAAACATAAACCACGGGGATGCGATTCACCTCCGTCCCAGACTTTATAGCGCGAAATCAAGCCATGATCCAACAAAATTAACGACTGCTGCAAAGACTCATCTGAGCCCCATCTAACGCCTGCTCGCCTACATAACCCACAAATTAACGAGGGATGTGGCAACCCACTTTGAGTAGGACCGCGCAGATTTTTCCTAATCGACGCCCCACATTTATGTGTTTGCCTGTCACGATAGCATATAGCAATACCGCCCGGTCTTTCCTTACATCACTAATATGCGTAGATGGCATAAACTTGGCACATATAAATGCATACCAGATTTTTCCATAACAGCTCAAGCAATTAAATGGGAATATCATGGAACCCTGATGGCCTCTAGTGGTCCAAACCGTCCCAGGCTTGCACAATGCGCGTATGATCGTGTCGTAATTCGAATTCTCGAGAACAAACTTCGCGTATTGGCAAAAGACGGGCGGCGCTAAGTGATAAAACTCATTAATCGTAGCGCCACTAAAAGAGACCAACTTTCCCCGAATCATAACGGTACAACGCGATGTATCCTCAGCATTCGCATAAAATTCCTTGACAATCGATATCACTGCAGGATCCGATTGATCCGTGAACGAATCCCAACCACGCTCCATTATCATACGAGCCATATCGCCATCAACTAGCTCCTCTGGACGAAGACCGCGCTCGGGAGTTAGAGCTTTACCCATTAAATAGTGATCAAATTTGTCTGCCGCCTCCGCACTAACAAACTTTTTCTTATCAAAAGCACGGGTAGGCGGTGTGGAACTCTCACCTCGTTGATGTTTTGGTGGCATATTGAACAATATCCCACCAAGAATGTGTAGCACAAACCCAACAATCCAAATAGCGTAAATCGGACAAGTCGTGTCTATGAGGCAATTCAACAAACACTTGGTGGGCACTATTTTCTCCCCCAAACTCAAAACAAACCCACGAGGTCTAACAATGGCACCACAGTAGGCTCTCCTGTGACACACCACACGAACACCCAACTCTCCCAAACTCCTCTAGTTGGCCAACACAAACCAACTGGGTATCCAAAATATAAGGCGAACAAGAAGCAAAACCAAGCTGAAATCCGAATTGAAACTGAAGGAGTACCTGAATGGGTAGTGGATGAACTCATGGGTCCCAAATTAGTGGAACCCCTCGTGGCATAATCGTGCCCTCGTTGTGGAAGAAGAGAAGCCCTCTCGGTCAGAATGGATGGATGTGGCTGGGGGAATGTATGGCGTGAAGGGATATGGTTGGAAGTAGGAAAAAATCCGTATGGGAGATGGATTTGGAGTGTAGGAAGAGCGATGGTCTCGGTAGGAGGAGTTGTGTTTGGGAGGAAGTCTCGGCTGGGAGGGTTTTTGTTTTGAGGAAGAAGTGAGATGATTTCGGCTAGGAGGGTTTTGTGATTGGGTCTCGGCTGGGAAGTGTAAGTGTGGGTCTCGGTTTGTAAGATGTGTGTGTGAGTCTCGGGTGGATGGTTTATTATGTGTGACCCAATCGCGACCGGACCATGGTTAAAAAAAAAAATGAATTTGTCGTTCACTGCTGGGGCCGTGAATTTGTTCTATAAATCTGGCCGGGGCCAGAATCGACTGAGAGTAGCCGGCCGGGGCCGAGTCTGTCGAGGCATAATGCTGGTCGGGGCCAGGTTTGGCTGCGAGCTTCTGGTCGGGGCTGTGCATTCTTGGGCAAAAATCTGGCCGGGGCCATATTCGGCTGAGGGTATCCGGCTAGGGCCCTGGTTTTCTGGGCTTAGAGCCGGCCGGGGCCAGGTTTGGCTGCATGGTTCTGGCCGGGGCGACGGTTCTAATGCATAGAATCTGGCCGGGGCCGTGGACTCTTTTGCAGAAAATTGGATTTCTTCTGTTTCTTCTTTTTTATTTTTCCGCTGTGAGTCTTTGCAATGTAATTCACCAATACCTAGAATGAAACTAAAATTCCCAAGGATTAGAATGGTTAACAGTGCGTAATATATATCCTAAGCTAAAAAAACTTTGAAATCCTAAAGTAACTAAGTTGAACTAAAAGACGTAGAAATTGAAAAATGCATGAAATGGCTAATTTAAGGTCGGGTTGCCTCCCGAAAAGCGCGTTTGTTTAATGTCATTCGCTCGACATGTTGCTACTCAAGTGTGATAAACGGGGTCCAATAATTCCACGAGCTCGACATCCTCCACTTGATATCCTTCATAGAACGGTTTAAGCCGATGACCGTTAACTTTAAATATCCTTCCCGTGCGTGGGTCGTTAATCTCTATCTCACCATGAGAGGAAATGTGAACAATCACAAAGGGCCCTTCCCACCGAGAACGCAGCTTTCCTGGAAACAATTTCAAGTGGGAATTGTACAAAAGGACTTTTTGACCAAGTACAAACGTTTTTCGCAAAATTTGCTTATCGTGAAACGCCTTTGTCTTTTCCTTGTACAATCTTGAGCTTTCATAAGCCTCATGGCATAGTTCTTCTAACTCTTGTAATTGCAATTTCCTATGTTCGCCAGCTTCAGTCATGCTCCAGTTACATTATTTAATGGCCCAAAAAGCCTTATGTTCTAGCTCGACTGGTAGATGACATGGCTTTCCGAAGACGATCCGATACGGTGACATTCCGATAGGAGTTTTGTATGCAGTGCGATATGCCCATAATGCATCTTCTAGTTTCAGACTCCAATCTTTTCTGTTAGGTTGAACGACTTTCTCCAAAACAGACTTGACCTCACAGTTTGAGACCTCTACTTGGCCATTGCTCTGCGGATGGTAAGTCGTTGAAACTTTGTGCAAGACATTGTATTTCTTGAACAGTGCTGTTAGTGTCCGATTGCAAAAATGCGTTCCTTTATCGCTGATGATAGCCCTTAGAGTTCCAAACCTGACAAATATGTTAGATTTGAAAAAATCTGCAACAACTTTAAAATCGTCAGTCTTGGTGGCTTTAACCTCCACCCATTTGGAAACATAGTCAACAGCCAGAAGAATGTAAACATTACCATAAGAGATAGGAAATGGCCCCATAAAATCAATGCCCCAAACATCGAAAATTTCAACAACCAAAATAGGGGTTTGTGGCATTTGATTTCTACTGGATATGTTTCCGGTCTTTTGACAATTAGCACATGATTTACAAAATAGATAGGAGTCTTTAAAAATACTAGGCCAAAAGAAACCACATTCTAAAATTTTACGAGCTGTTCGTTTCGGTCCAAAATGACCCCCACAAGCGTAAGAATGACAGAAAGTTAAAATGGATGAAAACTCAGAGTTAGGGATACATCTTCGAACTACCTGGTCAGCACAGAATTTCCATAAGTAGGGATCATCCCATACATACCGTTTCACATCACTCTTAAGCTTCTCTTTCTGCATTTTGGAGAACTCACTAGGAATATAAGCGCTGACTAAATAATTAACAATGTTTGAGTACCAGGGTGTAGCCTTATCAACGGAGAATAAATGTTCATCTGGAAAGGAGTCTTGCAGTGGAAGTGCTACTTCATCTTTAAGCAACCTGCTTAAGTGATCTGCCACTAAATTGTCTGCTCATTTCTTGTCCTTTATTTGCAAGTCAAATTCTTGGAGCAGCAGGATCCATCGTATGATCCTTGGTTTGGAATCCTTCTTTGTAAGCAGATACCTGAGAGCAGCATGGTCAGAATAAACTATGACTTTAGTACCGAGAAGATAAGATCTAAATTTGTCTAAAGCAAAAACAACAGATAATAATTCTTTTTCTGTTGTGGAATAGTTAATCTGAGTAGCATTCAATGTCCGAGAAGCATAATAGATGGCATGTGCAGCTTTGTCAACTCGTTGGCCCAAAACAGCCCCTACTGCATAGTTACTGGTGTCACGCATGATTTCGAAGGGTAAATTCCAATTCGGTGGTTGTATCACCGGTGTGGAGGTCAATAACGTCTTTAATTTATCAAACGCCCCTTTGCACTCATCGTCAAACTGGAATTCTACCTCTTTTTGCAGCAACTTACACTATGGCATAGCTATTTTGGAGAAGTCCTTGATAAATCTTCGATAGAAACCTGCATGACCAAGAAAAGAACGAATCTCCCGCACGCTTGCGGGGTAAGGTAAAGCAGCAACAATTTCTATCTTAGCTTTATCCACTTCTATTCCCTTAGCTGAAACTACATGACCTAGGACGATACCCTGTTCTACCATAAAATGACATTTTTCCCAATTAAGAACAAGATTAGTCTCTAAGCATCTATCCAACACACGAGTTAAATTATCTAAGCATGCATCTAACGAATCACCGTGAATTGTGAAATCATTCATAAATACTTCAATGCAATGTTCAAGAAGATCAGAAAATATACTTATCATGCATCGTTGAAATGTACTGGGTGCATTACAAAGTCCGAAGGACATCCTACGGTATACAAATGTACTGAATGGGCATGTGAAAGTGGTCTTTTCTTGATCTTCAGGTGCAATCACAATTTGATTATAATCCGAAAAACCATCTAGGAAGCAATAATAAGTGTGGCCTGCTAATCTTTCTAACATTTGGTCAATGAAAGGGAGAGGGAAATGATCTTTTCTAGTTACGGCATTCAACTTCCTATAATCAATACACACTCTCCATCCCGTTTGCAAACGAGTAGGCACTAACTCATTATTATCATTTTTAACGACAGTTATGCTAGCTTTCTTAGGAACTACTTGAACTGGACTGACCTATTGACTATCTGAAATATGATAGATAATACCTGCATCGAGTAATTTCAGAACCTCTTTTTTCACAACCTCCATCATGGGTGGATTCAGTCTGCGTTGAGCATCTCGCTTTGGGGTGGCTCCCTCTTCCAAAAGAATGTGATGCATACACACAGCTGGGCTTATACCTTTTATATCTGCAATTGTCCAACCAAAGACTTGTACGTGGTCTCTTAAAACTCAAAGCAACTTTTCTTCTTGGACTTTGGTTAGATTATTTGCAATTATCACTGGCAGTGTTTCCTCTTGCCCTAGATATGCATATTTCAAATGGATTGGTAGAGGCTTCAATTCCAACCTCGGAGCCTGCACAACAGAAGGTAACAACCTTTCATGAGTCACCGGTGGTTGAATGGACGAAACGACATACTATTCTAAAATTTTCGGTAACGAGTGTAATGCAGCTATAGTATCCTTTAAGTCCGCATTTTTTTCAAGTTCGTCTTCCTCTTCCAGCTCCAAACTATTTGTGATAGCATCTTCCAAGGTTTCCATATGGATGTGGTCGAAAGATTTCTGCACCAAGGAATCAAGGACATTAATAGAAAACACGGAATTGACATCACTAGGGTACCTCATGGCCTCGTAAATGTTGAATTGAATCTTTTCGTCGTCAAACTCCATGGTCAAGGTCCCATTGTGCACATCAATTATCGTTCTTGCTGTTTTCAAGAATGGCCTCACTAACAAGATATTAGCAGGATTTGGAGATGTATCGTCCTCCATGTCCACAATATAAAAATCTGCGGGAAAGATTAGTTCATTCACCTGCACCAATACATCCTCAATTACCCCTTCAGGGTACGTGTTAGTACGATCGGCTAATTGGATAATGACACCAGTGTTTTTCAAGGGACCTAGATGCAAAGAAACATAAATAGATAGTGGCATAACATTAATTGATGCTCCTAGATCTAGCATAGCTCTCTCAAACCTGGTAATTCCTATCTTGCAGGGAATGGTAAACATACCCGGATCTTTACATTTTGGAGGCATTTTTCTTTGCAAAACCGCAGATACATTCTCTCCAACTGTTACCTTTTCATTGTCTTGTAATTTCCTTTTATTAGTGCATAATTCCTTCAAAAATTTTGCATACCTTGGAACTTGCTTGATTGCATCTAATAAAGGAATGTTCACCTCTACCTTTCTAAATGTCTCCAGAATCTCTTTCTCCTGCTCGTCCTTCTTTGAAGTTCTAAGATTCCTAGGAGGAAAAGGTAAAGGGTTAAACTTAAGCTGAATAGGAGATTTAGGGATTACCTTTGAGATTTCTGCCTCCTCCTTAGTTTTATCATCATCAAATTCTGCCATAGCCCTTGGTGTATCCAATTGTTTTCCACTCCTTAACGTAATAGCACTTGCATTTTCCCTCGGATTGATCATCGTTTGAGAGGGCAACTTCCCCGAGCCTTGAGAATCCAATCGTCCAACTGTGGTAGCTAATTGGCTCATTTGATTTTCCAAGCTATGAATGGAAGCCTTTGTATCTTGTTGGAACTGTTGGGTCTGGTTCATGAAAGCTTTAAACATATCCTCTAAAGATGCTTCAAATTTTGTAGGTGCTGCTTGTCGAGGTGGGTACTACTGTTGAGCTTGTTGAAAACCTTGTTGTCGATTTGGAAAAACATTCGACATTGGTGGCCTGTTTCCTCCGTAGCTCAGATTAGGATGATCCCTCCATCCTGGATTGTAAGTATTAGAGTAAGGATCATATCTTCTCTGAGGTTGTCCTTGAAAATTTCCCCCTGCATTGGCTTGCTCAATGGTGCCATCTTCTTGCAGTGTAGGACAAATATCTGTCGAATGATCCGATGACAAGCATATCCCACAAGTTCTTGTAACTTGCCCGTTGCCCACAGAAAGTTGACGAACCATAGCAGCTAACTCCGAGAGTTGTTGTTCAATGTTGCTCGAGCCAACCTCATTCACCCTTTTCGGTGCATGGTCCATCCGAGTTCCGTATTGCTGTGAGTTAGCCGCCATATTAGCAATTAAGTTCCGTGCGGCGTCTGGAGTCTTATCAACCAATGCTCCTCCACTTGCAGAATCGATCATACTTCTATCCATCGGTAGTAATCCCTCGTAGAAGTACTGAATTTGGTGTTGATCGTCAATTTGATGTGGACAACACGAACACAGCTTCTTGAACCTTTCCCAATACTCATGAAGAGTTTCACCACTAAACTGTCTGATAGCGCATATCTCCTTCCTTATGTTGGCAACCCGTGAAGGAGGAAAATACTTCTCCATGAATAGCCTCTTCATATCATCCCATGATTGGATCGAACCGGAGGAAAGATAGTACAACCAATCTTTTGCCAAATCTGCTAAGGAGAATGGAAAAGCCCTAAGCTTTATGTGTTCTTCCGACACTCCATGTGGCCTCATTGTGGAACAAACCACGTGGAATTCCTTCAAATGTTTATATGGATCTTCACCTGTAAGACCACGAAAAGTAGGCAAAAGGTGAATTAAGCCAGATTTCAATTCAAAAGCAGCATCTAAAGCAGGATATTCTATGCATAATGGTTGTTGGCGTAAATTAGGAGTAGCTAACTCCCTCATAGTTCTATTATTTGGTGCAACCATTTCTTCTTCTGAATCGCTGGAAGAAGTCAGTAATGCGAGCGCAACGTTTAAGCCTGGTGATGTAGTAAAAGCGTCTTCGAACTCCGAAGTTATGTTTTGTGCTCGACGAGTCTCCTTCCTTATTCTTTTTGCAGTTTTCTCTATCTCTGGATCAAATTTTAAAGCAGGAGAGTGAGAGGATCGAGTCATAAACTGAAAGAAAACATAGAAAATTTATAAAAACAATCACTTCCCCGACAACGGCGCCAAAATTTGGAAGTTGTCGTTATCACTCCAAAATTATTCCTTAGTTTCACTCTATCAACATAAAATTGGTATAATGGCAAGCAAGAGTCGAACCCACGGTAAGTGTATTATTTATAATTTATCCGATTGCTTCTAACAGTAAATAACAGGTAATAATAAAAAGGGAATTTTTGAAACTATGATTCTACTCGAAAGCAAGAAATATTAATTAAGATTATCCAACGATTTGCAAACTTCAATTCCTCAGTTCAGTATCATCTTTTCATAAATATGATATAACTAAGTCAATCAATATCTTTTCTTCAATGAAATTAATAACCCTAGGTAACCACGGTCCGCGTTACCCGAAATTCCCCTTAGGTTTTAAATCTAATGTGACGATCGCCCCCACTAGACCCTAATTATCATACAACCTAAAACTATCAGTCTAGATTTAATATGACAATAGCATTAAGGATTAGGGAATTAGGTTATTCCAAGCAATAATCGTACAATCGCAGACTATTTAACCTGTCTTCTTGATATCATAGCAATATTCAAAAACTTGACCACAATCAAATATCACTATTCGCTATTTACGAGCAGATATAACATCGTTTGCTTAATATTATACCTTAATCTAGCATATGATAATAATAAAATTAATTCAATGGGCCTTTATCAAATTAATCAAACCAATTATCATTAAGCAATTCTAATAGATCATCAAGAACAAACTCCACAGATGAAGGAAGAAATACTAATAACTCAATTAATTCATAGATAATAAATAAGATTCAACATCCCTTAGAACTGAAAATAGAGAACTTAGCCTGACATAGTCAAAAACGCCAATTAATCTTCAATGAAAATCTTTCTCTCTAAGTTGTGTTAAAATTATCATAATCTTATCTATTTATACCTCTAATAACTCTCCTAAAAGTTCCTAACTCGCAGCAGTATTGCAATCCTTCTTTAGCTCAACTTCTGGAAACGCACGGATCTTTTATTTTAAATCTGCCGACCACGGCCCCGGCCATGGATTGCGCTGTAAAAGCCGGCCCCGGCCACGGTTACTGTTTACAATTTAAAAAATTGCCATTAAGCTCCGTTTTTACCGTTTTGACCCTCCAAAGCTATTTTCTGCAATATAAACATAAAAACAAGTAAAATGCAAATAAAAATACTCAATGATAGCAATTTATTAAGCCCAAGAACATTCAATTAGTAAGTATAAACTACACTCATCAGATTTGAAGAACTTTTGACATGCAACTAGATTAAGGAAGTATTTTCAGTAATTAGTTGGGATGTTTTGTTTCGTTCATACTTGTGAGATTTCGTGAAAATTTTAGTACTTAGTGTATGTTCGCACAAGAAATTTATAAAGTTCTGAATTTCATTCATAATAGTTGCAATTTACATAAAAAAAAAACTACTACTACTTTTGGTGATTAATTGTCGTCCTCGGGAGCATCAGAGTCAGAGTCGGAGAAAACTACAGGATCCACACCAGCTTTTGTTGCCTTCGCTATGGCTGCTTGGAATCCTTTGCTGAATTGTTTTACTATCTCCTCTAACAGTTCGGGAGAAGATCTGTACTCCTCAAGGATTTGATAGCGTAGTTCGAGGGTCCCAAGACAAGCCTGTTCCCTCAGGATTTCATTGGCGTTTTGTTGGCGTTGAATGTCTGAGGATAGTTGGGTGTTCTGTTCTTTCAGGTTGGCAAGTTCCTCAGCTTGTTGCTGAGCACTCTTCAGCGTTTTGGAGTTCTTATTCCGAAGTCGGGTGATCTCTTCGATGCTCTGGTTGCTTATGTCGACTATGTCCTCGAATTGTTTTTGTAGATTTTCATTGGAGGTTTTGAGGCTCAGGTTATCCAGAGTGAGCTGATAATTCTTCTTCTTCTTCAGGGCCTTGTATTTGGACTTCATTCTCTTTGCCCTTGAATCACTGTTTCCCGGTTTTGATTCTCGGTCCAGAAGACGACTGAAGGTGGCTAAGGCCTGAAAAAATTTAAAGTAATCAGAACCATGAAAACTCTTAGAGTAATTTGAAAAGAAAGTAGATTTTACTCGGCCTTGATGAATTGCGGTGGCAAAGATGAGCTCCCGGTCGGTGTAGTCGTGGAAGATTTCGTTATCGGCTCGGAAATTGAAAGTGTTGTAAGCCGTGAAGGGGAGTTGATTGTCAGAATCGCTTGGGAAGAAGGTAGGAAGAGCTTGGGATGCACCGGTGGTGTTACTCGGCTGACGAGGGGGATCTCCATCCTGGAAGGGGCCAGTTTCCGGTAGGGGGTCTTCCAGGGGTTCGGATTGGTCACCTATCGGTCGTTTACCAGCCGACTTACTGGTTTGACCTAGTGTTTGTTGGGGTGGTTGGTTTGGTGTTTTTTCTTTGATCGGTTCGGGGGATGTTTATTGGGTTGGTTCGGGGGATGGAGTTTTGGGTTGATCGGGCGTTGGGTGAACATCCGTCTGGGTCGATATTGGTGGGTCTGTCTGAAGTGAAGGTTTTGGTTTTTTAACCTTCATGTGTTTTCTGAGTTCCGATTCGGACATCTCAAAAACACTTCTCTTTTTGGATTTTTATGGGTCTTTTTCTTTTGGGGCCTCCGAAGAGGGATCGACCGTGGCTATTGAAATGGAGGGATTGATATTTGTAGTGTCTGGGGTAGACTTCGTGAGGAGTAAGGCTTGTTTGGCTCCTTGAGCCAAGGGATCTTCCCCCGAGGTTACCGAGGAAGAAGAGGGCCTTGGTCTTCAGACCAAGGGCTCGGCGGGAGGATCGGATTCTTCCGAAGGAGTTGGAGAAGATATGAAGATGGGTCCTTCCTGGGTTTGTCCTTGAGAGATCGGAGGTTGACCCATAAGGTTCTCTTCAGAGCTACGAAAGAGCACTACTGCGCATAAAATGGATCTAGATTAAGACAGATAAATTAAAGTAAGGTTAACACCTTCGGATGGTTCGAGTACTTACTTCCGTGATCGAAGAGCCAGTCGGGATTATTGAGAAGACTGGTAGGCCAGAGGGTGTTCGGCATTGTGGACAGAAGCTTCTCGAGATCGGCCTCTCGGACGTCCTCGATGTGGTCGAAGCCTAGAGACGTTTTGCTCGGCTCCCCCCACGGTTGCAGTAGTACGGTATCGGTTCCTCGGAGGAAGAACCAGGACGAATGCCATCCTTTGTTGATGGATGGAGTTGTCATCCATACCTTTCTATTGGCGTATCGGGTCAAAACCTTGAAACCCTTTTCTTTTGAATTGATAAGCTTGAAATAACTTAGAAATAGATCTAAGGCTGGTACTATATTCTGTTCTTTGCAGTGAGCAATAAAACAGATTAGGTGGATGTAAGAGTTTGGGACTAATTGGGAGAACCCGATTCCTATAAACCCTAGGAATTCGGTGATGAAGGAATGAAGGGGGAATTGGACACCATGCTTAAGGGTCCATTTCAGGACCCCTATCCAACCTCCCTCGAACTGCCAATACATTCTCTCGTGGGGTTTGGGGACACGGAGTTTATATTGAAGGGGAATATAGTAATCTACCCGAATTGAGTCGAGTTGGGTCGGAGTTATGGAGGAGGGGGTGTTTGCTGCCGGAGCATCTCTATAATTTCTACGAATAGTGTTTTCTCTCTCTCTATCAAACGGAGATGTCTGACTGTTTGGGGCTTGGGATGAGGAAGCGTGACCTTGGGCTGCCATGGGTTTTAGAGAGATAGTAGCTTTGGGATTTTTCTCGTTTCCGAAGATAAGAAGATGGAAAAGTCGAAATTTGCAGAAATGGAGTTGTGCGTTCTAAGAAAGGTTTCTGGGGTTTTTATTGAGGGGGAAACGGCGCACGAAGTTCAACAGGCGGCTATTTTTGGGTAACGTGGAGGGGTAATGATAGTTGTGCGTCAGACGAAGAGGTTAAGGATTGTTTGGGTGCAGCCAGTAACGAGGGAAATGAGGGCGTTTGAATTACTCTCCTATTTAAAGCCTTTAAAATAGGAGAGTGAGGGGCAATGTTGGGATCTGGGTATCAGAATGAGGCTTGGGCTGGTTTGTGTTGTTTTGGGCTGGGCTTTCCTTTTAACACTTTGATTCTTTTATGGCCGTGTAAGAGACCCTCTTGAATTGGGCTTTTTAGCTATTGACCCATATGTAGTTGGGGGCTCTTGGCCCTACACTCTTTCCAATATTTGTACGCTCATATAAATAGAGACTTGCATGGGAATGGAGGAAGATATTATCATTATCAAACCGCCCTTACTACTTTTCATATTCAGAACCATTATTTTTCAGCAAATAAGCTCTCTATTGTACTTGAGAAAGTTTGTAAGCACCACCATCGTACAAGTGAAATTATCCTTTCATCCGTGGTTTTTTCCCTGTTGGGTTTCCACGTAATTTTCTGTGTTCTCATAATACTTTTTCCTGTTTTATTGGTGTTTGGCATTTAATTTTTCTTGTTGTTTCGTGATTTTCAACGAGTCATAAAATTTGGCGTTAACAGTTGTTATTTTGCTACATTTGTTGATTTAAACTTTATTCAAGAACCTAACTGTAGTTATTGATTTAAAATTTGTTATTTATATTATTCTATCAAGAATGCAACTATCGAAGACTAATGATAATTTATTTGTTATTATCTTAGTCATGATATTCTTTATTAGGCTATTTTGAGTTTACCCTTTCCTTTTTATTCCATTGTTCAGGAAATGAGAGTTTAGTTGAGATTAGCATGGAAAAAAGGAGAATAGAGTGATGGCACGAGATAGTTGCTATAGTAGTCTTTATCATATTGTAAAATAGTGTGACAATAATAGTTAATACTTAATTGTGTATTAATGAGCACTATATTGTTGTACGTTGTACTGTCTTATAATAGTTGTTGTATATTTTGACGACTTAAGTTTGGACTGTATGAGCCCGAGTTTGGGGGCGCCACACAGAGTTTCATTATAACATGGATAAGAATGAATAACTTCAATAATGATGGTCTTTTTGTATAAACAATACACTATTTACTTTTAAGTTATAAACAATTATTCACCATATTCTTACTTTACTTTTTCTTAAGTTATATTCTAATATATTTTATACACATTTGTCTGCATTTGAAAATTATGTGGTTCTTTCGGTGTCTGTATTGTTTCAGTCATAATTTTTTATATATGTTCAATTGATTTTAAAACCAAAACAGTATTAATGAAACCGCACCACACCAATCACAAATAGTTTTATATGCAGTTTTGGATTTGTCAAACTACACCAAAGTAGTTTCACGTGCAGTTTGAACTTCTAATTACATCAAATCGCATCATACTTACCCCTAATGTGATGAACTCACTTGTGAGAGAGATTGTTAGAATATCACAAATAAATTTAGAGTCTCAAATTAAAAAAATAATGAAAAAGTGAAAAAAATAATATTATATATGAATGACCCCTAATATCTAATAATTTATTTTTTTTGAGTCGTAGAAAGCATTTCGAACATACGCATATAAAGCACACACTCCTTTATTATTGCCTAACGGACGATAAATTAAACAAATTTTGAAATGAAAAGTTGGCATTATTAATTGAGATCCATTGTTGTTTCCATGACATTTTTTTTTAAAAGTCCCAGGGATGCCGTTATTAATTGAGATCCATTGTTGTTGCCTAACAGAAGACAAATTAGACAAACTTTGAAATGAAAAGTGGCATTATTTATTGAGATCCATGACATTTTTTCTGAAAGTACCAATAAATACAATAAGAATACAATAAAAAATAAATAATAATCGAACTTAAAACTTAAAAATCAAATATTTTAATTTTAATTATTAAATTAAAAGCTCATCCATGACATTTAGAAAAGAAAAGAAAAGAGACACCAATATTTTGTGGACCTCGTACCAATCATATGTTCGATTTGAACTGCAACAAAAAACAAACAGAGTAGTAATGTGTATATAGAAATACAAGTCAAAAAGTCAAGAGACGAAACTTTCACAGTACGAAATTCAAAGAAAAGAAAAGAAAGCCCCAAGAAGAAGATGAAGATGGTGCAACATTGGGTCAACTTCAATTCCTTTTTATAAAAAATTGAAAGAAAAAACGATCCCACTTTCAACAATTTCCCGTGCACCTTTTTGCTAATTCAGCATCTCTTATTGTATTTTTCTTGAAGTGGGTACCAGAGAAAACGGCAGAAAGATGCAATTTGAAGTGAAAGTGAGTCTCCGATCAAATACTCCGGTCGTCGGCTGTGAACTTAGCCCTTTTGTTCGTATTAGTTGGCATGGGTCGGGTCAAGCTCCTCCACATACCCTCAATTTCACTTGGTTTGTTTCTATTTTGCCGTTATGATCTCTTGTACTAGTAGTACTGATTTTTTCATGAGTTTGAAGTTTTGATGTGTTTTACTAATATTTTTTAGTTGTACTTGAGGTTTTTTTTGGTTTGGATTGTAATTATTGCAAGTATGTATCTTTTTCTATGAGTGCAAAATTGTTCCAAGTTTGTACTATTAAACTTTTTGTTTTAAAGCTTTTGTTATTATTTTTGTTATTGTTTTTTTTTTGGAACTTTATTTTGAGCTAAAAGTAATTATTTTTCTAACTAATTGCAGAAGTGTACCTCTTAGAAGGTATTTCAATAAGCTTGATGCTTAGTTGCATGGAGTCTATGATTTGGTTTAGATGTATGCTGGTTGAAATTTAATGCTGGAGTTTGTCAAGTGACTCCAGTCCCATGTCCAAATGCAGAGTAATTGTTTTTCCTGACCGAAAAACCAACCCGGCTCGCAACTATACTCTTTTTTTTGAATTACATTGCGTTTTGCAATTAGTATCATCTTACTTTGTACAAGTTTATGTGCTTATGACATAAAGAATATTGACGATATTTTTGTTTGGTCATCAACGAAATTGAAGATTATATTAGCAAAATGGAGGAATTGCTGAATATTGGTCTTGGGTACTGATTGATTCTTCAGCCACTTTGATGCAGACTTCTACACTAAAACCAAATTTTGATTATTTGCTGTATTTTACTGAATATTTGGCTGTTGTCTTCTTATTGTTTAACAATTTTGACTAGAACCTGTTGTAATTACAAAACTGGCTGTTCTCATACCTTTGAAATTTTGATTTGAGGTGCTAAAGGTTGCACTACTATATGGATGAGCTTAACCTGCCTTGGTATTTTGGTTCTCTTTCTTCTACTTACCGTTTCATTTTGTATCAGAGGTGACTGCAAAGAGGGTCCCCGGCCTATTGTACAACTGTACATACTTGTCCATTCCATCATGTTTCTGATTCATTCTAGTGGTGGTGTTTTTATTTTGTCCATTCGATTAAATTTTTGATGCTACGAACCTTGTCTAAACAGGTACCGAGAGCATGGTACATTACATGCTGATCAAGCTCTCAATCAGGCATTTGGGCTGGTACTGGGAGAGCTTAGTAATTCTTTCCCTGAATTTGGAAATGGATTGTCACTTGATCACAATCTGGTCGAGGTTGAACGTGAAGGGAAAACATGGATTCAGTTATGCTCTTTGAGAACTTATGCACCATCTTTGGATGATTTAGGATTAACATTGAGATTAGAATGCATTCCTACAGACAATTCAACGGGGGTTCATTTGTCTCCAGTGAATGTCGTATTAACTGATCCTGTAATTAGATCTCCTGCCCCTTGCCCTCGTCGTATGATTTCAGTAGGATCTGCAATGAATTCTGGGAATTTGAGTACTGAAACCCAGTCTTTAAGTGGTGGAACTTTTACTGTGTTATCTTATAACATTCTTGCTGATCTGTATGCTAGTAGGAATGCACACAGGTATACCCCCACTTGGGCTCTTTTATGGGAATACCGACGGAAAAATTTGCTTAATGAAATTATTGGATATAACGCAGATATCCTTTGCCTTCAGGAGGTGAGTCTTTCTCCGGTTACTGTCCTCTATTATGTGCATATAGATCCTTGAACGTGAATTTTGCATTCGTGTCATGTCAATGGCTCATGACATAACCAGTGCTTCACTTGTATTAATTTTTTGTAATGGACCGGGCAGGTACAAAGTGATCATTTTGACACTTTTTTAAAACCTGAGATGGGAAAATGTGGCTACTCAGCTGTTTATAAGAAAAAAACGAAAGAGGTAATCTTCTATGAATCTTACCTTATGTTTAATAGTAATGAAGATTGCAACTGTCCTTTAATTCCTGAAAAGAATTTCTATTAAATGTTAGAAATGTATTTGATAGTGGTGGGTGTGGCTAATTTCATGAACTGGATTTATATGACCTTTCTAAATCTATAAAATAAATCTATGGTTTGTATAAAAAAAAAAACTATGGTTTATAGCATTTCTTATGGATCTATCTGACAAACATGATTACAATCCTGTATAAATTACACATTTGGCATTAGAAATAAGCAAATTGGGTACACTTGAAAAACCATGAAAATAACTGAAGCAGATTAAGATTTAGAACCTGTTTCTGTTTTTATCCACATAACGCGTTGGAATAATCTGTTTAATAATTTATACTTGATCATAGACTACCAATCCTCTGCTGCTAACAAGTTAAGCAAATCATTTTTAGAAGGCATCTTAGGCGCCTAAATTGTTTGGAAGAAACCTTATTCACTACTAGCTACTTAGCCAGCAAAATTCGTCTGCCGTTGCTATCTAAATAGTCATGTCTTCCACTTGTACAGAGGTCATATCAAATTATAAAAATGCACAGCTTATTTTAAAGTCCTGGCGTCATGAAACCTAGATGGAAACATCATTTAGTGTAGACTGTAAAAGTCTAAACCATATAGAACCGCAAGGGGTGGGAGAAATGGCAGAGGTCTTAAGGAAATAACATCAAGGCCGCTGGTTCCAATCCCCGTACTTGGGCCAAAATTACCTACTGGAAAAAAGGGGAAATAAAAACTCCAAAACCATGTAGTTCTTTGTTAGTGTTTCTTTCATGTTGCTACAATTTCAAAACGATAAAAAATTAAAGAGAAATTGTAAGGTTCTTGTATAAAAAAAATCACTTTACCGTTTTACTTGGAGAACATTTTTACTTTCAGCTCAATGTTATGGTATTTCATACCCGTTTCATCCTTGCTTCGTAGTAAAATCCTTTGGCAACGTCTTTCATCCCTTCCTTATTTAAATCTCTTCAAAGAAATTAATATTCAGTACGCAGAACCTCTATTTATAAGCTGGAAAAATCCTAATAAATGACTATTGACTTGACATAACTCACTTTAAACGTTCTTGTAACTGTTAGGGTTCATTAATCATGTTTTACCATGATTCTCTTCTATACTCGTATCATCTGCTAAATCAAAGTCCATAATATCTTTAGTCACATATTAAAAAAGACTAGCTATAATATCTTTCATTACCATCTCAATCCATGATATATTTGATTTTCCGCTACAATTAAAATGAATCGTAATTATTTACATTTCTTAGTTCTTTTTGAAATCAAGACTTTACTAGTAAAAATTTCCTGCACTTTCCAATCATTTAAAGGATTTTGTTTTTGTCTTTGTTAGCGCTATTAGACACTTGATTTTCCGTGTACATGATTTCCTTTGACATTGCAATACTTCAAAACTCCCTAAATATATTCATTCTTTTGACCATATCTGCTCTTTCCAGCCACACCTTGTGTTCCTTCTCATCCAAGCTTGTAGTAGTCTTCAGCACACTTTACTTTTAAACCCCAATTTTCTGTAACATTAGGAAGCGATAAATATGCAAATGCGTGCACTGAATTTATGAATCCTGCTTCATTTAGTCACACAGTTTGAAACCTGAAAGTACCTCTGACATTCCTTCAATGTTCACAAACACTAACTTCCTAAAGTGATCCTAGATAAATCTCGTATATTTAAGAATTTTTAGAGATGAATCTACCATCTCCCCTAATTGGAGATCTAATAGATCTAAAAAAAATTCTGGGCCATCTAGAATTATTTCTATTACTCATCTAAGTTCATAAAGACATAAACATCCAGAAGAGGAGGTTTCCCTTGACAAACAAATCAAAAAAAATTCATAAATTGAAGATTTAGTTTGTTTTCTTTTGCATATAACCTTGCCTTGTGATCACTCATCTCAAGAGGCTTAAAATACTAAACTCTATCACATGCATACATGTACTCTACTACCCTTACTACAATGCATTGTTTGAATGCTGGTTTAAGTGACTTCCTTTTTTCCCATTACCCAATTCGCTAGCATTTTGGGAGGAAGCAAGTGCTTCGCTGTACTCTCTCTTTACATTAAGGTAAGAATCTTTTGGTTTCTTACAGGTGTACGCAGGTAACCAGTATATAATTGATGGATGTGCAATATTCTTCCGCCATGATAAGTTCAAGGAAATTGTAAAATATGAGGTGAAGAAGTTATAGTTTGTGTATTTCTTACTAATTACTGTAAATTCTTAATATGTTTCAGCTGCATGTCTTGTAGCTCGAGTTCGATAGAACACCATTATCTGTGGTTGAAATGTTGGAACCATATCAAAGAAATGAAGTTTGCTTTCGCCTGATGAAGGTAATATCTCATGCTATCCAGATACTGAATTATATTGTAGTGGCAATTTTTCCACTTAACAGTGTATAATATTAATTTTGATTTTACTGTGTTGTAGGGTAACATTGCCATTGTTCTAATATTAGAATCAATTGAAAATGACAGATTGCATGATGATGTGAAGTCTAGAATCTGCGTGGTATTGGATGTTTATACTCTCTAGTCTCTATTGCTTTCCTTAATTAGTGTTTAGCATCTTAGAGCATTAACACAGTCATTCTTTTGAAACCTAGGCAAACACTCATATACATGCAGATTCAAGCTTTCCAGATACTAAATTGTTTCAGGTGAGCTTTTAATTTTGAGATCTGTTCTTGTTGTTTCTTATATAAGATTCTCATATTTTGATTTCCTTTCCTTTTGTGGCATATAAGGTTGTCAACTTCATTAAAGGACTAGAGAAAATTTCCGATTCACACATTCCTCTTTTGATTTGTGGGGATATGAACTCGCTTCCTAGAAGGTCAGGTTATTTGAGTTACTGGCAGATTTTGTGAAGTTTTTACGTACGTAACATATACAAAATAATACCTGCTCATGCCAAAGAAATAGAAGTCTTTACATTGTTCTCCTTTCAGATAAACTGAATTAATAGATTGTGTTCAGTTCAGTAGATTGACACCTATAGATTTCTTTAACCTTGTGGAGAAAAGGAAAAGTGTTATTCTGAGATTGTTATGTGCACCTTTTCTCTTTTACTTCATATTGGACTACAGTGGTGATTTTGCTTTCAATAATTTTGGGGAACCGTTTGAGGGTTTTATGAGCTGGAGGTAGTTTTACGTGAGACATGTCCACTCTGGCTGTGAGCAACTTATCCTCACCTGCTTTTGCATAATATCTCGTTCTTAAAACTCTTTACTGTCCATGTCGTCCATAGATATATTCCTTATTCTGCGTATATCTTTTGGATCATTACACGGTTCCAAGGAGAGAAATAACAAGTTACCAGCATATGCTGATTTCTTAAATATCAGTTCTTTTTTCCTCTGCATATTTTGGGAAATGATCCATAGCCAGAGTTGGATGGATAATTTCTCCTATCCAACTTTGCTTTGGATCATTCCCTATATATATATATATATATATATAGAAGATCATATTAACTGGAATCTGTTTCTGTTGCTTAATTTTGTAGTGATCCTCATAAATTTGTAGTTGATGGAAAAGTCAGACGTGTTTATAACAAATTTAGAGATCCGTTGGGGATATATAAACATCTTGAGCTTTTCCACTCAATGCACCTGGTAAGTCGACAGCATCAGACCTTCATGTTATTTTATCCGTCCAAAATTATGGCCCTTGTTTGAATTTTTTTTAAGGAAACATGTAATTATTATGCTCCCACAGACCAAACTTAGGCCATATCCCAAACCACGCTTCAAAGTATTTAAACTGTAAAGCAATCATTATGTATTATGTAATATTCAAAGAATTTCCAAATCAATGCAAAGGGGTAGTTTAGGTGAATAACAATTTTTGTTTCTTTATTTTCTTATTAAAAAAGATGATTTTTTTTATTTCTTTATTTTTGACTTTCAAAGGAAACGGGACAACCCCAAAGGAGAAGTAGGACTCTTAATTTGGGTCATAGTGCGTATATATTTACTAAGTTATGGTAAGAAGATTTCGTATTTTAAGAAGAGAGAACTTGGGGCTATTTTCCTAGATTTCTTTGTCTTGAAAGAAATAGGACGTTTTCCACTTAATATGCTCTGGATTATGATGGATTCAGCTTTTAATATCTTTGCCACTTTCAGGAGTATTGAAATGAGTATGTTATTATGTCAACCTTTCTCTTTCCTTCTTCTTTGTCGGTATTAAAAACCTGCTAAATTTGTGTTGCTTGTAGCAAACCTTATTTTAATCACCTGTAATTTTGAGTAAGCACTGTGACACTCACCCCAGTCATAGTCCTTATTCTCGTCATTACTATAAAAATAATCATAGTTTTATTAGCAGATCTCTGATGCATGGAGGCTTCTTGTTCAGGCTAGTGCTTATTCTTCTTTCCTTCAATCAAAGAGCGTTAAGAGACGGCATATAAAAAGGATGGACCGTGACACCAGAGAGCCTAAGTTCACCAGCTTTGGTTCAGGACACTCACGAACCCTAGACTATATTTTCTACACAGGTATTTCATATGTATGTGTAGTGTCAAATAAAGCTTTTAACTCATAAATTATTCTCGCATAGTATATTCAATTTCTTATACGCAGATGCCACTCTCTCTTTTTCAGAAGACTGTAATATGATCTTAGAGTCACATGCTGCTGGCATGCGTATTAAAGTAGTTATGATACTTTTATCCTTCCTCTGTTTTCTATACAATACTGTGAAATTTGAACACTTGAACCTTTTTCTTACCAGGCCTCCAACAAATGTATTTATTATCTAAACCAATGTTTTACTTATGTGGTCCAAGTCTATTATGATCATTTAATTTTCTTGTGGAATGTATCATCTTGCTACTTTGCTAGTGGAGGTTCTGTTTCTTTTATTTTCCTTGTTCCACAAAGATTAATTCGTGGGATAAGAATCCATATATACACTTTCTTAAAACTTATTAAAATATTTGACGACGTGATTTAAACTATTTTTCATAATGGCCTAATGACTGCTCACATAAAAACCTGTTTAACTTATCAAGTTACTTTTCACTAACTATGTTCTGTCTGATCTTGTTCTGTCCTGAAAATTTCCTTGTTTAACAATGTGATCGTATTCAAACAGAAAATAGTTTAGTGGTTGATGGACTCTTGGAGCTTCTCGATGAGAAAAGCATTGAGGGTACTGCACTTCCATCAACTATATGGTCATCAGACCATGTTGCCCTCATGGCAAATTTCAGCTATAAGAAAGGCTATGGGAGCCAACAGTATTCAACACCCCCTCCAAATCCATGGGAAGGAAAAACACCAGGATTGAAAATACTTCTTATGGAAGAAGACGGTGAATATTCATAATAACACTATCAGGTACTTCACATACCTAACACTATATACACCTGGAACTTTGTGTATTATAAAAAATTTCTTTTTGGAGTGGAACAACTTCCTTTTCTTTCTTTATATATATATGTATATATAGACATCAAATATGGAGATAGAAAAGGTAGATATGGTGAGAAAAAATATAGAAATGAAGAAAATTTTCAAAGTGGTTCAAGAGGATTGCGAACAATATCCCATCTCTGACCAATAATAAGCACAAGCACATCTTCTTCTTTCTTTTTTCTTTTTTTAAATTTGTGAAAACTTGCATTATATAGAAACACTAAAATTGAGGATAATAAAACATAACCAACCTTCATGTTTGCATCCTATTACATTGCTACTTCAATGTGGCTAATTGGAAGGTGAATTGCAGCTTATATGCAATCTGTTTTCTTTTTTTTACCTAATGAGCATGTATTGTCAAATGCAAACTCTGTGGTATGACATTTTATGATCGAAACATGCTGATTAGAAAAGTTCATGGAAGAGTTTGAGACCATTGTTTGTCTATCATCTTACAATGAACAGAGAATCCACCGAATTGGACATGGAAAAAACAAAAATTAGTTAGTCTTTTGAGTCTTTAGATGGTCATATAAGTATTGAATGATCATCTCCTAAAGTAGCAAACAGACTGACACTGGTTAAACCAAGCAATGACTTGGTTGTTTCGGAAGTGGTCATGTGACCATTGTATGTTTCGGTCACATATGAGATTGTCTCTGAACTTGTAAGATGTAACTACTAAATTCTAGGTAAACCTTATTCATTTCAATGTACAGTTGGGACCATCTGATCGTTTCAAACAATGAACAGTTGTTTGATTCTCTCTCCCCAGAAAAAAAGAATACCATTATTAATGGAAGTTGCAAAGAAATTAAGTGTCTTTTTTCTTAATGGAACTCTTTTACTTAATGAAACTCTTCTCTGAACACAGAGTTTTAAGTAGCTGGTTGATCAACCACGCCACAGAGCAATATCACTATAAAGAATCCTTTTAACTTTCTTCCTCAACCCCTCTTCAGAACCCACCAACCTAAGACAATTAGGATGAAAATAAAGCGTTGGAACACTTACGATGGCGAGTTATGACACAGGCAAATGAAATTGCCCAAGGCTCCGTTTGGAAAAAGAAGGTAACAGGAAAACAAAGATAAATGTAAAAAAGAAAAAATCCATCTCATTAAAGATAAATTTAATTATCTATACTTTTAAAAACTCTAATATTAGTAACAATGTTAAAATATATTGTATAAAAAGAATAAAAATGCTTCAATAAAATTTTAGATTTCATTTCCTTTTCCTTCCTTTTCCCTCAGAGTTTTCAAGTTCCAAACGGAGCTGAGAAAATATAGGAGGGAGTACAGTATCTAGTAAAATAACTGGTATGTAGTTGTTGTACTTGTACCTGACAATTTAAAAAAAGTCTTGAATACTTACATAACTCCATTTCAGATTGTACCATCAAAACTCTCACCAATTTAGTGAGCTTCTTTTTTTCCCATGGTGGGAGAAACTGAAAATGATGAAGTTTTAGTGTTTTGCATTAAACATTTACATATGCGTGATGGGGGAACATTTGCAAAATTTATTTTCTGAAAAAAATATTTACATAGTAAAGTAGACTTCCTCTGCTTCTCTTTCTTCCTCTCCCTCCACTATAAACCCCCCATATTTCTTCCTTTCTTATTTTTCACTAGAGCAGGTTCAAGCCACGGTTTACAAACTAGGGATTTTCTATGCTGCAGTATTAGCTATAGCTCTGCTTTCAACTTTCCATTGTATTACCCTCAACACTAGGCACTTCTTAAGACAAGAGGCTTAACCTTTGGTCAAACAAGCTGGGAGGACTTTGGTTTGGCGGATGCACAAATTTGCAGTTAGGACATGAAGGAGAAGACTTGCACATTATCACCAACATGTGACACTTCTTGCATACTACAGTTACCATCTCTCTCTGATCCCCTTCAATTGTCAACCATGATGGAGAACGCGTAAGACCGCCTGTATTATTTTCTCTGCTCAAACCCATAAACCGATCACTGGAGTTTTGCGAGTTGCTACTAGAATTTTGGGTCATGTAATTATGATTATCATCTTTCTTTTTCCCAACTAATCCACATGGAAGGGTGAGCTGAAGGTCCAAGTTCATGTAAACAGGATTGAATGGCTCCTGTTTAATCCTTGGATCACTTGATGTCCTCTTATGAGTCCTTGGGTTGTAGAAATATAGCTGACCAGACTATAGTGAAAAAGCAGAACATTAGTACAGAAGGGTTTTGTTAGTCAACATCATATACTTAATTCTACTTTCGTTCTTGAACGCTTAAATTTTGTACTATACATACCTTGATATCGAGGCAGCGTTGCCACTCCAAAGGTAAGGGAGCCTCCTCGACTCGTGGCTCCTCCTCGGTGTCATCAAATACGGGCTTCATAGTTTTGGCTATCGATTGCTTCTCGGAAGTTTCACCAGGTTGCGACTCCCATTTTCGTTTCTTGGTCAAATTTTCGAATTCTGGCATCATCTTTCTTCTAGTAGGTGAAAGAGGTGTATGAAAGGAAACCATGCCAAAACCTAAAGATGATATATATGTATATGTATATATATGTATAGGTCTTTGTTTCTATAATATTTGAGTGTGATCAAGGGTGAAAATACCCTGGGTAGTTTTATAGGGAGCCATCACTGCATGACGTGGTATTCGAGTGAAGTTGGGTTTGCAATTAGTATAATGTTGTGTAGCTATAAGTCTATAACTCCTCTTAAAAGCATGGATGTTTAAGTTCTAACTAACTTTGTCCTCTGATCAAATTTATACCCTTAGCTCTTAACACTAATAAAAGACACCTTACCTGCCCTTTACGTTTTGTTTCTAGAAACATTGGCTCGTTTGATTTTTGATCTTCTCTTTTACAGACTAAGGTTTTAACTATACCTTTTATGTAAATTTTTCTTGTTGACGCCTGGTTTTGTCCGGCTGTCCTGCTGGCCGTCCGGATAAGATACCTGCACAAAAGTCCTAACGGCTTGGGCCGTTGGTGGACTCCTCCGGTGTAAGAGTTAGTGAAGGTTCTCAGAAAGGTCAACAATGAAGGTCCAAGTATTTAATATAGTAGTAACGTGTATGTGTGCGTAACCCTTTCCTCCATCATTGACTGGGTATTTATAGTGCATACCTGACTCTTACCGATTCCTTTTAGGATTGTCCCTCAACGTGATATAGTTTGAATAGGAAGGTAATCTCCTAAACCATCTAAGAACCTGACTCCTATTCTAATTCGGATTAGATATAGTAAATAGCCACAGTCCAGATTGGTTAGGGACCTATCCCAAGCCTATTGGACTTAGGAGTCCTCATAAGATTTCGCCAAGCTGATGGTCCGTTGGGCCTAGCCCATCATATATTTACCAGACCAGGCTTAGCGAAATATTCATCCTAACATTGCCCCCCACTCCCTTAGTACATAAATGTGCTAGGGGAGTAGAATGAATTACCCCAAATGTATATATACGGGCTCCCGATCAAAGGGAAATAACTCTTCGGGAATCTAAGTGTAGGAACACAGAAATGTTTAGACCGAAGGCAAACCCTCCTTGAACTTTACAAGAATTCTGGGACAACGTATCAGAGGAAGAAAGCTCCATCGGGATCCCGGAGGCATCGAAACCAATGGGAAAGCGCCATCGGGAGACCGGAGACCTCAGACCGATGGGAAAGCTCCATCGGGAGCCCGTAGGCATCAGACCGATGGGAAAGGTTCATCGGGAGCCCGGAGGCCTCAAACCGATGGGAAAGCTCCATCGGGAGCCCGTAGGCATCAGACCGATGGGAAAGGTTCATCGGGAGCCCGGAAGCCTCAAACCGATGGGAAAGGTCCATCGGGAGACCGGAGGCACCATACCGATGGGAAAGGTTCATCGGGAGCCCGGAGGCCTCAAACCGATGGGAAAGCTCCATCAGGAGCCCGGGGGCATCAAACCGATGGGAAAGCTTCATCGGGAGCCCGGAGGCCTCAAACCGATGGGAAAGGTTTTTGCGAAGCGACACTAGGCCCTTATGAACGACATTTCAAACATTGGGTGCGACACAATAACCAGGCCCAAATCTTTGTTAAGCCCACCGTGCGCAGCCCAATAATCTGGGGGCCCATCAAACTCAAAGTCTTGCTTCTGCAACCCAACAAATCTAGCCCAACAGCTTGCACGACCGTTCCGTATAACAACTTATTTTTAAATTTCGAAATTCGCGTCCATTTAGCTAACGAAGCGTGCACGAGAAGCAGCATTTATTACGCCGCAGTAAGTACTGCGCGTGCGCCCCATCCGTTCGATCATTTCCATCTGAACCGTTACAACGCTTGAATCAGGATAAAATGGGTCATTTCCAACAGATCGTCTTTTTATCAGAAGCAACTTATCACGAGAGAAAGGACGTTTGAGAGAGAAATATTTCATTCCCAGATCCAACTCCATCGTTCCTGCTTCGTTGTTTTTCCATCGACTTCCTTTCTAAAACCAAGTAAGTCTTTTACTCTTTTTCTTTTATACTTCCTAATGGCTGGCAGTACCCAAGATACAAGGGCTCAAGCTTCGTCTTCCCGGGTTGAGGACGAAGTTACTGTGGCCGAAATGGGGATCCCGGAGGGACAACCATGGAAACCTGTGGTAATCACCAGGATGAGGGATGTAGAGGAGTACAATAGGAACAAATATTTCAATATCCTGTATAGAGTAGCCAACATCCCTTCTTCAATCCGGAACCAATACTTCGACTTAGCCTCCACAGAATTCTATATCCCCGAAACATACGAAATCAAGAGACCCGGGGCCGGGGAGAGAATGTACTACCAGCTCGAGGGGGGATGGATTCCAATCCATAGGCAGTCACTGATCTATGGGGTCCGATTCCCTCTTCGTCCCTTCGTATTGGAGTTACTCCATACGACGGGGCTCAGTTTGAACCAGCTATCCCCCAATTCTTTTATTCATATAAACAGCTTCATCGCCTTTTGTTTCTCTGAATCAACCCTCCCAGCCATAGATTTCTTTTTTCAATTCTTTTCCATTACCAATAATAAAGAAAAAGGGTTTTTCACGGTGATGAAGAACCCTGGAAGGGATACCCTGATGGAGACCCCCTCGAGCAATAAAGGGTGGCACGGGGATTGGTTTTTCATCAAGGGGCCGGACACTGAGATGGTCGAACCTTGGTCAGACCCGAACAAAGACCAGCTAAATCCGAAGAAAATCTCTCGGGCAAGGCTAGAAGAGTTCGAGGTCTTATATTCCAAGAGACCATCCGTGAAGTGGGATCGGAATCTCCTTAACGACCAAGACTGGTTGTATTCCTTCGGTTGTAAGTTCTCTGCCATGCTTGCCCCTTTATTCTGGACATCTTTTGATATACTCACTCTTTTGTTCTGATTGCCTTGCAGTGGCTGACCAAGGAAAGAATCCTGATAATGAGGCCATCATAGGAGCAGCTGGAGTCCCGAGGGTGAAGATGAGTGCCGCCGACAAGCTGAAGGCGAGCCGAAGCATGAGGGTTGCAAAGCCCAAGGACTCCACCAAGGTCGCTGCCAACCCCGAGATGGCCACGGGATCCCCTCAGGTGGGTGATATTATCGAACCCACCGAAGGAGAGAAGTCTGCTGACAAAGACTCGGGGGTCAGCAGACCAAAAATAAAGAGGAGAAGGCTGGTTCTAACATCGGTTCTGGAGGCAAGAACCAAGCAGACTTCTGCTCCCCAAGGGAGTTCATCAACTCCTCCCGCCGAGCAAAACGTCGCCAGGCAATCAGAGGAAGGCCTCGCTCCCCCTCGTCAGAATAAAGGGAAAAGACCTGCTGAAGGTCAAAAGCCCCCCAGCACCCGAAGCGGGCCGGTAGATCCCCCAATGCCGACCGGGAGTTCAAGACCCGAGGAGGGGATCAATATGCAGTCCTTGGGTACGTCGATGATCCCATTCGCCGAAGATGGTACCGAGGGTGCCGATCTGAAGACGCTTATGGAGATGCTGTTCTCCTGCCATGCAAAGGTAAGGATCTATCTGTAAAATTTTCCTCTTCAAGTTGGTTACCTTTCTGACTCATTCATCCTTCAACCATTTCTTTTCAGGGAAATGCAATTCTCCTTAGGGTTTCTGATGAGCAAAAGGTTCTGGAAAGAAGAGCCGAGGAGAGCAGCAAAGGGCATGTCGAGGCTCTGAAGAATCATCAGAAGACCAAAGACCAGCTTAAGGCCATGCACGACTCCTTCCATATCATGAAAGAGGAGTATGAATCGGCCCGGGCGGCTCGTCTTGAGAAGGACAAGGAGATCGAACGCCTGACGGCCCGGGTGATCGATCTGGAGAAGGCGAATGCTCACGCTATGGATTTGGTGCAGGCCAAAGAGCTCAAGAAGATCCAGCTGGAAAATAACAAGAACGAGCTCGAGGCCCAACTCCAAAGTCAGAAGATTCTCTTGACCCAATCGGAAAACATCATCCAACTTCAGACTGATCAGATGAAGAATCTGAAAGATAATGTCGAACTGATCGTCGAAGGCTGGGGTGCAAAGGAAGCCGATTGGTTAAGAGGACCTATTGCCGCCGCCTCCCCGAGCGTCCTGATTCCCGAGCTTAAACAAAAGGTGATAGATGAATATAAGGCCTCGGATCAATTTCAGGCCGATATCCTATCATCTGTTGTGAACGAATTCAGCGACGGGTTCGAATATGCTCGGGAGCTTGCCAAGGAGAAGGGTCATGACCCTGATCAGCTGGGAATTGTATTTCCCGAGGACTGATTTGTAAAGCTTTTGCTATTGTGTTTTTTTTTGTAAACTTTTGAATATTTATGAACTGGATGGTTATGACTTAATCGTTTATTTTATTACCCTTTTCTCATGAGTTATATTTTATCGTCTGCATGTATAACTGTTTACTTATACTGCTTTGCCCCCCTCTAGCCTGATCGGGTGAAGACCCGATGAGGCTAGAAGATAAACTTGAAAGTGTGTATCAAAACAGAAATACAGAAATACGATGTAAAAAATATTCTCATTAATATCGAAAAAGATAATCCTATCGGCTAGAATGCAGCCTCAAAATTTGACTAAGTACAAATCCAAAGTAACCTAACTACTGATAATACCTACGAAGCCGAACGGCATGCCAAGTATTTGGAACATTTTTCCCATCCATGCCCTGAAGCTTGTAAGTTCCGGCCTTCAACACTTCAATTACTAAGTATGGTCCTTCCCATATTGGCATCAGTTTGCCGGTTTCCCTAGGGGTGGATGCCTCGGCTTGCCGAAGAACTAGATCGCCCACATTGAATGACCTTCTTTTGACATTTTTGTTGAAGTGCCGAGCAGTTCGTTGTTGATAAGCAGCCAATTTGAGGACTACTGAATCACGCTCCTCTTCCAATAAGTCGAGGTTTAACCGAAGACCTTCGCTATTGAGTATTTCATCAAAATTTAAGACTCTCGGAGAAGGTACTCCGATCTCAATAGGTATTAGGGCTTCGGAACCATAGGCCATCTTAAAAGGCGTCTCCCCAGTAGTAGTCCGAGGAGTTGTTCGGTAGGCCCAAAGAACATGCAAAAGCTCCTCGGGCCAGGCACCCTTCGCCTCTTCCAGTCTTCTTTTAATGCCATGAAGAAGTGTCCTGTTTGTAACTTCTACTTGACCATTTGCTTGTGGATGGGCTACTGAAGTCCGACGATGCTGGATATTGAGTTCTGATAAGAACCCTTCGAAAGTTTTACCAACAAACTGAAGTCCGTTGTCAGAGACTAAGATCATCGGGATGCCGAACCGGTAGACCACTTGTTCTTTGAAGAATTGGAGACATGTGTGCTCGGTGATCTTGGCAAGTGGTTTGGCTTCTACCCACTTGGTGAAATAATCGATGGCGACAATAACAAACTTCACTTGTCCCTTACCCTGTGGAAGAGGGCCCAATATGTCTATTCCCCATACAGAAAAGGGGATCGGAGAGAGTACCGGGGATAACTCCTCGGGAGGTTGGTGTGGTACAGATGCAAATATCTGACATTTATGACATTTTTTGACGAAGTCTTTGGCATCTTCAAGCATTGTCGGCCAAAAATATCCTTGTCGCAAAATTTTATGGGCCAGTGCCTTTGCTCCCACATGGTCACCGCAGATACCTTCATGAACTTCTCGAAGAGCATAATCAGATTCCCTAGGGTCGAGACATCGGAGCAGTGGTGAAGAATAAGATATTCGGTACAGCTGATCATTCGTGATACAATACTTGGTGGATTTGTATTTGATCCTTCGGGCCATAGACTTGTCTTCGGGCAATTCACCGGTCAGAAGGAATTGAATGATCGGGGTCATCCAAGAATTTGTCTGTTCAATATCCATTATTGTTTGAACCAAGGTGCTTGGATGCTGAAGATTTTCTAAATATACTGCTCCGTCTAGTTCCCCTTGATCGGTGGTTGCCAACTTGGAAAGGGCATCGGCCATTGTATTTTCCGATCTGACTACTCCTATGAGCTGGTATTTCGGGAAGAATGCCAACAATGACCGAACTAGTTGGAGATAGGCCTGTAAATGAACTTCTTTTGCCTCGTATTCTCCCAACACTTGTTTCACCACCAGTTGGGAGTCGCTGTATATTGCCAAGTTCTTTACCTCCAAACTTCGGGCTAGCTTTAGCCCTGCCACAAGTGCTTCATATTCGGCGATGTTGTTTGTGGCTATAAACCCAAATCGTATAGATTGTTGTATTTTGAAACCTTCGGGAGAAGTGAGGATGATGCCGGCCCCACTCTTCGTCCCAGTAGCGGATCCGTCCACGAACAGAGTCCATACAATTTCTTCAGGTGTTGATGTCAGTTTATCACAGTCGGGTTCCTTGTCTTCTAGATCATTACGGAATGAGCACTCGATGATAAAGTCAATGAGTGTTTGTGCTTTGATTGCTGTCCGAGGGCGAAATTCTATATTAAACTGGCTCAGCTCGATGGCCCATGCTGCAAGCCTTCCCGAAGATTCGGGCCTATAAAGGATCTTCCGTAATGGCTGGTCAGTGAGGACGATAATAGTCCGCCCCTGGAAGTAATGTCTGAGTTTCCGACTGGAGATAACCAGTGCGTAAGCCAACTTTTCTAAATTTGGGTACCTTGTTTCAGCATCCCGAAGAACATGGCTTACGTAATAGACTGGTTTTTGCCCTTGTGGATCTTCTCTGATCAAAGCCGACCCGACTGCCAAGGATGTGGCAGAGAGGTATATTTGTAGATCCTCCTCGGGCAGTGCTTTACTCAGAATCGGAGGTGAAGAGATATATCTCTTAATCTGCTCAAAAGCCTCCTGGCAATCTTCGGTCCAATGAAAAGTTTTCTGATTCTGGGCTCCCTTCAAAGTTCCGAAGAATGGGAGACATTTCTCTGCTAGTCGCGCCACAAACCGCCGAAGAGCTGCCAGCCTCCCTGTCAACCGTTGAATTTCTTTGAAGTTCTTCGGCGGTTGCATTTCAAGGATAGCCGATATCTTTTCGGGATTTGCCTCAATCCCTCTTCGGCTAACCATATATCCCAAGAATTTACCTGACCCGAGGCCGAATGTACATTTAGTTGGGTTAAGTCTCATGTTGTGCGTTCTGACATTCGCAAAGCATTCTTTCAGGTCGGCTAGATGATCTTCTTCCCTCATGCTTCGAACAATCATATCATCAACATAGACTTCCATATTTCTCCCGATCTGGCCGCTGAACACTTTGTTCATCATTCTCTGATAAGTGGCCCCCGCATTGATTAATCCGAAGGACATCACTTTGTACGCGTAGATGGCTCGGTGAGTGATAAAAGATGTCTTAGGGATATCGCTTTCATGCATGGCAATTTGATTGTATCCCGAGAAAGCATCCAGGAAGCTCATTACAGTATGACCCGAAGTGGAATCAATCAGTTGATCGATATTCGGGAGAGGGTAGTAATCTTTCGGACACGCTTTATTCAGATCTGTATAATCCACGCACATCCTCCACTTCCCATTATGCTTTTTAACCAGCACCACATTCGCGAGCCATTCTGGATAATTGATTTCAAAGATGAAGTCAGCAGCCAGAAGTTTATCGATTTCGTCGTCAATTACTTGTTGTCTTTCGGGAGCTATGTTCCTTCGCTTTTGCTTAACAGGTTTTGAGTTCGGCTTTACACTCAGCTGGTGCACGGCCACGGTCTTATCAATGCCTGGCATATCGGTTGGGACCCAAGCAAAGATATCTGAGTATTGTTGTAAAAGGGCCACCAACCGTGCTCTGGTTTTTTCCTGAAGGCCTGTCCCAATCTGTACTGTTCTTTCGTCATCTTCTTGAAATAACGGGACCTGGGCCGTATCTTCGGCAGGTGTTGCTATTGGCTCGGTACATCCCTCAGTGAAAGGCTCGAGCTCAATCTTCATGGTGGCTTTCTGTTTGCTGTCGATGATAGGGGATGCCTGAATGGTCTGTAGATAGCATCTTCGGGAAAGATCTTGGTCGCCTACTGATTCCCCGATCCCATTCTTTGTTGGGAATTTCATTTTTAAATGCGGGATAGAGGTAACGGCTTTCAATGCTGACAGAGTCGTTCTTCCCAAGATGGCATTGTAGTTACTTTCCACCTGGACTACATAGAAACGGACCATGATGGAAGCTTGCTTTGGGGCAGTCCCGAAAATCACAGGCAATTCGATCGTCCCTGCTATACGGACCGGGTTATTCCCGAAGCCATATAAGGGGGACTCATTGCAGATTTCCAGTTTCCTTCCTCCCAAGTCCAGCCGATTGTATGCTTGGCTATAGAGCACGTCGACTGAACTCCCATTATCAATAAGCATCCTCTTCATATCCATAGTACCGACCTGAGCTGTGATGACCAGTGCGTCCTGATGCGGAATAACCATTCCCGACGGGTAATCATCGTCGGAGAAAGTGATGGGGTCGGTCTTGATATCCTGGGGTTTACCGGACACTTGATGGACTTCCCTTCCGAAGGCTTTCCTCTTTCGGTTAGACAGAACAGTGATCAATCCTCCGGAAATGACATCAACCACTCCCCTTGCCTCTGAAGCGGGTGGAGGTGGTTCTAGGCGATCAAAGGCTGATTGTCGATGAGAATCGGCGATGTAACAGTCGAGGTTACCCTTCCGTATCTGTTTTTCTAGGAAGTCTTTGAGCTGGTAACACTCCTCGGTATCATGTCCTTTTGCTTCATGGTAGGTGCAATATCTATCGCCGTTCTTTTGCCTTGCGAAAACCCGAATCTTCGGGGGTTTTTCATAGAAGGGTTCGTTTTTTATCGCTTTCACGATGTTACTTTTGTTTGTATTCAGGGGTGTGTAATCCTTGTCGGCACCCCCTCTATCCCTCGGGGGATGGTTCTTTTGCTGTCGATCTCGGCTAGAATCTCTTCGGTCATTACCCTTTTTGCCGGAACCACTGGATTTCTTCTCGGCGCTTTCGTCTTCGGGGTTTCTCTGGTGAAACTCACCCGTGTTTTTCGAAGAGCCCCGAAGATTGGCAAGAGCCTCTTCCAATTCTACAAACTTGTCTACTTTCTCGTAAGTTTCCGATAGGGTTTCTGGAGCTTTTGAGATGAGTTCCTCGATCAACCTGCTGGATTTGTCAACGTTTAATCCCATAGTTAAAAATTGGATTACCTGCTTTGGATCGATTCCGTTGATTTCAGACACAGCTTCCCGAAATCTTTTGACATACTGCCGAAGAGTCTCATTCGGCTTCTGTTTTACTTGTAGTAGAGAGGTCATCATTCTGGCCCGTCTTTTATTGCTCCCGAAGCGGGTATGAAATTGTTCCTGTAGTTCTTCCCATGACTTAATGGACCCGTTCGGGAGAGAGGTGACCCATTCTCTAGCTGTCTTCTTTAGAGTAGATAAAAATAAGTGGCACATCGCCACTGCATCATGACCATGGAAGTGCATGGCTTGCTCGAACGAGTAGGTGTGGTCATGCGGGTCTCCCGTTCCGTCATACATCTCCAAATTGGGTACTTTTCGACTTCGATCAATTTTGGCTTCCTCCAAATCCTTTGAGAACGGGGAGAACCGGGCCTTCTTGGACCCATAGTACTTGTCCGAAGCCTTCTTGGGTGAGGATTCTCCAGTATGGCTCCCATGGCTGCGTCTGTCCTCCCTATCCCTTTTGGAGGGTGATCTGGCTCGCTTCCTCAAATCCGCCGTCCAAATCGACTTGGAGCGGGTCAGTTCCTTTTCTCGGGGTTGGGGGCCACCTCTACGGCGTTCCGTGTGTCTGTCTTCCCGTCTGCCCCGGTGGTCTGAGCGGGAGGCCGAGCCTCTCTGGCTCGAGAGATTGTCCCCTGTTTCGGTTAATTCCTCGTACTGCTTGTCAAGCTCTTTCTGCTGGATATCTAGAGCCTTTTTTCTGTCGAGGATTATCTGGAGGCGACGTTCTTTCTCCGCCGCCGTCTCCCGGCGAGACTGGGAGGGTGTTGGTCGCCGTGAATAACTTTGCGAGTGTGAAGTTTCCATATCAATGTTGATTGATAGAAATTTTACTTGGTGCCCTCCTTCTAGCGCCAATGTTGACGCCTGGTTTTGTCCGGCTGTCCTGCTGGCCGTCCGGATAAGATACCTGCACAAAAGTCTTAACGGCTTGGGCCGTTGGTGGACTCCTCCGGTGTAAGAGTTAGTGAAGGTTCTCAGAAAGGTCAACAATGGAGGTCCAAGTATTTAATATAGTAGTAACGTGTATGTGTGCGTAACCCTTTCCTCCATCATTGACTGGGTATTTATAGTGCATACCTGACTTTTACCGATTCCTTTTAGGATTGTCCCTCAACGTGATATAGTTTGAATAGGAAGGTAATCTCCTAAACCATCTAAGAACCTGACTCCTATTCTAATTCGGATTAGATATAGTAAATAGCCACAGTCCAGATTGGTTAGGGACCTATCCCAAGCCTATTGGACTTAGGAGTCCTCATAAGATTTCGCCAAGCTGATGGTCCGTTGGGCCTAGCCCATCATATATTTACCAGACCAAGCTTAGCGAAATATTCATCCTAACACTTCTATTTTTTAAATCATAAATTGTAGTCTTAAATATATTAGATATCACTAGATGTATGTATATCTAAAGAGAGATCATTAGATGTATGTATATCTAAAGATTCATCATTAAATAGGGAAGTGAGGATACAGTTGAATAAAAGTTGCATGGCTATAGGTATTTAATGGTATATAATAACTCCAACATCCACAGTTAGGTCACCCAAGGAACTGAAAACTTTAAAGGCCATCAAGAGACTCTCTCTCCCTATTAATTCTCATGCTTTGAACTACAACTCCTTTTTTAAAACTCACAACAGCCTCCTCAGGTATTTAAAACAACCACCATCTCATGTCATCAATCCCCGTCTCTCTCTCATTTATTATTTAAGTAGAAATTAAAAAATTGCATTAAAATTTTGTTTAAAATCCCAAAATACCCACCTACTTTATATTGTTATACAAGTGTATTTTTGTAAGCTAACTATTTAAACATAAATCAGAAATTAGGAAGAAAAAAAAACCCCATCAGAGCCTTGTATTTAAGTACTCCATCTGGCTTCATCAAATAGTCTTGAATTCACTTAAATGCAGAATTGAAGGATGAGATCATTTTTCTTCTTGTTTTTCACCACCAGTTCCTGTTAAATGCTGCCAACCCACCTCCCCCTTTCTTCATTTAATCCATACTACCACCTCTCAATCTCTCTCCTCCCCAACACCAAAGACCTCATGCAAACCATTATACCCCCGCTCCAAACTATAAAATTATTATTGACTTTTGAAAGTTAATTTAAAATTGATAAAATTTATTAAGAACGATAAAATAATAAATTATATAATTAGTTATACTTTTTAGATAATTTATAATATTTATCATTATATTGTCTACTATTAAATAAATTTATAGCAGTTTTGAGTTTGAAAATTAGGAAAAAGTAAGATTTTACATTTGTAATCGCATCTGTACTACATCCGCAAAATCTGCACACTATAGCGAGGTGCAATGTAGATACAAGGAGTACTTGCACCACATGGATCCACACACACACACACACACACACACACACACACACACATATATATATATATATATACGAAAAATTATCTATAGCATCCGATTACTGGGAGCAACTAAAATTGGTCTTGTTGCAAGAGGGAGTAGCGGCATGGCCAATTAAAAAAAAACTTTAAAATTGGGTCAACTAATTGGTTTTAGCGGTTGGACCAGTGGTCAAACGGTTATTGAACCAGTGACATCATAAATACATTAAAAAAATATATTATTAATAATTAATAAAATTTTAAAACATCTAATTTTTTATAAGCTAAAATATAGTAAAATAATGTTATAATATTAGTAAAAATATTTTTGTAAAAAAAAAAACTTTAAAACCTGATCAACTAATTGGTTTTAGTGGTTGGACCAGTGGTCAAACGGGTTTTGACCAAGTTGTTGAAAACCGATTTTTTGAATTAAACCGGATCAACGTGCCAATCGATTCCAGTCGAACCGCGGTCAGACCGTCAGTCCGGTTCGAGTTTATAAACATTGTTTGTAACATGTATGTAATTTGAATTTCAATAACCTGAGTATTTTTGTTGAAATTTTTCTTCACTATTTTTGCCAAAACTTATCCTTCATTGTTTTTGTGATTTAAGTGCTCTAATGTCACATTTTCTAAATTTCTTATTAGCTTTTACTAATTGACTAAAATTGTGTAATATTTTATTATACATGATAATTGTGATGAATTATCAAATTTATTTGTTATTAGCCTTCTTTAGCAACAATTGTAATCATGTCATTGTATTTTAATTTCTTATTTTGATGAAATAAATTCTAATACTTATTTATTTTAGAAAATTGAAAACTTCTTGTATTCGCATTTGTAACCACCTTCGCACTGCATCTGCATGTGTGACGCGGTACGGTGCAATTTTTAATTATAGTATCCACACATATTTTTAATACAGATGTGGATGTTTCTTGTATCTGCATCACTTTACGCTGCACTCTTAAAATGTCTCAAACCGATTTTAAAAAATTAATAAAGATCTTATATTTTAAAATAAAGGTGATGTTATTTTGAGGTCATTTCGCTATGGGGATAGTATAGACAAAGACACTTCATCAATAATAATTTTGTCATTTCACTAATTTCATTAATTAATGGTAATTTTATTATTTTATCATTTCAATTAATTAAAGTGTCGACTTATTTATTGCAACAACCATTGTGTTTTCCCGATTATCGCGTATACTATGAAAAAAGTTACTAATTTCATATTTCAGCTATTATTCCATTTGAACAAGTAATAATATTAAATGAAAGTTAAGATTTTAATCATTTCTCATTTAAGGACAAAATCAGAAGGTCACATTGATTGTATAGTTTATTTCTAGAAGAACAATGTTACATAGGCGACTAGAAAACATATATTCCGTCCGGTCCAAATTAATAACCCGACAACTTTCTTCTTGTAGCATCTCAACGAGAGAATCCAGGGTTAGGGTATAAAACTTTATTATATTTAGAGTCCAATTATAGTATGTACTTACATCCCACACAACATTAAAAAATGACTCACTTTAATTTATGAATAAGTTCAGATACAATATTAAAACACAATATAAAACATTATATTTCATATTACCATTAAAAAGTAAAACTTGACATCAAAATTTGTGTCAGTAAGATGAGATGTAATATTTTATATTATATTATAATGTTATGTATGAAACAGTGATAATTTATTATATCTTATCGCATAGACTTTACGTTAATCGCAATTTAATTTCGTCACAAATTTGTTGAGATATAGATCATTTCCCTTGTATTTAACTAAGTTGTAACAAAACCTCATCTACCCTTCCCTTGAATATAGAATGAGAAATATAATCCCTATTCTTAAGGAACAATTACATTTTATAGTACATTTTGAAAAAATATTACAATAACAGTGTACTAAAAAAATATTTACAGATTTAGTGCATATGTAATTTTTTATTACATAATTAATGTATTCTTATCCCTTTATTTTAGTTGAGTGATTTAATAGATTGCTGATGTGACTCATGTTTTCTAGTTGGTTGTACAATTCAAAATTCAAATTTAAATTACTACTACTACATTCTTATTTACAGATTAGCATTCTTATCCCTTTATTATAATTCTCTCTCCTCTTCCATTAAAGCTTTTCATCATTCTTCCGGCATCATCTTGGTCGGCTCCATCATCGGTCTCATTGTCACCATCGTCGGCATCATATTTTCACGTTTACTGTGAAACACACCCTCCTCCTCCTCCATTTCTGAAACAACATTTAGAGAGAGAAAGTGAGAGAAACAACATTTAGGGAGAGAAAGTGACAAGAAGAGTTTTTTCAGATGCTTCTGCTTCGTTTGGTTACCATTATATTCTGATTTGGTTACCTTGGTCTGAAGGTTTGGTTACTGATGAGCATATTATATGTATAATTATTTCCTTCAAAAATAGATTTATTTGTTATATTTTATGTTAACTTTATATTAATTAAATTAATTTTGGTGATCAGGTGCTAAAAACTTTAAAGGCCCAAATGGATTACAAATTGGATTGACCGAGAAAGATTAAGGGATAAGAAAGAAAAGGCTGCAACATAAAAGATAAAGCAAAATAAATAAGAGATAAACTATTCTTAGAATTAGGAAGAGAAAAGTCAGCTGCAAGACAATTATAAAAGGAACCTATTCGCTGAAGCAAAGAGCATCAAAAAAAGAAAAGGAAATAAAAAAAGCAACAAAAGCAGCAGCTTCAAACCAACAGCCCTCACGGAGGAAGAATTGCAGTGGCAAGCTCCAACACGGTAGCAACAATTCAAGGCAGCCCAGATAGAAGTAACAGATCAGCGGCCTTGCGACCGAGGAAGGTAGAAGTTCAGTAGCAGCCGCTCGGAGGCTTAACCATAGCAGTCCTTGAATCACCGCGGCAACACCAATACGCAAGCTGCAGAAACAGATCAGTTACAACGTAATTATGTTGGGTTATCACTCAAACTCTGTTTTTGTTTCTGATTTTACCATGTGTTGCTAAATTAATTTCTGAGGTGTAAGATGAAATATTATTAAATATGTAATATTATGAATTTTATTATTAATTCTCAAATTGATTTTAATGTTAATAATTCTTATTTAATGATTGATTTAAATTAAATTGTTTCATTCATAATATCATGTATTTTGAATTGTTTCAATTGGTTTAATTTAATCCGGGTTGCGATTTAAAATCTAAATTAAGAACTGAGATTATTTGTTTTTCAAAACATTGGATTCATATAATGCTTTGGTCTTATACATTAAACCTTGAAAATAAGAGTTTACAATAAGAAATATTTTTATGAACTTAAACGAATAATCTTGAGAAATTATTGAATTGATTTTCAAATTACTACTCCGAATTAATAATGAATAGTAAGATATACATAATTAATATTGTGGATTCCGAACCTCAGAACTTTAGTTTAGTTATTTAATTAGTTTTGATTCTCATTATATTTAGTTTTAATTAATTCAAAAACCATATTTTGTTAACTAGATTAAAATTGAGTATTATTTAGATTTAATTAATAATTCGATAATCCTCGTGGGATCGACCTCGTACTTTGCATTAAACTATTTTACAATAGATTTGTGCGCTTGCGAGTATTTTTACTAAATTTAAGCACAACAAGTTTTTGGCGCCGTTGCCGGGAATTATTAGAAATATTAATTAATTTAAATTTTATTTAATTCTTCTACTAGTTGTAGTTTAGTTTATTATTTGAAAATTAATTGTCGCATTCATGCATTCACTCACATAGTGCACATCTTGTTTAGGTTTTATTTTATTTTATTTTTTGTTAAATATAAACTGTGGTGATTGTTGGAGGATTGAGGTATGTCAAATTTCTCCTTCTTTCGTAATTCATATAGTTTTAGGACATTTTATGTGTTTACCGTTTTTTTTAATTGTGCATTTTAAATTTTAATCTAACATTAAGGGCAAAACCCATAACAAGATAAGGTGGGGATTTTATCACTCTTTCTTGACCCACAAACAACCACACTTTGCATAACTGACCAAATAAAATCAAGTAGACGTTGGCCCCTAGGACTCTCGAGCTCAATTAGGATAAGTGAATCTGAGAGGAGACTGAATTTTAAATTAATCAAACTACTGGTGTCTAGGCAAGTGGTTCAAAAGGTAAACGCCTAAAGAACGCGTGGTTATTTAATTAGTCACCGTATTTACGGAGAGACTCCCCCGTTCTTACACTTACCTGGCTAGTGGTTGATTAATTTCGAATTTGGTGGACCTTAAAGAGAAACTTGGAACAGTTAGGAGCTGTCTAGATTTTATTTAGGTTGACATTAGAATTAGTTTTATTTTGTTTTATTTATTTTAATTTATTTATCTTTGTTTGCTTATTTGTTTATTTGCTTAATAATTAAAATTAAAATTTAAAATGACTGATGATAATGATAACAATGTAGTAGTGGAACCTTTAGCATGCGAGGAGAGATCACTTAGGGAGTACTTTTTACCGTCACACCTAATCACCCTTCTTGTATTGTATTACCACAAACTCGAGCGACACACTTTAAACTTAAACCGAGTGTAATACAACTCATTCCATCATTCCATGGGTTAGATAGAGAGGACCCCTACAATCATGTCAAGGAATTTTTAAACATATGCACAACCTTTCAATTTCAAAATTTTTCAGATGAATCTGTGAGACTTCGTCTATTTCCATTTTCTCTAAAAGATAGGGCTAAAGCATGGTTGAACTCACTTCCTTCTAATTCAATCAATAGTTGGGACCAATTAACTAGTAAATTCTTGTCAAAATTCTTCCCAATGTCTAAAACAAATGCCCTTAGAAGAGAAATTGCAGATTTTCGTCAAACCGAGAGTGAACAATTTTATTTGTGTTGGGAGAGATTTAAGGACTTACTTTTAAGGTGTCCACATCATGGTTTCGAATTATGGAGACTCGTACAATATTTTTATAACGCTTTGACCATGTCAAATCGTCACATGATTGAGTCTATGAATAAAGGAGAATTCCTGAATTTAAGTAGCACTGATGCCTGACGATTCCTTGAAACCTTGTCCGAAAATTCTCAGCAATGAGATTTTTCTAATGATACAGAGAAGCCTAGGAAAGGGGGGTTATATGAGGTAAAAGACGATTTTGATGTAAGAAATGCCTTAGGTAACCTTACTAAGAAAGTAGAAGCCCTAACCTTAAGTCAAACTATGAATTCTGCGCTGAGTACTATGAATGAGGGGTGTGCATCATTTGTCAATTCACCATATACCTCTCCAGAGAGCTATGTTGACCAAGCAAATGCTCTTAATCCTTATGGGAGATCATTTGATAGTCCATTTTCTACCACATACAACCCTAATTGGAAGAATCACCCAAATTTTTTTTGGAGACAAAACCAGTCTCCAGTAAATTATGGAGGGCAACAATATGCAGCCCCAAATCCATCACATCCTCCAGGTTTTCAATCACAATCGCAGTTTGTTGCCCCTCAAAGAAAACCTTCTTTAGAAGACACTTTGCAACAATTTATGCAAACCACCCAACAGTCTATCTTGAAGCTTGAAACCCAAATGGGGCAATTAGCCACTGCCTTAGGCGAGAGAGAGACATGAAAGTTGCCTAGTCAACCTGTTCCTAACCCCAAAGGTCAGTATGAAGTCACCATTCCTGATAGGAGTCTTGAGGAAGCGAAGTCCATCACTACCCTTAGGTCTGGTCAGAAAATAGATAATCGTACGAATGGATCTAGTGATAAGAAAATAGATGAGAAACCTACTCCTAAAGCATCAAAAGAGCCTGAAACACCTATTACGCCTTATGTCCCTAAGGCTCCTTTTCCGCATAGACTTGACCCAATAAAGAAAGGCACACCATATAGTGATATTTTAGAAGTGTTTAAGCAAGTTCGCATAAACATCCCATTCCTTGATGCCATTCAGCAAGTGCCCTCTTATGCTAAATTCTTAAAAGATCTATGTACACAGAAAAGAAAAACAAATGTCCCTAAAATAACATGCTTGACCGAGCAAGTTAGTTCTATAATCCAAATGAAAACTCATGTCAGTCAAGTATAAGGACCCCGGATGTCCTACAATTTCTTGTGTTATAGTTGACCATGTGATCGATGGGCCTTACTTGATTTAGGTGCGAGTGTCAATCTTTTGCCATATTCCGTGTATGCGCAATTAGGATTAGGAGAACTTAGACCCACCTCTGTGAGACTTCAGTTAGTTGATAGGTCTGTCAAAGTTCCTAGGGGTACCATAAAGGATGTCTTGATTAAGGTTGATAAGTTTTACTTTCCAGTGGACTTTATTGTCATAGATACTCAACCTGTAGAGAATGTTAATGCCTAGATCCCTGTAATTTTAGGACGACCTTTCTTGGCTACCTCCAACGCGATAATCAATTGTCGCAATGGGGTTATGAAATTGTCTTTTGGAAACATGACTGTGGAACTCAATGTGTTTAGCGTTTGTCAACAACCTCCTGATCATGATGATCTCTATGAGGTTAATTTTATTGAGAGTGTTGTCCATGATTCCTTTAGGCAATTATCTTATGATGACCCATTAGAGAGTTGTTTAGCTCATTTTGGTATGAACTTTAATGATGATACCTCAATTAGTGAGGTGAACTCTTTGTTAGAACCTGCCCCATTAATGAATACTACCAAGTGGAAAGCCAAAATTGAACCTCTCTCACCTCCTGAATTCATACCACTTCCATATGTTGACAAACCACTGAAACTTGATTTGAAACCTCTTCCCGAGACACTAAAATACTCATTTTTAGGTCAATCTGAAACCTTGCCTGTTATCATAGCATCCGAATTAGATAAAGAGCAAGAAGACAAACTCATTAGTGTGCTTAGGGAACATAGAGAAGCTATAGGTTGGACAATTGCAGACATTAAGAGTATTAGTCCATCAGTGTGCATGCATAGAATACACCTAGAAGATAATGTCAAACCCTCTCGTGAGTCCCAAAGGAGACTCAACCCTGCAATGAAGGAGGTGGTAAGAGCTGAAGTGATTAAGCTTTTAGATGTGGGAGTTATTTACCCAATCTCTGATAGTTCATGGGTTAGTCCTGTTCATGTTGTCCCTAAAAAGTTAGGAATTACGGTAGTCAAGAATGATAATAATGAGTTAGTTCCTACCCGAATGCAAACTGGTTGGCGTGTGTGCATCGATTACCGTAAGTTAAATGCCTCCACTAGAAAAGACCATTTTCCACTTCCTTTTATTGACCAGATGTTAGAAAGATTAACCGGACATGCATATTATTGTTTTCTTGATGGTTACTCCGGTTACAACCAAATTCCCATAGCACCTGAGGACCAAGAGAAAACAACATTCACCTGTCCTTTTGGTACTTTTGCCTACCGTCGTATGTCCTTTGGGTTATGTAATGCACCTGCTACATTTCAGCGGTGTATGATGAGCATATTTTCTGACATGGTAGAGCGTTTTCTAGAGGTGTTCATGGATGACTTTTCCGTATTTGGATCTAGCTTTGATGAGTGTCTACATCATTTAACCCTAGTGTTAATTAGGTGTAAAGAAAAAAATCTTGTACTTAATTGGGAAAAGTGTCACTTCATGGTTAGGAAAGGGATAGTTTTAGGACATGTGGTGTCCCACGAGGGAATTGAGGTAGATAAGGCAAAAGTTGATGTGATTTCTAATCTCCCACCTCCTAAGACAGTTAGAGAAATAAGGTCTTTCTTAGGTCACGCAGGATTTTACTGTAGGTTCATTAAGGACTTTAGTAAAATATCTAGGCTTTTGTGTAATTTGCTTGCTAAAGATGTCTCTTTTCACTTTGACAATGCATGCCTTGAAGCTTTTAACAAGCTCAAGACCTTGTTGACATCTGCACCTATCATTAGACCACCCGAGTGGAGTGTTGCATTCGAGATTATGTGTGATGCTTCAGATTATGCCATAGGGGCTGTTTTAGGACAACGTATTGATAGACTACCTCATGTCATTTATTATGCTAGTAAGACCCTTAATGATGCACAACTCAATTATTCTACCATGGAAAAAGAGTTGTTGGCCATAGTTTTTGCGTTAGACAAGTTTAGGTCTTACTTGATTGGGTCTAGGGTTATAGTCTATTCTGATCATGCTGCATTGAAATATCTCTTAAGTAAGAAAGATGCCAAACCTCGCCTCATTAGATGGATTTTGTTGTTACAAGAATTTGACCTTGAAATTAGGGACAAGAAAGGATTTGAAAATGTCGTGGCTGATCATTTGTCAAGGTTAATTGTCGAGTCCATAGATGAGTCCTTGCCTATTAGAGAGTCCTTCTCCGATGAACAACTTATAGTTGTTTTCCAAGTACCTTGGTATGCTGATATTGTTAACTATCTTATCATAGGACAAATGCCCACACATTGGACTAAACAAGATCGTATTAAATTTTTATCCAGGGTTAAACATTTCTTTTGGGATGATCCTTACCTGTTCAAATATTGTCCTGACCAAATCATTAGGAGATGTATTCTTGATAGTGAGCAAAACGATGTTATCTCTTTTTGTCATGATCATGCATGTGGAGGTCACTTTAGTTCAAAGAAAACAGTTGCAAAAATTCTTCAATATGGTTTTTTTTGGCCAACTGTATTTAAAGATGCACATGCATATTGTAGTTCTTGTGAGAGATGTAAAAAATTAGGAAGTATAATTCGTAGAAATATGATGCCTTTACATCCTATTCTTATTGTTGAATTATTTGATGTGTGGGGTATTGATTTTATGGGTCCATTTTCTAATTCTTTTGGCAATTTGTACATCCTTGTTGCTGTAGATTATGTGTCTAAATGGGTGGAGGCAATTTCCTCTAGAACTAATGATCACAAGGTGGTGGTAAAATTTTTAAAAGAAAACATATTTTCTCGTTTTGGTACACCTCGTGCGATCATTAGTGATAGAGGAAAACATTTTTGTAATAAGCCTTTTGAACAATTAATGAAGAAATATGGTATTACACACAAAGTTGCCACACCCTACCATCCTCAAACAAGTGGACAAGTTGAGATTTCTAATAGGGAGATTAAAAATATTCTTCAAAAAACGGTTAACCCAACTACAAAAGATTGGTATTTAAAACTTTGTGATGCATTGTGGGCTTACCGTACTGCTTTCAAAACCCCTATTGGATCGTCTCCTTATCGACTAGTTTATGGCAAGGCTTGTCACTTACCTGTTGAGTTAGAGCATAGAGCTTTTTGGGCCATTAAAAAATTAAATTTTGACTTTGACAAAGCAAGTACTCTTAGAAAATTGCAAATTAATGAGTTAGAGGAAATCAGGAATGATGCTTATGAAAGTGCTAAACGATATAAGGACAAAATGAAAATTTTCCATGATAAGAATATTCTTAGAAAATCATTCACACCCGGTCAAAAGGTCATCTTATATAATTCTCGTTTGCATTTATTTCCTGGAAAATTACGTTCTAAATGGTCAGGCCCATTTATTGTTCACACTGCTTTTCCTCATGGAGCTGTTGAAATAGGAAATCCTGAGAATGGTAATATTTTTAAAGTAAACGGTCAAAGGTTAAAACCATTCTTAGAATTAAGAAGTCAAGAGGTGGAGGAAACATTGCTAGAAGATCCTGTCTATCGGGATTAACATTGTTAGTTTAGAATTTTATTTATTTATTTATTTATTTCTTTTTAATTGTGTCTAGTGTAGATTTTTTTTATTTTTTTTAGTGTGTCAGTCTTGTTTCATTTGTTAGGTTCATTATTCTCTTTGAGTACTAATGTTATTCTAACATGTTCATGATTTTATTTTGTTAGAGTGCAGTGTGAAACCAACCAGGTGTGATATTTCCCTTACTTTTTATTATTATCACTCATTTCATTTCTATGTGAATTTATATATGTGCATTTTTGGGTAGTATGAAAGACACATTGAGGACAATGCATGATTTAGGTATGGGGAAAAGTTTTGCATTTTTGTTAGTTTTGTATTTTTGTTATTTATTTATTTATTTTTCTTTTTAGGAAACAAATTTTAAAATTTTTAAAAAAAATTGAAAAATTAAAAAAATTATTTGACTTTTTAAGAGTTGAATAAATTCTAATAAGTATCTGTGGAGTAAAAATATTAGCAAGATTAAAAGATTTAGAGCTTTTGAACCTTTGATAAGATACAAAAATCTCAGTTTGGAACACCATCTTGAATAGAATTAAAATTCATATGTATTTTTTGCACTTCACGTTTGCACTAATTCTTAGTTGTGGGATATAAACTATGAGTCAAGTAACCTTAGGAAAAAAAAATGCAACGAGATGGAGCGTAAAACACACTCATTGTAACAAAAGAAAAAAAAAGTTGAAAAATAAATAAATATACATATTGCTTTAATGTCCATCGAATAAAAAAATGTTAAAAGGTATGATGGATATAAGCAACCTGATTAGTCTATTTTTGTGGCCTTTGTTACTGAGTTAGTAAGCCCTTAGGGGTGTCTTTACACCTAGTGTCCTAAAACCAACTGGTTTGGGAGTCATTGGCCAAACGCTCGTTACATGGGTAACTCTGAAAAGCCTAAGAAAAATAGACATTGCACAAGTCAAGAAAAAGAAGAAAAAAATAAGTTTGCTTGATTTTTATAGTTAAAGAGTTACATTACATACACATGCATGCATCACAAAATTAATTTTATGAAAGATGGTGGTTTAAATAAAGATGGAGTATTTTTGATAAGATAAAAAAGTGATTTTGAATTTGATCTTGCTTAAGTGTAATGTCCATGATATTTAGAAGTTTTATTTCGATTTCATAATCGGTTAAATTTCAAAAAAGATTTTATTTTGAATTTTGAATTTTGTGGGTATATTCACTGTAAACCCTCACGAGACACAACTCGCCCACTTGGGTTAACCTTGGGGTTTAAAGACTTGTAGTATACGCTAAATACTATCGTGTTTCCTACGAAAATGACTTAGGTTGGGTTAGAATTTTATTTTACTTATTTGTCTAGTTTTCTTAATTTTGTTTTGCTCGAGGACTAGGAAAAATTTAGGTTTGGGGGTATTTGATGAACATATTAGATGTATAATTATTTCCTTCAAAAATAGATTTATTTGTTATATTTTATGTTAACTTTATATTAATTAAATTGATTTTGGTGATCAGATGCTAAAAACTTTAAAGGCCCAGATGGATTACAAATTGGATTGACCGAGAAAGATTAAGGGATAAGAAAGAAAAGGCTGCAACATAAAAGATAAAGCAAAATAAATAAGAGATAAACTATTCTTAGAATTGGGAAGAGAAAAGTCAGCTGCAAGGCAATTATAAAAGGAACCTATTCGCTGAAGCAAAGAGCATCAAAAAAAGAAAAGGAAATAAAAAAAGCAACAAAAGCAGCAGCTTCAAACCAACAGCCCTCACGGAGGAAGAATTGCAGTGGCAAGCTCTAACACGGTAGCAACAATTCAAGGCAGCCCAGATAGAAGCAACAAATCAGCGGCCTTGCGACCGAGGAAGGTAGAAGTTCAGTAGCAACCGCTCGGAGGCTTAACCATAGCAGTCCTTGAATCACCGCGGCAACACCAATACGCAAGCTGCAGAAACAGATCAGTTACAACGTAATTATGTTGGGTTATCACTCAAACTCTGTTTTTGTTTCTGATTTTACCATGTGTTGCTAAATTAATTTCTGAGGTGTAGGATGAAATATTATTAAATATGTAATATTCTAAATTTTATTATTAATTCTCAAATTGATTTTAATGTTAATAATTCTTATTTAATGATTGATTTAAATTAAATTGTTTCATTCATAATATCATGTATTTTGAATTGTTTCAATTGGTTTAATTTAATCCGGGTTACGATTTAAAATCTAAATTAAGAACTGGGATTATTTATTTTTCAAAACATTGGATTCATTTAATGCTTTGGTCTTATACATTAAACCTTGAAAATAAGAATTTACAATAAGAAATATTTTTATGAACTTAAACGAATAATCTTGAGAAAATATTGAATTGATTTTCAAATTACTACTCCGAATTAATAATGAATAGTAAGATATACATAATTAATATTGTGGATTCCGAACCTCAGAACTTTTCTCTCATTGATTAAAAGTTTAGTTATTTAATTAGTTTTAATTAATTCAAAAATCATATTTTGTTAACTAGATTAGAATTGAGTATTATTTAGATTTAATTAATAATTCGATAATTCTCGTGGGATCGACCTCGTACTTTGCATTAAATTATTTTACAATAGATTTGTGCGCTTGCGAGTATTTTTACTAAATTTAAGCACAACAGTTACCATTATATTCTGATTTGGTTACCATTATATTTTGATTTGGGGTTTTGCATTTTTAAAGTCTGAGAATATTTGTAAACTCCACACCTACAATTGATTTACATTTACTTGTACATATCCTTCTTCATGCGTAGTCCCTTAAGGACTTGATGGGTGTTACTCACAGATGCTCACCAACGTCTTCGACGCCGCCGCCAACGGTCTCCAAACCTGTAATTTTTTCACCTGTACGTCTGCAGTTTTTTCATAATGCAATTGTTAACCAAACATTCATATCAAGGTAACCAAACTTTCATACCAAGGTAACCAAAACCTTTATACCAAATCCTTCATAGCAATGGTGGGTCGGAGAGAGAAGTTGAGCTTTGTTGGTTGAAAAATGGATGATGACTCTACTGCTCGCCTCCTTCTTCATGCATACTCCCTTAAGAACTTGATGGGTGTTACTCACGGATGCTCACCAACGTCCTCGACGCCGCCGCTGGCGGTCTCCAAACCTGTAATTTTTTCACCTACACGCCCACAGTTTTTTTATAATACAGTTGGTAACCAAACATTCATATCAAGATAACCAAACTTTCATACCAAGGTAACTAAAACCTTCATAGCAATGGTTGGGTCGGAGAAAGAAGCAGAGCTTTGCTGGTTGTTTTTCCTCTTTTTGATTTGAATTTTGAATTATGGATTTGTTTTTGTTGTTAGATCCCAAATATTTGAATTTGAATTATTAATTATGGTAGTTATTTTCTCCTTAATTTTAGGATTATTTATTTAAGTGAAATTGAATGATTTGAATTTGTTGCTCTATTTTTGTAATTATTTTGTGAATACACTAATGGTATAATTACTTTCTAATTGTTGTATATTTCTGTAAAAATTCCTATTCTTAATAGTACCCAAAAGACAAATCTTGATTGTTCGCACATGTTACTAGCCGGATTCCCTAGACTTCTTTTCTAAAAGATAGACCATCATTTCATGGGAAGGTGAAGGAGTATTATTAAAAATCAAAGGCATCAACATATCCATGTTACACGATATATCATTCAGTTGGAAATTATAAATGAACACATAATAACCACAAGAAGTTAAACTATAATAAGAACACTGGATAAAAAGTGTTGATGAAGACAAATCTGGGCTAGACGCTAGTTGGCAACAAACAAAAACACAGATCCTGTCAATGGCTCAACGGCAACTTTGCAGTGGCAGCATATCACTTGGATAACTTTAAATAGGCAGCAGAATGGCCAGAACATAATTGGAATGCTTCCCCTTAGTACTTTCTGTTATGTAGCTGATACATGAACATTGAACCTTATGCGAGTATTCAAGAAACTAATTTTGAAAAAACAAAAACCTTCATATGCAGTAAAGCATAAAAATTGATATGCGGTCCACAAGGTAGCACATTCATCTGATGGAAACCGGGATCCAAAGTGTAAGTGCACTAAAGGAGTTTCCTAGTCAAAAAAATTACATTATTACTTATAGTGACTTGAATCGTCTCTCTTTCATCTATCCTAAAATTACACTTCAGGTTGCAAAAATGTGCAGTAGCAGTGAACTGGGTGTAAGTAAGAGGTAAATTACCCTAGCTTGGGGAGAAACTTTTGAGACCAACCCAGATGCTGGTGGTAGCAAATACACTTGAGCTGCAGCACCAAAAACGTGGTTCCTCTTGGCTATCATATCATGCAAAGGCAGATAGGACATTCTTCTTGAGTGTGAACTGATCAGCCTTTGCCGCACTAATTGACTGTATCAAGAAACAAGGATTACACCTTTATATGTAAAAATGGAAATATCATTCACAGCACAAATAAAACAGGCAATGAATGTATACACGGAGTGTGCCATAAAAGGCACAGGATAATCATAAAGGACACGTTCGCTCCCTCGAGAAAAACCCTTCACTAAGACTCAAAAGGAGCATAGGCAACCAAAATTACTACATGAAAGGTCTTATGGAGATTCTCTTAAGCGTCCACAAACATAATTAAAAATTGTTGATTCCTCATGAACCCAGAAGAAAGCCAGACGAAATCAAGGCAAGATATGCAGAGGGAAATCACCCTCCCAAAATGATTCTTAATCCTTTCACTTCTTCCCTGATTTAGATCCCTTGAGAAACTTTACTTTGAATTTGGCCATGGAATCTAACAAAGCCAACATCTCTAACTCTCAATTCTTCTCAAGACGGGGTACTAGGAGAAATTACCACAACAATTAGTAACTAAATATATAAATAACTGACTCCACTAAAATGTTGTTAATATTGCAATCACATATTTAGCCCATGACATGTTCTTCCTAATTATAGACTCAAGTTTTAAATAGTGTTCCACCTTTTATTCATTTAAAAGTGATTTCAGCAATTTCTAGTTTCAGAATTGGTGTCCATAAGTTCTTGCAGTGGTTTGAGGACATGCTTAAACAAAATAAAAGGAGAGAAACTACATTATACCTTTGAAAGCATACGTTCCAGCCGCTGTATTTCATTCTTAGCATAATCAGCACCTTTATCCATGCAGCTCTTGGCAGATTTCAAATATATCTTGCCATATCTAAAACAAAAGTATGAATAAGAATCAAAAGACATGTACCAATAAGCAAATAGTTGATTTTACGAGCATGGATAATCTTGAAATTTCCTACAAGGAGGTGGTCCTAACTTCTAATGGCTGCAAAATGTAGGTATGCTTACAACTAGGAAAATATATAGTTATAATATTTTTATATAGACATATATACAACAATGATAACCTTGCAGAGGGACCCTTAAGATTCTCAACTTCCTCCTCCAGACGGGCATAAGCTGCTTTCTTTTCACCATTTCCAGCATTTACAAACTCCTTCACCAAGTTGTCCAAAGTTGCAACTATACCAGCCTAAATTGAACAAAAATAAACATACACAGTGAAAAATAGTGATATCCTGTTTTTAACAGTTAGTAGTTAGAACTTATATCCCGCTGACCTTGGATGTAAGTTGTCCTTTTCCATCACGACTAGTATCACACTTCTCATTGATGAAAGTGACAAGGTCATCTAAATCTCTACCACCATCATAATCTTCACCAGCTTTGTTGCCCTTGGGGAAAAATTTCAAAGTCGGAAAACCACTTACACCATACCTGCATAGGCAGATAAATCCATGCATCGATTTCAAAGGAGAAAGGGGAGAGCTGTCTGGGACAGAGATACAGAGGCATCTAAAAAGATTCAGGAATAACCATATGAAACTTTATATTCTTAATAGATTTTTTTCTCTTTTGATTACTCAACTTTATATCATTGAAATCTGATCAGAGGAATACTTTAAATACACTAAACAAATGGAACTCACTTTTCTCCGATATCCTTGTAGTTGTCAGCATCAATATTAGCAATAACTACATCTTCCTCCAAGTTAAAAGCTGCTGCAACCTTCTCATAAATCTACACAACAGATGCAGTGTAGAATAATGAGTCAGGAATCAGGAATCAAACACAGTAGGCAACAATGGGTCCATCTGGCAGTTTCATCAAAAAGCAGTTAAGTACTTACAGGAGCAAGGTTTTTGCAATGACCACACCTGCAAAATACACACAATCAGAATGTATACCATAAAAATTCAGCTAAAATCAAACACAGCCGTGTTCTTGCTGAAGAAAACCAAAACTTTTCTGAATCTAGAACATGCGCTTCAACAGTCTGAGCTAATAATCTCATATCAGAGAATGTCGACAGTATGAAAGACCATGCATTCTTACCAGGGTGCATAGAACTCAACCAGGACATCCTTTGTCTCATCCAAGACAATCTCACCAAAGTTATCTGAATTCAGTACCACTACACTTGAGGGGACAGAAGCTATCTTAATAGTGGTCCCTGTATATAAAACAACATAAAATAGTCAATATCTTGTGATGGGGATGATCTAAGGGTGGGTCATATTGCTGCAAGCAAAACTATGATTATCAAACCAACCACTATATATAAACCCATTACACATTCATGTCATAAAATTTTATCAATGGCAATATTTGCAATAATGTTGAAGTTCTACACTGAAGCACCACCCACTATATAAGCCAAATGATTCATGAAGAAACAAATAACCAAACTGCAAACAACGAAATAATAACTAGATAAGGACGGCATTGCATACATAAGAACCAAATAAATAGGCTTAGAAGCCAAACCCCACATAAGCACAAAATTCTAGTGCCATTGTTGATAATTAACTAACCTCGCAAGAGAATGGGAACCTCCTAATATTTCAATATTATACCTAGTGAACACTATTTACCACACAAGAAGTTTAAAAGACTTCTCTGCAACATAAAAACATTTAAAAACAATAATAAAGATTCTTACCTGCTTCACTATTCACAAACTCAGCAAGGGCTTCAGCAGTGCGAGCGCCTTCATACCTTTTGATTAAAGGAATCAATTAAATAGAGCAATAATTACAAGAGTATTAGGGGATGGAATCATATGTAAAGCAAGTGCACTAACAAATTATGAGTTGTTTATCTAATAATGCATACACTCACTTTTTAGGCTCCAAAGAACCCTTAGGAAACCATTGAATGGTGGGGTAGCCAGAAACCCCAAACTTGCTGCAAACTCCCTTGTGTTCATCACAATCCACCTGCACAAAACATTATCCAATCATATGACAAACATCTTGACGGTTTCATGATCCAGAATAGAGAGAAACAAAATTCACTAATTTGCATTAACTAATAATATTCGCAACATAGGTCATGGTCGAGGATCACAAGAACTAACCTTTCCAATCAAAACAGATTTTGCCTTCTTGGAACTTGCACCAAGCTTTTCATACTCAGGAGCAAGCTTTTTACAATGCCCACACCTGAAACAAGACACAAAATCAGATTTCTAGTGACAATATGATATAATTCATTTTAAAAAATTGTGTCAATAAGAGAAGTGTGGAAGTAATACTATTAGTCTTGCGTTGGAAGAAAGACAGATACGATCCAATTGTATCATAAAATCTATTTAATTGCAACATATTTCTCATAGGTTTTGGATCCATATTCCTCGACAGGATAACAGAGATGGAAAACAACTACAGACGGAAGAAGATCAGTCAGAAACGTCATTGAAGGTTTAAACAGGTGGACTTTGGGGTAAGGACAGCCACTATTATTGCATACTTTTATGTTATAGCCAAAAGAGAGTCACAATTCCTAGAGGACCTAGACCAAGATGAAAAACTGTAGAGTCTATGGACAGTTCAGTTTGGGATAACAGGTTTAGGCGGTGATATAGTGGACATCACAAGGGAATCAATGTGGTAAGTAATGGACTGCATTACTTGGGAAATGGCCAGGATGAAAAGAGCTTGGATTGTGTTCTAAATTCATGTGCCATTACTAACCGCATAGGATTCAAAAGTGAAAATTTGAGGTAATATAACGCTGGTAATAACGACATATTGCCACATTTTTGATGAACCAAATGTGGTTAGGAGACTTTTCCAACAATTTTTATCCTAAAACCTAATAGAAAATGAACCAGAAACGGCCTTTTAGGAGCCAGAACAGATTCGGGTTATGAATAGAAAAACAAGCTCAAAAACATAGCCAAGCCTGAATCCAGTTGTCTAAACTAATACATCATGTCCTAACGAGGTAGATTTGTAACTTGCTAATTGCTATCCTAAAACTTAGTCGAACTTTGGATCCATATGAATGTAACAACTTGAGGTTTGGCAGAAAAAAAAAAATCTTTACTTCACTAATTAGATTCTTTTCGAGAATTCTAATTTACTGAACACGGGGACCTGACATACGAGCTACCAACTTTTACCCCTGATGAGGGATGCCAAATTTTATTTATTTAATCTATTTTTTGACAGAATGCCGCAACTTCCTCTGCTCACGTGTGATGTGTCTACCACGTGATGTATCTACCACGCCTATTTGTATCATTCAATGAACAGAAACAACAATATTTCTGGGTTCCACAATGACTTGCAAATACAATAAGTGGTTGAATTATAATAGTTTTAAAGTTGATTTTAAAAAGTGTCTCAAGTTAAAGATTAAACTTTTTCTCTCAAAATAGACTTTTTCATAATCATCCATCAAAATCAACATATATTTAAGTTTAACGATTTTTGGCAACCCAATTTTTAAAGTAGAATCCTATTTCAAGCCTACCAAACTGAAAGTAGATGAATGAGTGAGTACCTCCTTTACAGATCCCAACAACCTTCAATCCTTAGATCTAAAACTAAACAAAACAACTCAAAACGTTTCCAAAAACTTGCTACATACTCATCATTCATCAAGCACAAAAAAAATCAATCGATCAACGTATATTTAAAAAACAATCACAGATTAAAAAAATAAAAACATAAAAAGATAATTAAGAATCATACCAAGGAGCGTAGAACTCAACGAGAGCGGCCCGATCTTGGCCGACCTCCTTCTCAAAATTGTCTTCAGTCAATACGACAACATCAGCTATGGCGGACGATAATATTAAGAAGAAAGCGAGGGTTTCGATCGCTAAACAGATCCGGGAACTCGACATTTTCAATGGTCAAATTCTATCCCTACTTCTTCTTCCTCCTCCTTTAACTTGATGTGAGCTTTGGTGGACTGTCATACTTATATAGCGTCGTAGCTTGTAAATATCAGAAAAACTGGATATTTCCATCCCAACTTTTTCTTATTGAAAAGTTTAATATATTTTTAATGTATATCGATCAGTAAGAATCTATAATAGCAATAATTATTGCTATTATTAACATATAAATTTAGAATAATTCTACACTTGCAACTTCCTAATAGTATTCCAAATTTATTATCATCTACACCATTAAAAAAATATATATAATACAAATTTTAATATATATATATATATATATATATATATATATATATATATATATATATATATATATATATATATATTTTAGTGATATTGATAATAATAGTGTTTACAATAATATTTGAAAGTTATAAGTGTAGATTATATGATTATAGTAGTATTTGCAGTAATCTACAATTTTTTTTTATATTGAAATTATTATACCATCATGTGCCCTAACTAGGATCTCATAGGCATTACTCTCCGTTGAGTTAACATCAATCAGAAAAGTTCGCATAACATTTGAGCAGTAGTAACGTAACCCAATTGCACATAAAATAACACTAGTGGAATCATAATAGAGATTCTGATCATTGCTTGATTCACTTGGTTTGAGATCAAATTCTCCAGGGTCAAAGCCAAAATTTAAACCAATGCATAACCAGTAACTCCAACGATCAAAATCATACTTCAAAACTTGGTGAAAATTTACACTCCTCCATTTGTTAGTAAAAATTTGAATTTGTGGTCGAAATGACCAATGTCTTCTGTTCAAGGATTTGATCTATAACTCTGGCTTGTTCAAGTATTTTCGCAAACAGATTGTGCACAAGTTTAGAAGTACTATGCTTAAAACTTTTTGTTTCAGGCCTTTTAACAAACACCTAAAATCTCAAGACCTTGAAACTTGCGATATATTTCGACAACAAAATCTCTCCAACAGTCTAGAGTCCATCTATCCATAAAGTTTTATTCCACATACTCATAGTTCCACTCTAGTGCTTCTCCCTCAAAATTCTGCATGACATATTGAATCATATCTATTTTGGTCTTAGGATCACCTTGAAAAATTCTTCATAGTTACGAATAAATTCGCAAAGATCATTGTCGGAGAAAGAAACACTGTAATGTTGCATTGTTAGAACTCCACTCAATCGATTGTAAGAAGGAGTGCTATTTGGTGAACCCGTATAGGTGTGAAAGGGGGTAGAAACAGTCCCACATTGCGCCTGGGGAAGAGTCCTCGTTGCATAGGAGGGTATGAGGTGAATCAACTAAAGTAGTAGCAGGTGAGCTTACCTCAACTACTGGTGATTTCTCTTTCTCAAATCGCTTGAAGACAACTAAAATCTTTGATAATTTTTGAGTTAAATCTGCATTTGCGTTGTGCAACTTCTTATTCAGACTTGTAAGTTGCTCTTGCACCCGATCAAACTGTTCTTTCATCACCTTAAGATGTTTCTGTAAGGTGAGTTTAGATGTGGTGTCTGTCATAAATGGCCCAAGGATGTTTTGATACCAATTTGTCTGAAATTCAAAGGATTGTAGAAGAAATTAAACTTGTGAAGAAATAAAAAACTTGCAAGAAACGAAAGTAACAGAATAAAAAATGGTATTCATTCAATCGATGCCCACTACAAATTGATACTCAACAAATATAAACCTACAATCTAACAATTCTGTTGAGGCTAACTAACCGACCCACTAGTAGGTGACATGTGGCCTAATAACAACGAGCAAAATGTTGCAACATAACAACTCGATGCTAAAACGACTGCGTTTAACTAAAAAAACTCAACACACAAACGACATCGTTTATTATTCCCACACTTGACGGCTATAACTAGTTGCAATTTACTCCTACTGATTTTAAATTCTGACACCGTAAAACCCGAACCCAACTCACTGAAATCCACGTCCACTTCCTCCGCCACGACCTCCACCAATCCACCCAAATCCTAGCCCATTTCGTCTCCGTTTGTGACGCCTTTGACAAAATGGTGTATGCGGATACCTCTTTCGTCAAACCCAAAACCCCAATATTTTCCTTTTTAATTTTATGATCAAGGGCTATTCTTTATCTGGGCCATTTGAAAGATCTGTTCTTTTGTATTCTGTTATGAGGAATCGCGGAATTTGGCCGGATGAATTTACTTTTGCCCCTTTGGTTATGTCGTGTTCAAATCTTTGTGAGATTAAATTGAATTTAGGAGTTCATGCCGGGGTTCTTGCACTTGGGTTTGAATGTTTTAGTTCGATTAGGATTGGGATTGTTAAATTTTACTCCAAGTGTGGTAGAATGGTGGATGCTCGAAATGTGTTTGATGAAATGTTTCAGAGGGATGTGATTGTTTGGAATTTGATGGTTCATGGGTTTTGTAAGACTGGTGATGTTGACATGGGTTTACAGTATTTTAGGCAAATGAGAGAGCGAAGTGTAGTTTCTTGGAATTCGATAATATCTGGCTTGGCGCAGAGTGGTTGTAATAGTGAAGCTTTAAATCTCTTCCATGAAATGCAAGATGAGGGTTTTGAGCCAGATGAGGCAACAGTGGTGACTATGCTACCAGTCTGTGCTCATTTGGGTGACGATGATGTTGGAGGATGGATCCATTCTTATGCTAGGTCAAGTGGACTTTATCGTGATTTCATCTCTGCAAGTAATTCACTTGTAGATTTTTATTGCAAACGCAGGGATTTGGAAGGCGCTTTTGTTGTATTTAATGAAGTGCCTCGAAAAAATGTTATATCTTGGAATGCAATAATCTCAGGTTTGGCTTTCAATGGGAATGGTGAATGTGGGGTTGCCTTGTTCGAGGAGATGATAAAGGAAGGTGTGCGCCCCAATGATTCAACTTTTGTGGCGTCTTTAGCATGTTGCTCACATGCTGGGTTGGTTGAAAGAGGTAGTGAATTGTTTGCTTCTATGATTTCAAATCATCATATCAAGCCACAATTTGAGCATTATGGATGTATGGTTGATCTTCTTGGGCGTAGTGGATGTGTGAAAGAGGCTTATGACTTAATAAGGATTATGCCCATGAAGCCAAATACTGCGTAATGGGGTTCCCTGCTTGGTGCTTGTCGTAATAATGATGATACGGAACTTGCAGAGCATGCACTAAAGGAACTTATTAATGTTGAACCATGGAATTCTGGTAATTATGTATCGTTATCAAATATTTATGCTGAAAAAGGGAAATGGGATGAAGTTGAAAGTGTTAGAATGTTGATGAAGGAGAATAACCTTATGAAAGCACCAGGACAGAGCATGGTCATATATGGAGACAACGGATATGAACCAGTACGTTGGTGGGTTCATATGGACGTTAACTCGTCTTTTGGTGGTTTAATTCGAAGAAGACCGGGATCTCCATTGAAAAAACTTAAACCTTTTTTAATAATAATTGTCGTATCATATTTCATATAATCAAGTGTTATATATATTATATATATATAGCCAAATACAATAAAAACCCACTAACATTCACTAACCTCCCATCTCTTCTAACCACTAAACCACTTTTCTCATAAGACTAGGACAATTCTAACTACAAACGATATAATTAAAATCATAATAAAAATATGATTAAAACTATTTAAATAAAAATAAAAATTATGAACATAACAACAACTATCACAAGTTTAACTGATAAAGCTTTGTTTTTAGGACTACATTTGAAATGATGGCTCATTTGCAGTAAAAAGGAGCAAACCACGCTGCACGACGAAGATTAGGAGATCGCTTTCAGCAAAGTATGAAAAAATGATATCTTATAGCTTCTGATGCGACGATAGCCTTGCAAGGTACAAGGATCTGCTGTTATGTGGCTTCAAGTTCTAAGCTTTCAAGTAACTTTGCTTCTTTGAGTGCAAGTCTTTTCCATATGATATGTTGATATGAACATTGTAAGATGAGAAAAAGACGAGACCTGCATGTAAATCAGAGTAAGAGAACTAATTTAGTCCATATTTGGCTAAAGTTAGGCTCCAGTTGAATTTCAGTAACAAGGCATCAAGATACAGAAAATGATTTGGAGATGTTTCAGTTGTCTACATGTGTATAGCATTACTCCTCGTGTTTCTCTCATCTCCACATTAGTAGTAAGTTCAGCTTAGTAATGTATGTGAGTTATCTAATTCATATTACTCCGCCACTCTTTCCTATTTTTGCTTCATAGGTTTTACAACTACACCCACATTTTTCCCCCTACCACCATAAGAACACAAATCAAATTCATACTTCAGGAGCTATTGTGACATAATGCTCATACTCCAGGAGCTATTGTGACATAATGCTTCATCTATTCTGCTAATAATCGTGTTCTTGCAGAAAAGACATTAAATAAATAATTAGAAATGAAAACAATATTTTTGTTAATTTCTACAAGGATGTTTTATGGTTTGGATTCAAGTGCGAGTGATCAATCATTAAGCAATATAACAGGTATAATAAGCTGGAATATTCGTCACTTCACCCTAAAACACCGGAACAAGCATTTTATATAAACAGTGATTTCAAACAGACAACATTCCAACTCAAGTCCCAGCAATATAACATTTTAAACATGAAACCAGCTGTTGCATCCTACTGCATGCTGCTCTACTTGATGTATTGAGAAACCCACTTGAAACCTTCCCCATAGCCCATCTTTCGGACAATGCTGCACATGAACACCTCAAGCGGACGGACGCCTGAGTCTGCTAAGTTTACCTTCCCCTTGCCAGTAGTGAAGTTAGTTAGGCCCAAATGATAACGAAGTTCATCTTCTGGGGCAGCATAAGGGATGTCAATCTTGTTGCCCAAGATTAGGAAAGGCACATTCGCCAAAGACTCATCGGACAGAAGAGCATCAAGTTCTTTCTTTGACTCTGCCAACCTTTCCTTGTCATATGCATCAACCAGGTAAACAACTGCATCCACCTATTAACCCAAGAATTGCATATTGGTAAGAAACTTGCAGAAAATTTATAACTGAATTTGAATACACAAAGGAGAAAAAGAAGCATTACATAAATAAATATGAACCACAGGGTGACCAAATTTAACAAATTAGAGCAGAATTAATCGAAAGTTACACACAACAAAACTTACAAGAAAGCTATAAAATATTCCTTTGCTGTCAAGGGTTCATACTATCAGTCAATTTTCATATATAAAATAAATTGATCAAAACTGCCAACATGCTTTATTTTTCTTTTCCATTTTATCTTCAAGTTAAACTGTAAAGGATATATGCATTATGGATGTCCATTATTTCAAGATAAAGAATATTTATATCATCAGGTCTATAAAGATATAGATTCAGTATATATGATTAAAAGGGTGTGTATGGTGAGGTACTATTTGAACACCACCTGAAATGCAAAGGTGTTATCAGTGAACTCCCATTATCAATGTTGGCCTCCCATGAATCAAAGAAACACAAGCCGTTTATTTGGGATATTGGAGGCACAAAGAATATCAAGATACGTAAAAAAAAAGAAAAGAAGAGAATGCATAACCAAAATAGCTCTGACAATTCAATTCATTTGTGTAAAAGTTAATACGAGAAATAAGAGGAAAAAGTGAAGGGACTCGGCTTCAATTTAAAGCTGCATGAAATTTGTTTTCTTATGAAAAAACAAAAATAGAAAATAAAAATGTGTACATGTGCACCATATGAACATATGTATGGTCTTTCATTTAATCAATTAGGTAGACATATAGACCACCCTACTATGAGAAGCAAATAATCTTTCCAAATAAAAAATTCAAGAAGCTACGACAAATATGATACGAAGACTGAAAGACATCTCCAAAATACACAAAAGTAGGTAGTTCAGGTGAGCAAGGAAGCTAAAAAGACATGACAAAATGGAATATCAACTTCACAAGCAGAGTATGTGACAATGAGAACAAACCAGGGAAAACTTCGCAGCTAAGGAGATTAAACCAACATCAACATTTACAAGTCATAATAATATTAGCTTTAACATGTAAAAACTGACAGTCAAAATTGTCGGGTAAACATGAGAGTGACAATGTTATAAGAAAGCCACCAAACAACACAAAAGGCAATCTTGTTAAAGCAACTAATAATAAACGGCAGATATGACGAATTCACAAAAGAAATGGCAAACAAAGTGAAGAAAAATGTAATATACCTTGGCGTAGTAATCTTTCCAAACTCTGCGAGCAATCTGATGCCCACCCAAATCAAAAGCCTTGAACTTGATGTTCCCAATACTCAGCTCTTCAGATGTTGGATACTGAGTTGGTTGGTGTTGAACCAATCTCTGCAACATTCCCACCCATCATTAAAAATTCCCACCCATTTAACAATATTAATAATGAATTGGCTCAGTCATGCTGATGCATCTTCTCATAATTATGCACCACCTTCAACTCAAAAGGTTCAACTCTAAAATAAACATTGCTAGAATTTTTTAAAACGAACTTTCCAAAAAAAATAAAATAACAAAAGAAGTGTGCATTTTGTTATTTTAATTAGAATTTTAAAATACCAATAATTCATCTAGCCAAAAAAGATCACAGGTTTACAACTACACAGCATTTGGAAGTAAGACCACCCTTGTAACTGAATTAGAAATGACGGAAAAATAATGACGAATTTTTAATGCTAGAGGAAAAAGAAAGAAAAATGACTGACAAACGTAAACTGAAAAATGGAAAAGAAAATTCAACACCTAATGGGATAGACAACGGAAAAGTATATATTGAGTAACAATTGAGAAGTAAAATTTCACACGCACCCAATTCAAATTCCATAAAAGCAGAGGTTCGACATTTTCTTTCTTCCCAAAAACTGAAACGTTTCTTCAATCCAAATAAAACACAACACAAAATAAAATCAAACACAGTAGGAATTCAATAAATAATTACAAATAGACACATATCTGACCGAAAAGTACAAATACCAACAAAGAAATTTATATCTTTAAACTTAACAAACCTCATCTTTCAACATATGAAGCAAAGTAGTTTTGCCCGCGTTATCAAGCCCCAAGAACAAGATCTTAGCTTCCTTCTGCCATAGACCTAACGATGCAAGAACTCCATAGAACCAATCCACCAAAAACATGATGAATCTTTTAACCCTTCAAAAAACTGGCAAAATTTATTCGAAAAAGCAAACAACAATTTCGCAATCTCTCGATTTGCACCCGCCAATTAACCAACAAACAGCCCAAGTGGCTCCAATTCTAGAGAGAGAGAAACCCTAGAGAGAGAAAAAACAACTTCTCTTCTAGAGCTTTTGTATTTGGCTTATTATGGAGTCTGCACATTTGCGACTATTTTTCAATCAATTCGATGGCTTTTAAATCATGCAGAGGAAAACCGGTCCCCGGTTGATTACCAGGGCAGCTTGCAAGAGAATGTGGGCTGCTGACCTGCTGTTACCGGTTATTTCCCGGGTTAAGATTTTCAACCAATAGGAATTCAGAAAAGTCCTTTATGGTGTCATCGGGTGAACGTGGACCGTTGGATTAAGAAGCAACGGCTTCGATTATATTTGGTGGGAAATTAATAATATATTTTCCTGAATTACATTTCTGTCCCTCTTACTTAGTTCTTATCTTCAAAACATCGTCCTGAAGTGTATATTTATATTGTAGTGGGTGGCAACTACTCAGTGCTGGCAATGGAGACAGGAAATCGTATGCCCAATTCTTTGCAGTCCAACTCTGCTGGTAATGGCCAAAATCCACCAGATCCAGGTAATACCAAGGTCTCTGTTTGGTGTATTGTTTTTATAGTTTACTTGACGGTGAGGAATATAATAGGTGTTCTTAATTTTGTTATTTTTGCATGTCTTGTTGCTTAGGGTTTGTGGAACTCTATCTTGAGGAATGGTTTGTAAATGAAATTCCTTATGTTATGTTGTAAGTTAGAAAGACCTTAGAGTGTAAGACAGTAAGAGGATCTAGTGTTTAGATTCATTGATCAGAGATGTGAAGGGAGCGAGACCAAGCCGAGCCACTAGTGGAGTGGCGGAGGAGGCCTACTATTCCGATTCTTGTCTAGTTACTGGTGAATTTAAAAAAACCTAAAAAAAAATTCAGTAAACTATTGAGGCAATCGGTGTGATTGATCAGACAAGTACCGAGGGCTTTTGATAAACTTCTTTCATTTCTTAAGGTACTTTTTTATAAAAAAATCATAGATTCTAGAGAGAGAACACATTACGAAGTGCTATTAGTCTAGGTCAAGTGGCCCGAAGGGGGCACATGATGTAAAACACTAGCTAGGTTAAGTCACGAATGGATTGCGGATACTTATAGCTTCTAGGGCTGAGACTTATGATCTGGATAAGTAGTTCTAGACCTGAATCATTGGCATTTGAATTGTTGATGTTATTGTCCAGTTATTAAAACCAACAATCAGAAGATCAAAGATCTTGCTTATAACAACTGAACTGACCTTTTATGTATTTTTTAAAACTAAATCTTAGGGTGGTGGAAGAAAAGATTGCCACCCTCCAGAATAAGATATCAACACTATATGAGAATTTTCTACCTACAATTATGCATAACAAATACCGAAGTTTATTGAAATAGGAAGAGATTCTTATTCTCACTCTTGATCCATGCGTACCAAACAAGCCCTGAAAGTTTGGTTGACAACTAATATACCCTGCCATATCAACTGCATAATCTAGTGCCTGCTAATCTTTTCCTTTTTGATAGAAAAAGTTCAGTTATGCTAGCTTTTATATTGTTTTGCTAAGTTATAATGAACAGAATCTCTGGTAGATAATAAACAATTTTTTAAAACTCCTGTAGAGATTGGAAATGCAAATGCAAATGCAAATGGTGGAGATTGGCAGGAGGAGATTTATCAAAAGGTACTCTATATATACTGTACTTTCTCTTCATATAGTACTCACTTGTGACACTTTTAAAGGAAAATAATGCAATCATCACATTTGCTAGTAGAAGTTACAAGATTTCTACCGCCTGTAAGATTCTAAGAAGATTTCAGAATAAGATAAACTACTGGCATCACAATCAAAATTATTTGAAGAATAAAGAAAGCATCATATCTTACTGTTTGAAGCTAAATTATACCGGCTATTCTCTCGGCCATGAGTTCTACAGGCGGAAGAAAATAAACACATTTTACCAGCATCATATCTTGTAAATGCTTTCTATGTTGTTATTCTAGAAAATAATTGTTACTCAATGGTACAATATTTTGAATTTTGACGGCACAGTTGAGTGAACAGTGACAGCCAACAGTCCTATGCTCTAGCATTTTGGCCACTTTTGGTAAAGCAAATATTTATATTTGAAAGTATCATTGCACGACGTGAGTTGGGCACTTATTAGACAAAGCAAATAAAGGTTGGACTGATCGACATTGCTTATAACCTTTTTCCTTCTCATATTGCTTAGTTTGTATTCTATTTGTTACTTTCATATTTTAATATTTATGGCCATCATTTATGTTGCATTGATGTGTTTGAATAGAAGCAGTGGGACTTGGTTTACAACTTCAATTGTCATTGATGTGAAAGTGGTCGTATCTTTATATATCATATCATAAGATATGGCACCTGAAGGCTGAAACTATGATCCTTTTGCTTTCAGATAAAGGCAATGAAGGATATGTATCTACCAGAATTAACTGAAATGTATCAGAAAATTGCTGCTAAATTGCATCTGGTAATTTACTGTCCATCATTGATTTTTATCATGTTATGTCAATTTTTAAAAAACTTTACCATCACAGGAACAGTAGGGTTTTATTCTTTTGCTGAGTGCAGTGTGTAAGGTCTGAGATAAAACCCTACACACTGCACTAATTTAATTTCTTACTATGCTTCTTCTTATTGAACTATGCCTCTTCCTTCCAGCATGACCCTCTTTTACAGCAGCCACAGTCACAACAAGCAAAGAACCAGCAACTCGAGAAGGTTAAAGCTTTTAAGAGTATGCTGGAGCGCTTTATAATATTTTTACAAGTGTCCAAGAACAATATTCAACCAGATTACAAGGAGAAGTTAGGCTCTTATGAAAAGCAAATAATTTGCATTCTCAGTTCATCTAGGCCTCAGATGCCTGTTTCCTCATTGCATCAAGGACAGGCACTTCCCCCATCTCATATGCATTCCATTCAGGAATGACAACCATAGTTGTCATGGCGTTGTCTAGACGACTAGAGAAGGAAAATGTGACGCCTTGGATGCCGAGCTGTCAAGGATCATGCCTTGGTAGTTGGCCCAAGTTATTAGTAATTTAAGTCATTTTGTATCCATAATAACCCATGAACTTGCTATGTGGTGAAATTTTATTACTTATTACACTTGTAATGTTGGTCGACTTGGTTGATTCTCTATGTGGTGAAATTTTATTCCTTATTAGACTTCTAATGTGTGATGGTTGACTTGGTTGATTTTTTATTTTTACGTAGTGTTTGTCGACTTGTTCTACTAGTTTTTAATGTCAATTGTTTTATTTTTGAATTTGTGAAGTATTCATATAATTATGTTTTTAATTGGATTTTATAGTGTTAGTTACGATGTTTTGAGTTTTAATGTATATAAAATTTTATTGTTCAATATAGTTTTGAAGTAAAATAAACAAATATATAAATTGTACATTGTTAACGACTTGACGCTTTATCGCCTAGGTGTCCTAGCTGTCAATTACCGTCATGTTATGACAACTATGATCACAACCACCACAATCTCAGACGACTCAACTGCAGCCCTTGAAAATCAAATGAATCCCCAGATGCAACCAATGAATTTACAGGGTTTTGGGGGACCAATGCAGCAGAAAACTATGACTAGTTTGCAGCATAATCTTTCCTCTACTCTATCAGGGATTTCAAATGCACAACAGAACGTGATAAATACAATACAATCTAGTTCTACGTTGGATCCAGACCAGGCCAGAATAACTTGATGAATTTATTGCAGCACGTTGCTGTTGGCTCTCTATTCCATGAGTGGTCCCCAACAGGCGAATGTGAACCTCTTACCATCACAGTGGGATGAATACTCTGCAGCCAAATCTTAATCCCCGCCAAATTCGAATATGCTTCAGCACTAGCATCTAAAACAGCAAGAACAGATGCTATAAAACCAGCAATTAAAGCAGCAGATTCAACGCCAAATGCAGCAACATCCCATGCATAAACAGTTGATGCAACAGCAGCAGCAGCAATTTCAGCAAAGAAAGTTGTGCTGCACAATTGCAGTCAAGCCAGATGCCACAGCTTCATCGGATGACTGATAGTAATGACTTGAAGATTAGACAGCAAATGGGTGTTAAATCAGGAGCTTTTCAGCAACATCACTCATCAGGTCAGCGCTCAGTGTATCACCACCAACAGCTGAAGCCGGGATCTCAATTTCCTACTTCACCGCTGGTACTTCAGCCTGCTTCCCAATTTTCACAGCATCGATCTCCTCAGATTGACTAACAAAATATGATCAATGCTATTGCTAAAGCAGGCACCCCTTTGCAATCTGTAAACTCACCCTTTATTGGCCCATCTCCTCCAACTCCCTCGACTCCATCCCCCATGCAAGGAGAATTGGAAAAAGTAAACTCTGGTGTTTCATCATATCAGATGGTGGTAATATTGGACACCAACAAGCAACGGGTGCACTGGTGCCGCCCCAATCCCTTGCCTTTGGGACTCCTGGTATATATATAAGCCTCACCTTTGCTGGCAGAGTTCACTAGTCCAGATACCCATCATGCCAATGCAACGACAGTCGTTTCCAGCAAGTCAATTGTTACAGAACAACCTCTTGAACGGGTTTGAGACATTTGAAGAATCTTTTTCATTCTTCGGCTATGTATTGAAAGATAGAAATAAAATAATTAGTATTCACTTAATCTTGTTAAGTATAAGTGCTTTTCTTCTAGTATTCAAGATTCTTTATTTTGATGGTGTATATGATCTGGGCTGCGAGAGGGGGAGATGTAAGAAAAATTACCAACTTGACCATTAGTTCAAGTATTATAGGTTATTTACTGAATATAATACTAAGAAAAACAATTCTTAATGGTTGGCACTAAAAATGAAGTAGCTAACTTAGTAGATGAGCTACAATAAAGACTTGGTGTCATTATGCTAATAAGAAATGGTTCGGCAATATGTTAACGAATTGGTTCACATCAGAAATAAGATTTCATAGGTTTAGAGACTTGAGAACGTAACAAAAAAGGGGAGACTCCACATTCTTTTGAGAACGCCACATGCCCTTTTAGTGAGTAAAATTGACAAAGTATTAAATATAATTAATAAAAAAAATAAAATTAATTTCCATATTATGTTACTCCTATGCTCGATCATTCTATTCATGAGCAATAAAATCTCCCAACTTTATAAAAATAAAATAGCTGAAGTCTAAAATTAATTTTAAAAAGTAAAGTTGAAACTCAATTTTGCGTAGCATAAAGAGTATACAGCTATGGCAAGTATTTAATATTTAGCTTCTTTAAAAAAACAAGTGGCTTGAAATTTATTAATCACTAGAAATACTATCCAGCAAACGAACCAAAAAGGGACTTTTCCTATTTAATAAATTAAAAAATTAAAACAAAAAAAGTAAAATAAATAAATTAGCCAAACCATGAGCAACCTTATTACTATGGCGCTGAATAGAGTTGTAAACGAACCGAGCTGTTACCGAAAAAAACTCGACTAAACCTAACTCGAATTCATTTAATGAGTCAAACTTGAACAAATTTCTTTATTCGTGAACATAAACGAGTTGAGCTTGATTTATATGTTATTTGACTCGAGCTCGAATTGTTTAGGCTTGACTCAATTCGTTTAGTAATATTTATTATAATTTTAATATTTTATTATATTTTAAATTTTACTATATAATTATAATAATTAAAGTAATTATTTTTTATTACAACTAAAGAAACTCAAGCGCGATTCAATTAAGCAAATCTCATGAACAAATTAAACGAGTCAAGCTTAAACACTACATCAAGGCTTGTTTAGAAACTGAACTCGACTCACATAACTTTTTTCACGAGTTCAAGTTCGTCAAGTCAAAATTCGACTCGATTTGTTCACGAAAACTTGCGATAATTTCTAATGTTTCAAGTAGCCAAGGTAAATACCAATGACCACATGACCCATTAGTATGATTCACTTTTATCAATATAAAGGTTGAGAATTTCAATCTTATTGACAACAGGTTCCTATGTCCAGAAGTCCGAAAGGCGACAATAGAGCGATGAAGATAGTAAATTATTCCCTCCTCCATCTAGACTCTTTCCCCACCTAAATTAGGATAAATTATTATAATAGATTAGGACATTCCAAAAAAAAAAAAATGAGTAGCCAAGTTAAATTCAATTTTCGTACATATTTACAATCCACACAAATTACACGGAACTAGCCAAGTAAATACTTCCAATTCAAGACTAGGATATGACTTATGTGTCTCAATCCAAGAAGAAAATGGGTAATTGAGCAATATACCTGCTGCCATTCTCTGTTATTAGCTGCAGTGAACTGAAAAGTCTTAACTCTTAAATAGTACCAAGCTGAATATATAATGTTGTGCCTTGTGCATGATGAGCTGCCCCAATTTATGATAGGTCGTGTTTGGTTTATACTTCAATAATCAGCATTAGAAAACTTATTTAAAATATGCTTCTTTTCTACAAATAAAATAAATAAATAAGCCATTTTGAAATTGAGAAAACAACGTGTCACAAAGCCAACCAAAATAAAGATGGGAGTTAAAGTTTGATACATTGACAATATATACGCGAATAGTATTAAGATCACAACACGTCATTAAAATAAGGATAATTTTGTCTAACATAGGTACTATCACTAATGATTTGTCATGATTTTAACACTGTTCATGTATACATTGTCAGTGTATCAAATTTTAATTCATAAAGATAATGCCGATACCAACTTTAGTTTACAACACCATCCGAACTCAAGATAAACCATAAAACAACATTCAATTCAATAACGCATAATTATTTTTTCATAATTGCTACTTCAATTGCAGATGCCCTCAACTGCGCGATTTTTTTTCTATATTGGCTACTTTACTTGCTAGCACCTGCCCTCGGTTTCTTGGCGGGGTTAATGCGACCAAAAGCCTAGTGCCTTTTGTATAAGAGGATTCCTTTGTTCGCCTCCTTCGCTTTCTTTGGGAGGGTGAACCTCCCATTAAAAGAAGCCTATAGTAGGACGTCCGCCGGAGAATTTCACTTCACTTCTTCTCGCCTTGCGGAAATCAACATCGTTGAATGTACGGTTCATAATTTCATAAAAAAGATCATGAATGTTCGTCACTTTAGAGATGATCTAAAAAATGCAGTTAAAAGTTTCTTAAATTTATGAGATAGTCATATATGACTTTGTTTCGGACAATAATTTTTTTGACTTGTTATCAGTTTCGTTTTTTTCTTTCAGTTTACTTCCTCAACTTTTATTTTCTCAAAAACTGTTAGGAAAACCGTTAAATCATATCGACTTTCAACAGAAAATAAAAAAATTAGCAAAAAGTAAATAAAAAAAATAATTATTTATGTAATTAATAGAAAATAATTTTTAGGTAATTAATAACAAATATAATTATTTAGAAAATTATAAAAATATGTTGAAATTAAAAATCTTTTCAATGTTTCAGATTTTTAAAATTTAAAAGTCAATGAGAATTTATTTTTATTTTTTTTTAATTTCAGCATTTTTTTATAATTTCCTAAATAATCATATTTTTTATTAATTACTTAAAAAATATTTTCTATTAATTACGAAAATAATTAAATTTTTATTTTATCTTTTACATGTTTTTTTACTAAATTTTAAATTTTTGATTAAGAGTCAATATGATTTAACGATTTTTCTAACCGTTTATAAATAAACAAAAAACCCTCCGCGCCTATTATTAGAAAAAACACTATTTCTCTTTAGTTAGCGTTGATGGTAAGAAAAAAAAATTAGTTAATTGTTTGTAGGTTACTTAAAGTATAGCGTTAAAAAAAAGCATTTATTTCTAAAATTAACTAACAACTCAACTAATAAAAAAGAAATGGACAATTAAATTGGGGAAAAAAGAGTCTACCTTCTCAACGGCATGAAGAGCAGCACCGTGACCGCCGACGCCAGCTCCCATGATGACCAGATCATAATCAAAATCAGCAGACGGATTCCCATTCTGTGATAAAGATGCTGCCACCATAAATATTGAACCACATTGCCTCGAGATTAATCGGTTAAAATTAGACGAATTGGAAGATCTGAGTCCAAAAGCCCCCTCTTAAAACCATAAAATCGGAGTGATCGGCGAGTAATTGAGCTACCGGAGTAGAGGTCGGAGACTGAATTTGGGCAGTCGGATCTGGTTGTGGGGGAACGTGAAGAGAGTGATAGAGAAATTGAACAAGAGAAAGATATTTGAAGATGAAGGTGAGACATAGGAGGGGGCTTAAGGGCCGTTCTGTGTAGTCCCGACAAATGGGACGGATCAGCTTAAAGAGGTCGCGTTATAAACGAGTCAGGTTACTCTAATCATTTAAAGTAATATTATGTTTTTATTGAGAATATTCTTGACAAATTGAAAAGAAATATACTATATGACATAATTATTCAAGTACAAAAATCAATAATTCAACGTGCTCTTTGTGAGTACAATATATGGAACTATCCATAACACACTGTGACTGTAACATCTTATACATACCCATCTCAATTTAATGATTATAATTTAAAATGAACTACGTGTGAGTACAATATATGGAACTATCCATAACACACTATGACTGTAACATCTTATACATACCCATCTCAATTTCAAACTCCGTTTTCAAGATCTCTCTCTTCTGGTAGCATTGGTAGACGATGATCACCGTGGTTACTAGCGCTGGACACCGGATCCTCCTCGTGGAAGGTGGCTCGTCGCCACAACAACTTCAAGTGCTTAAAAAGCCAACCATTGAGAGGAGGGAAGGAAATAAGTATTAAAGGGTACACATACCAAAAAAGCTCTTGCGGGAAGAAGAGCGCAGCCAGCGTTGACACAAAAACCGCGACGGAGAAATCTCCGACACTCAAATTTATGTGGCGGTTAGCTCCTGAGTAAGTAGTACTAGTACTGATAGGAAGTTTAATGGAAGTGAAGGGCAGGACAAAGAGGAGAAAGCATAAAATCCACGAGTTGAACATAACAAAATGCTGATTTAGCGGGATTATGTTGTAGGGATCCCAGATCTCAGGAGAGGATACTTTGGATTTAAGGACATTCATAAGAAGTGGAATCGGGTATCGCACATGACCAAGGGCGGAGCCACGCTTGGGCTACGGTGGGCTGTAGCCCGGGTGAAGATTTCCCACCGGAATTTGGGAGTAGATGTAGATCTGGACTGGATGGAAGTAAGGGCGGAGCCACGCTTGGGCTATAGCCCGGGTGAAGATTTCCCGCCGGAATTTAGGAGTAGATGTAGATCTGGACTGGATGTAACTGAAATTGAGTGTGGAATTTGGGTGATTTTCGAGCTTCTATTTGGCCAGGTGATGGGGTGGCGGTCGGAGTTGTGGCTTGTGGAAGGGGAGAGCGGTTGTTTGCGGTGGTGATCGCCGGTGAAGCCTCGGCCGATCCTCATTCTGTGATATTTATTCGGCGCTTAACGCAGTTTCCGGCCATTATATTAGTTTTGGACCGACAGCACCGATTCCGGCGAAGAGGAAGGCCAGAATATTAGAAGAGATGGATAGAGGATCATTTTAATCCAATTCCACATGATTTATAGTGCATCTTACTTTCGGACTGCATAATTTTACTTGGATTATGAGGTGATTGTTATTCAAATATATATATATATATATATATATATATATATATATATATATATATATTCTTTTGTAATGAAATAAATATTTCTAGTATAACAATGGTTTAGAATTTTAGATTGTGGGTAGCCCTTTCCATGGGCTGGGTAGCTGTTGGGTAAAGGCTTATTGCCCGTAAAGCAAAGTTGGGCTGAATTTAAGGTCAGAGCAAAGACCGGTTTGGACTTAGGTTTTCACAAATTTAACTTAGTTTAGCTTGGTCTGATCCAAGTTATTTTTATACAATTAAAATTATTTTTTCGTAGAAAACGAAAATCTTTTGAGTATGTAAATAGTTAGTTTAAAAGATAATAATTTCGAAAAAGTATAAACACACAACAATCAAATATTACATTTATTTATACTATTAAAAAGTGGGTGTCATGCCCCACTTTTTAATAGTTTAGATAGCTATAGTGTTTAATATAGTGTTCGGTTATTGTGTGTAGACTTGTCCAATAATTTCATTCTCATTGTCAAATTAATTTAATACTCTATCGATAATGGGAAATTTTTTTATTTTTTCTTTGAAAATATTTTAAATTTTATCGTATGATTTTGAACTAAAAATCAATTCTTTGAATTTCCAAAAAAATCATTATTCATTATCCTAATGTATATACAAATATGGGTACAAAAACAAAGTACGGTGAAACGGGCATCTAAGTATCAAATTTTTCATAAAATTACACACCATTACGAGCACACAGTAAGCCATTGTCCAAGTTAGCAGCCGAAGAAGCTAAAGCCAAACCATTGCACATTAATCTCTGTTGCAAGCTCAACAAAGAGCTCTCAGCTTTCCTCCACTGCCTAGCTAACTGCCCTTGAACTACAATATTGGTGCTACCTTAGCATGTGCAGGTGCAGGTGCAGATGTTGCCTTTGAAGGGGTTGGGGTTGGGGTTGGGGTTGGGGCTGGGGGCTGGTGGCGGCTGAATATAGTTGGAACTTCGTAGCCCAGGGCGAAAAAAATTCCTGGCTCCGCCCTTGCCGCACATCTATCTGGCGGACCATTATAAAAAAAAAAAATCGATCTGAGACTGCATGTAGAGTTTTTCCTTTAATAAGCTATTGTCGGTGACGTGTATTATGAAATGGAAGTTTCCTAAAATTTGATAAAATCTAAAAAGTACTGTTCCTTTAGGTTATGTTTGTTTTAAAATATATATATATATTTAATATTAAATTATTTATATTAATTTAATATAATTTTAAACTATTTTATTTTATAATAAAATTAATAATCCTTTAATTAATAGAACTATTTAAAATAACAATATTTCACTTCCTTACCCCCCACACAAGTCATCATCAAGGTAACTAAGGCCTCCCCTCCTGGCATATCTAATTCAAACATTGCGGTTCCAACGCAATGTCATCGTCTTTTAATTAATTAATTTAGGTAAACAAGGGAATCTTTTTTCTTCCCTTTTAGAGGGAAACAAACAGCCATGATATTTATGTGCAATATATATACAAAATAAATTACTGAAAATCATGTTTAATTGTGATGATTAGTTAATTACTAATTATAAATACTAATCAACTAAAAGGAAAATAAAGTGCATTTTTGTGTATAACCTATTTTTACGTACAAATGAAATGCATTTTTTTTGTCTATACTTACGAATGAGATGCATTTAATATTTTGCATTACTATTATTTTATTTTATTTCTGAATTTCTTTGCTTATAAGTGGTCTTGTTGATTAAAAAACGAAAAAAATATATATTTATTTTAGAATAAATTACATATGTCATACCATACTTTACTTTCTTATATTAGTTAACTTCTGAATTAATTATGCTTTTTTCATCTTCCACACACACACACACACACACACACACACACATATATATATATATATATATATATTACTCATCATGAGTTTCATAGGTGGATAAATATTGAGTTCAGTTCCTAGGCTATCTTTTTGTTAGTTTTGAATATATTTGGTATTATAGAAATCTTATGTGTGTTGGTGTTTATTAGGATTACAAAAAAATCCAAGGATAGACTAACATCGTCTTCAGAAAATATTATAAAACATAAACTATTTAATAAAAAAATTATATGCATATAATCATCATTTATTTAACAAATAAAGACTAATATGCATGTAACATAAACATAAACATAATTGAAATTAATTATGCAAAAATTTATAGACTAACAATTAATTAATTATTTAAGAAATGAAAACAAATGGGGTCATGATAATAATAATAATAATTAAGTTATATAAAATGAATATGGTAATTATATTTGTTTTTGAAACCAAAAATTGCATCAATTTGAAGATAAGTTACGATAACAATTAGAATAGGTGTAGGAAAAAATCAATTCATTTCCAAAAAATCTAATATTTACTCTCTTCACTCTTCCTTATCTTCCCTCTTCCTCTTTCTTTCTTTCTTTCTTCTTTCTTCGGTGACTTTTCTTCTTCTTTTTTAGCAGGTTATCTTTTTCAGTTGCTGTTTGCTGGATGTGGCCCACCAAGTGGGTCGGTTGCCTCTTCCTTTCTTTTGCCGAGTAGTATTATCTCAAATTCGGCTTAAAAAACATACAAGCTAGTTTTAAAGAATGCTAGCTTTTGTTTTGTAGTGATTTTTATGTAATTTTTAAAATCTGAATTATGTTATTCCGATCCCTATGTTTCACAATAAAGCTAGGAGAGTATAATTAATTAATTTGTCAATATTTAATTTCCGCATGAACTACTGTATATATGAAGATCGAAGACAATTAGCTAGGGGTCAGAAAATTCTCTCTCTCACTTCAATTTACAAGAAGATTGTGAGCTAATCGAACTGAACGTAGTTGAAGGAGTATTATTAAATAATAAAAAAAACCCTTCACGCTATTTAATGGGAACCACGTATGTATATGGCAGGCAGAATTTACCATGCATAGAGCAAAGAATCAACAAGTTGGTGATCGATCGAGAATATATATATTAAAACTTTCTAATGTACGTCAAAGAGCATCCATCAATTAGGGTTTAAAGCTAAACAGCTTTCAATTATAAGCAAGCTCTACATTTATTTATCATCAAATTATGATTCTTAACAAATATCAAATTAAGAATTTAAGAAAATTCAATATATTCTAACGGTAATATAAAATGACACGAATATCTAAGTTTATCATCAAAATTACTAATTTAAATTTTTTGTTGTTGATACTTTTTTTGTGAAACGGATAAAGTATAAAAATTAAGAGACAAAATTTGATTGGGTATATATTGTTGAAAGATAATTAATCCAAAAGGTGAGATGCAATACCCATAGGATAGATAGAGTCCAAAAGGTGATCAAAATCTAGAATTCTAATATTTTTCAAGATTTTGGTTTATATCTCAATTTCTCACTCTTCGCCCTAATTTCTTCAACTTTCTACATTCTCTCTTTTCAAAATAAATGTATAAAAAATCAACATAATTAATAAAGGTAAGTATTAGTTTTAACAGGGGATTATATATGCTTAGTTAAAGCTTATCTTAAAACTTTGACTTGCAAATAACAAAAACTGGATAGTACTTTTCCCTTTTGTGACAACAACAAAGAGTTTCTTTTGGTTTGGTCATCATGCGGTCCACAAATGTCAATGGTCATCTTCAGTGACAAAGTCAGAATTAATTTTTAATAAAATTAAAATTATTATTAAATTATAAATAATTCAATAAGGTCAATTGACCCTAAGCTATGACATATAACTTCGTCCCTGGTCATCTTTGTAATTAAGGCTTCCACTCTGGCATATTTAATTTAAACATTGCGGCTTCAACGCAATATTGTCTTTTAATTTAGGTAAACAAGATAACCTTTTTTCTTCCCTTTTAGAGGGAAACAAACAGCCATGATATTTTTGCTATAACCTATTTTTACGTACAAATGAAAAAGTTTATTATTTTTGCTATATATAGTTAGATAAAGGAGCTACGCACTTATCAATGTCAAGGCATCGATCACAATTTTTGATTATTCCCTCCCCGATTAAAAAATTATTTAGTACTCTTGGGATATTATTATGTGATACTTCAGATCAATTATATGCCCACTGGTTCAGAGAGAATACTTGCACAAGAGTCCTAACAGTTTAGGCCGCCGATGTATTTCTTCGGTGTAAGGGTAAATGAATGTCTCAAGATAAATCATTAATGAAGCCTTAAAGTATTTAGCAGAAAGAAAATAATGGTAATGATAATAAAACATAATTTCATCGTTAACCGAATATTTATAATACTTACTTGATTCTTACCAATCCTATTAGGAGTGGACGCAGTCACAGTTGAAGGGGGTAACAACCAACCTAATCTATCTGGCGTATATGACTTCCATTCTAATTAGGATTAGATATGATAATTAGTCAACACTCAAATTACTTTAGGACTCTAACCCAAGTCTATCGGACTAAGGAATCATCTTAAATAACTGCCTAACTGATAAGTCATTGGATCGAGCCTAATATAAACTATCGATCAGACCCTAGCGATTATACATATTAACATTGCCCCCCACTCTTTCAGTATATAAGGTGTGTTGGGGGAGTAGATCAAAAACTCTGAAACTCTAAAAGTTTATATACTCCAAGGGAAATTAGTTTTTCGGAATTTCAGAGTCATCACACTGAGGAGAACTTTCCTTCGGGTACCGGGGTCATTATCCCCAAGGGGAAAACTTGTGAAGGTAGCATGCATTAATTTGAAGATAATTTATGATAACAATTAGTATAGGTGTAGAAAAAATAAATATTACTCAATTCATTTCCATAAATGGCATAATAACTCAAAATTTGGTCAAAATAAAACTCATAAACTTAAAAGTCAAATTTGGTTAGACCGGTGGGGAAGGAATCTGTATAAAAAATGTGGGGTACATAAAAATTTAGAAAAGGTTACTAAACACTTAAAGTTTTAATGATAGAACAAGCCAAATTGATTTGAATAATGTTAAATTTCAACGTAGATCTACTAGTCTTTCTCTTAACTCTTAAGATATGAAGATGGATCTCCAACGAGGATAGTATTTATATTTTGCATTACAATTATTTTATTTTATTTTTCTGAATTTCTTTGCTTATAATTAAGTAGTCTTGCTGATAAAAAAGAAGAAGAAGAAAAAATATATATTTATTTTAGTTACTATATGTTGACGCCTGGTTTTGTCCGGCTGTCCTGCTGGCCGTCCGGATAAGATACCTGCACAAAAGTCCTAACGGCTTGGGCCGTTGGTGGACTCCTCCGGTGTAAGAGTTAGTGAAGGTTCTCAGAAAGGTCAACAATGGAGGTCCAAGTACTTAATATAGTAGTAAAGTGTATGTGTGCGTAACCCTTTCCTCCATCATTGACTGGGTATTTATAGTGCATACCTGACTCTTACCGATTCCTTTTAGGATTGTCCCTCAACGTGATATAGTTTGAATAGGAAGGTAATCTCCTAAACCATCTAAGAACCTGACTCCTATTCTAATTCGGATTAGATATAGTAAATAGCCACAGTCCAGATTGGTTAGGGACCTATCCCAAGCCTATTGGACTTAGGAATCTTCATAAGATTTCGCCAAGCTGATGGTCCGTTGGGCCTAGCCCATCATATATTTACCAGACCAGGCTTAGCGAAATATTCATCATAACATTGCCCCCCACTCCCTTAGTACATAAATGTGCTAGGGGAGTAGAATGAATTACCCCAAAAGTATATATAAATGCACTGATCAAAAGGGAAATAACTTTTCGGGAATCCAGGTGTAGGAACACAGAAGATGTTTAGACCGAAGGCAAACCCTCCTTGAACTTTACAAGAATTCTGGGACAACGTATCAGAGGAAGAAAGCTCCACCGGGAGCCCGGAGGCCTCAAACCGATAGGAAAGCTCCATCGGGAGCCCGGAGGCATCATACCGATGGGAAAGGTTCATCGGGAGCCCGGAGGGCTCAAGCCGATGGGAAAGCTCCATCGGGAGCCCGGAGGCATCAAACCGATGGGAAAGGTTCATCGGGAGCCCGGAGGCCTCAAACCGATGGGAAAGCTCCATCGGGAGACCGGAGGCATCATACCGATGGGAAAGGTTCATCGGGAGCCCGGAGGCCTCAAACCGATGGGAAAGCTCCATCAGGAGCCCGGGGGCATCAAACCGATGGGAAAGGTTTTTGCGAAGCGACACTAGGCCCTTATGAACGACATTTCAAACATTGGGTGCGACACAATAACCAGGCTCAAATCTTTGTTAAGCCCACCGTGCTCAGCCCAATAATCTGGGGGCCCATCAAACTCAAAGTTTTGCTTCTGCAAACCAACAAATCTAGCCCAACAGCTTGCACGACCGTTCCGTATAACAACTTATTTTTAAATTTCGAAATCCGCGTCCATTTAGCTAACGAAGCGTGCACGAGAAGCAGCATTTATTACGCCGCAGTAAGTACTGCGCGTGCGCCCCATCCGTTCGATCATTTCCATCTGAACCGTTACAACGCTTGAATCAAGATAAAAGGGGTCATTTCCAACAGATCGTCTTTTTATCAGAAGCAACTTATCACGAGAGAAAGGACGTTTGAGAGAGAAATATTTCATTCCCAAATCCAACTCCATCGTTCCTGCTTCGTTGTTTTTCCATCGACTTCCTTTCTAAAACCAAGTAAGTCTTTTACTCTTTTTCTTTTATACTTCCTAATGGCTGGCAGTACCCAAGATACAAGGGCTCAAGCTTCGTCTTCCCGGGTTGAGGACGAAGTTACTGTGGCCGAAATGGGGATCCCGGAGGGACAACCATGGAAACCCGTGGTAGTCACCAGGATGAGGGATGTAGAGGAGTACAATAGGAACAAATATTTCAATATCCTGTATAGAGTAGCCAACATCCCTTCTTCAATCCGGAACCAATACTTCGATTTAGCCTCCACAGAATTCTATATCCCCGAAACATACGAAATCAAGAGACCCGGGACCGGGGAGAGAATGTACTACCAGCTCGAGGGGGGATGGATTCCAATCCATAGGCAGTCACTGATCTATGGGGTCCGATTCCCTCTTCGCCCCTTCGTATTGGAGTTACTCCATACGACGGGGCTCAGTTTGAACCAGCTATCCCCCAATTCTTTTATTCATATAAACAGCTTCATCGCCTTTTGTTTCTCTGAATCAACCCTCCCAGCCATAGATTTCTTTTTTCAATTCTTTTCCATTACCAATAATAAAGAAAAAGGGTTTTTCACGGTGATGAAGAACCCTGGAAGGGATACCCTGATGGAGACCCCCTCGAGCAATAAAGGGTGGCACGGGGATTGGTTTTTCATCAAGGGGCCGGACACTGAGATGGTCGGACCTTGGTCAGACCCGAACAAAGACCAGCTAAATCCGAAGAAAATCTCTCGGGCAAGGCTAGAAGAGTTCGAGGTCTTATATTCCAAGAGACCATCCGTGAAGTGGGATCGGAATCTCCTTAACGACCAAGACTGGTTGTATTCCTTCGGTTGTAAGTTCTCTGCCATGCTTGCCCCTTTATTCTGGACATCTTTTGATATACTCACTCTTTTGTTCTGATTGCCTTGCAGTGGCTGACCAAGGAAAGAATCCTGATAATGAGGCCATCATAGGAGCAGCTGGAGTCCCGAGGGTGAAGATGAGTGCCGCCGACAAGCTGAAGGCGAGCCGAAGCATGAGGGCTGCAAAGCCCAAGGACTCCACCAAGGCCGCTGCCAACCCCGAGATGGCCACGGGATCCCCTCAGGTGGGTGATATTATCGAACCCACCGAAGGAGAGAAGTCTGCTGACAAAGACTCGGGGGTCAGCAGACCAAAAATAAAGAGGAGAAGGCTGGTTCTAACATCGGTTCTGGAGGCAAGAACCAAGCAGACTTCTGCTCCTCAAGGGAGTTCATCAACTCCTCCCGCCGAGCAAAACGTCGCCAGGCAATCAGAGGAAGGCCTCACTCCCCCTCGTCAGAATAAAGGGAAAAGACCTGCTGAAGGTCAAAAGCCCCCCAGCACCCGAAGCGGGCCGGTAGATCCCCCAATGCCGACCGGGAGTTCAAGACCCAAGGAGGGGATCAATATGCAGTCCTTGGGTACGTCGATGATCCCATTCGCCGAAGATGGTACCGAGGGTGCCGATCTGAAGACGCTTATGGAGATGCTGTTCTCCTGCCATGCAAAGGTAAGGATCTATCTGTAAAATTTTCCTCTTCAAGTTGGTTACCTTTCTGACTCATTCATCCTTCAACCATTTCTTTTCAGGGAAATGCAATTCTCCTTAGGGTTTCTGATGAGCAAAAGGTTCTGGAAAGAAGAGCCGAGGAGAGCAGAGGAGTATGAATCGGCCCGGGCGGCTCGTCTTGAGAAGGACAAGGAGATCGAGCGCCTGACGGCCCGGGTGATCGATCTGGAGAAGGCGAATGCTCACGCTATGGATTTGGTGCAGGCCAAAGAGCTCAAGAAGATCCAGCTGGAAAATAACAAGAACGAGCTCGAGGCCCAACTCCAAAGTCAGAAGATTCTCTTGACCCAATCAAAAAACATCATCCAACTTCAGACTGATCAGATGAAGAATCTGAAAGATAATGTCGAACTGATCGTCGAAGGCTGGGGTGCAAAGGAAGCCGATTGGTTAAGAGGACCTATTGCCGCCGCCTCCCCGAGCGTCCTGATTCCCGAGCTTAAACAAAAGGTGATAGATGAATATAAGGCCTCGGATCAATTTCAGGTCGATATCCTATCATCTGTTGTGAACGAATTCAGCGACGGGTTCGAATATGCTCGGGAGCTTGCCAAGGAGAAGGGTCATGACCCTGATCAGCTGGGAATTGTATTTCCCGAGGACTGATTTGTAAAGCTTTTGCTATTGTGTTTTTTTTTGTAAACTTTTGAATATTTATGAACTGGATGGTTATGACTTAATCGTTTATTTTATTACCCTTTTCTCATGAGTTATATTTTATCGTCTGCATGTATAACTGTTTACTTATACTGCTTTACCCCCCTCTAGCCTGATCGGGTGAAGACCCGATGAGGCTAGAAGATAAATTTGAAAGTGTGTATCAAAACAGAAATACAGAAATACGATGTAAAAAATATTCTCATTAATATCGAAAAAGATAATCCTATCGGCTAGAATGCAGCCTCAAAATTTGACTAAGTACAAATCCAAAGTAACCTAACTACTGATAATACCTACGAAGCCGAACGGCATGCCAAGTATTTGGAACATTTTTTCCATCCATGCCCTGAAGCTTGTAAGTTCCGGCCTTCAACACTTCAATTACTAAGTATGGTCCTTCCCATGTTGGCATCAGTTTGCCGGTTTCCCTAGGGGTGGATGCCTTGGCTTGCCGAAGAACTAGATCGCCCACATTGAATGACCTTCTTTTGACATTTTTGTTGAAGTGCCGAGCAGTTCGTTGTTGATAAGCAGCCAATTTGAGGACTACTGAATCACGCTCCTCTTCCAATAAGTCGAGGTTTAACCGAAGACCTTCGCTATTGAGTATTTCATCAAAATTTAAGACTCTCGGAGAAGGTACTCCGATCTCAATAGGTATTAGGGCTTCGGAACCATAGGCCATCTTAAAAGGCGTCTCCCCAGTAGTAGTCCGAGGAGTTGTTCGGTAGGCCCAAAGAACATGCAAAAGCTCCTCGGGCCAGGCACCCTTCGCCTCTTCCAGTCTTCTTTTAATGCCATGAAGAAGTGTCCTGTTTGTAACTTCTACTTGACCATTTGCTTGTGGATGGGCTACTGAAGTCCGACGATGCTGGATATTAAGTTCTGATAAGAACCCTTCGAAAGTTTTACCAACAAACTGAAGTCCGTTGTCAGAGACTAAGATCATCGGGATGCCGAACCGGTAGACCACTTGTTCTTTGAAGAATTGGAGACATGTGTGCTCGGTGATCTTGGCAAGTGGTTTGGCTTCTACCCACTTGGTGAAATAATCGATGGCGACAATCACAAACTTCACTTGTCCCTTACCCAGTGGAAGAGGGCCCAATATGTCTATTCCCCATACAGAAAAGGGGATCGGAGAGAGTATCGGGGATAACTCCTCGGGAGGTTGGTGTGGTACAGATGCAAATATCTGACATTTATGACATTTTTTGACGAAGTCTTTGGCATCTTCAAGCATTGTCGGCCAAAAATATCCTTGTCGCAAAATTTTATGGGCCAGTGTCTTTGCTCCCACATGGTCACCGCAGATACCTTCATGAACTTCTCGAAGAGCATAATCAGATTCCCTAGGGTCGAGACATCGGAGCAGTGGTGAAGAATAAGATCTTCGGTACAGCTGATCATTCGTGATACAATACTTGGTGGATTTGTACTTGATCCTTCGGGCCATAGACTTGTCTTCGGGCAATTCACCGCTCAGAAGGAATTGAATGATCGGGGTCATCCAAGAATTTGTCTGTTCAATATCCATTATTGTTTGAACCAAGGTGCTCGGATGCTGAAGATTTTCTAAATATACTGCTCCGTCTAGTTCCCCTTGATCGGTGGTTGCCAACTTGGAAAGGGCATCGGCCATTGTATTTTCCGATCTGACTACTCCTATGAGCTGGTATTTCGGGAAGAATGCCAACAATGACCGAACTAGTTGGAGATAGGCCTGTAAATGAACTTCTTTTGCCTCATATTCTCCCAACACTTGTTTCCCCACCAGTTGGGAGTCGCTGTATATTGCCAAGTTCTTTACCTCCAAACTTCGGGCTAGCTTTAGCCCTGCCACAAGTGCTTCATATTCGGCGATGTTGTTTGTGGCTATGAACCCAAATCGTATAGATTGTTGTATTTTGAAACCTTCGGGAGAAGTGAGGATGATGCCGGCCCCACTCTTCGTCCCAGTAGCGGATCCGTCCACGAACCGAGTCCATACAATTTCTTCAGGTGTTGATGTCAGTTTATCACAGTCGGGTTCCTTGTCCTCTAGATCATTACGGAATGAGCACTCGATGATAAAGTCAATGAGTGCTTGTGCTTTGATTGCTGTCCGAGGGCGAAATTCTATATTAAACTGGCTCAGCTCGATGGCCCATGCTGCAAGCCTTCCCGAAGATTCGGGCCTATAAAGGATCTTCCGTAATGGCTGGTCAGTGAGGACGATAATAGTCCGCCCCTGGAAGTAATGTCTGAGTTTTCGACTGGAGATAACCAGTGCGTAAGCTAACTTTTCTAAATTTGGGTACCTTGTTTCAGCATCCCGAAGAACATGGCTTACGTAATAGACTGGTTTTTGCCCTTGTGGATCTTCTCTGATCAAAGCCGACCCGACTGCCAAGGATGTGGCAGAGAGGTATATTTGTAGATCCTCCTCGGGCAGTGCTTTACTCAGAATCGGAGGTGAAGAGATATATCTCTTAATCTGCTCAAAAGCCTCCTGGTAATCTTCGGTCCAATGAAAAGTTTTCTGATTCTGGGCTCCCTTCAAAGTTCCGAAGAATGGGAGACATTTCTCTGCTAGTCGCGCCACGAACCGCCGAAGAGCTGCCAGCCTCCCTGTCAACCGTTGAATTTCTTTGAAGTTCTTCGGCGGTTGCATTTCAAGGATAGCCGATATCTTTTCGGGATTTGCCTCAATCCCTCTTCGGCTAACCATATATCCCAAGAATTTACCTGACCCGAGGCCGAATGTACATTTAGTTGGGTTAAGTCTCATGTTGTGCGTTCTGACATTCGCAAAGCATTCTTTCAGGTCGGCTAGATGATCTTCTTCCCTCATGCTTCGAACAATCATATCATCAACATAGACTTCCATATTTCTCCCGATCTGGCCGCTGAACACTTTGTTCATCATTCTCTGATAAGTGGCCCCCGCATTGATTAATCCGAAGGACATCACTTTGTACGCGTAGATGGCTCGGTGAGTGATAAAAGATGTCTTAGGGATATCGCTTTCATGCATGGCAATTTGATTGTATCCCGAGAAAGCATCCAGGAAGCTCATTACAGTATGACCCGAAGTGGAATCAATCAGTTGATCGATATTCGGGAGAGGGTAGTAATCTTTCGGACACGCTTTATTCAGATCTGTATAATCCACGCACATCCTCCACTTCCCATTATGCTTTTTAACCAGTACCACATTCGCGAGCCATTCTGGATAATTGATTTCAAAGATGAAGTCAGCAGCCAGAAGTTTATCGATTTCGTCGTCAATTACTTGTTGTCTTTCGGGAGCTATGTTCCTTCGCTTTTGCTTAACAGGTTTTGAGTTCGGCTTTACACTCAGCTGGTGCACGGCCACGGTCTTATCAATGCCTGGCATATCGGCTGGGACCCAAGCAAAGATATCTGAGTATTGTTGTAAAAGGGCCACCAACCGTGCTCTGGTTTTTTCCTGAAGGCCTGTCCCAATCTGTACTGTTCTTTCGTCATCTTCTTGAAATAACGGGACCTGGGCCGTATCTTCGGCAGGTGTTGCTATTGGCTCGGTACATCCCTCAGTGAAAGGCTCGAGCTCAATCTTCATGGTGGCTTTTTGTTTGCTGTCGATGATAGGGGATGCCTGAATGGTCTGTAGATAGCATCTTCGGGAAAGATCTTGGTCGCCGACTGATTCCCCGATCCCATTCTTTGTTGGGAATTTCATCTTTAAATGCGGGATAGAGGTAACGGCTTTCAATTCTGACAGAGTCGTTCTTCCCAAGATGGCATTGTAGTTACTTTCCACCTGGACTACATAGAAACGGACCATGATGGAAGCTTGCTTTGGGGCAGTCCCGAAAATCACAGGCAATTCGATCGTCCCTGCTATACGGACCGGGTTATTCCCGAAGCCATATAAGGGGGACTCATTGCAGATTTCCAGTTTCCTTCCTCCCAAGTCCAGCCGATTGTATGCTTGGCTATAGAGCACGTCGACTGAACTCCCATTATCAATAAGCATCCTCTTCATATCCATAGTACCGACCTGAGCTGTGATGACCAGTGCGTCCTGATGCGGAATAACCATTCCCGACGGGTAATCATCGTCGGAGAAAGTGATGGGGTCGGTCTTGATATCCTGGGGTTTACCGGACACTTGATGGACTTCTCTTCCGAAGGCTTTCCTCTTTCGGTTAGACAGAACAGTGATCAATCCTCCGGAAATGACATCAACCACTCCTCTTGCCTCTGAAGCGGGTGGAGGTGGTTCTAGGCGATCAAAGGCTGATTGTCGATGAGAATCGGCGATGTAACAGTCGAGGTTACCCTTCCGTATCTGTTTTTCTAGGAAGTCTTTGAGCTGGTAACACTCCTCGGTATCATGTCCTTTTGCTTCATGGTAGGTGCAATATCTATCCCCGTTCTTTTGCCTTGCGAAAACCCGAATCTTCGGGGGGTTTTCATAGAAGGGTTCGTTTTTTATCGCTTTCACGATGTTACTTTTGTTTGTATTCAGGGGTGTGTAATCCTTGTCGGCACCCCCTCTATCCCTCGGGGGATGGTTCTTTTGCTGTCGATCTCGGCTAGAATCTCTTCGGTCATTACCCTTTTTGCCGGAACCACTGGATTTCTTCTCGGCGCTTTCGTCTTCGGGGTTTCTCTGGTGAAACTCACCCGTGTTTTTCGAAGAGCCCCGAAGATTGGCAAGAGCCTCTTCCAATTCTACAAACTTGTCTACTTTCTCGTAAGTTTCCGATAGGGTTTCTGGAGCTTTTGAGATGAGTTCCTCGATCAACCTGCTGGATTTGTCAACGTTTAATCCCATAGTTAAAAATTGGATTACCTGTTTTGGATCGATTCCGTTGATTTCAGACACAGCTTCCCGAAATCTTTTGACATACTGCCGAAGAGTCTCATTCGGCTTCTGTTTTACTTGTAGTAGAGAGGTCATCATTCTGGCCCGTCTTTTATTGCTCCCGAAGCGGGTATGAAATTGTTCCTGTAGTTCTTCCCATGACTTAATGGACCCGTTCGGGAGAGAGGTGACCCATTCCCTAGCTGTCTTCTTTAGAGTAGATAAAAATAAGTGGCACATCGCCACTGCATCATGACCATGGAAGTGCATGGCTTGCTCGAACGAGTAGGTGTGGTCATGCGGGTCTCCCGTTCCGTCATACATCTCCAAATTGGGTACTTTTCGACTTCGATCAATTTTGGCTTCCTCCAAATCCTTTGAGAACGGGGAGAACCGGGCCTTCTTGGACCCATAGTACTTGTCCGAAGCCTTCTTGGGTGAGGATTCTCCAGTATGGCTCCCATGGCTGCGTCTGTCCTCCCTATCCCTTTTGGAGGGTGATCTGGCTCGCTTCCTCAAATCCGCCGTCCAAATCGACTTGGAGCGGGTCAGTTCCTTTTCTCGGGGTTGGGGGCCACCTCTACGGCGTTCCGTGTGTCTGTCTTTCCGTCTGCCCCGGTGGTCTGAGCGGGAGGCCGAGCCTCTCTGGCTCGAGAGATTGTCCCCTGTTTCGGTTAATTCCCCGTACTGCTTGTCAAGCTCTTTCTGCTGGATATCTAGAGCCTTTTTTCTGTCGAGGATTATCTGGAGGCGACGTTCTTTCTCAGCCGCCGTCTCCCGGCGAGACTGGGAGGGTGTTGGTCGCCGTGAATAACTTTGCGAGTGTGAAGTTTCCATATCAATGTTGATTGATAGAAATTTTACTTGGTGCCCTCCTTCTAGCGCCAATGTTGACGCCTGGTTTTGTCCGGCTGTCCTGCTGGCCGTCCGGATAAGATACCTGCACAAAAGTCCTAACGGCTTGGGCCGTTGGTGGACTCCTCCGGTGTAAGAGTTAGTGAAGGTTCTCAGAAAGGTCAACAATGGAGGTCCAAGTACTTAATATAGTAGTAAAGTGTATGTGTGCGTAACCCTTTCCTCCATCATTGACTGGGTATTTATAGTGCATACCTGACTCTTACCGATTCCTTTTAGGATTGTCCCTCAACGTGATATAGTTTGAATAGGAAGGTAATCTCCTAAACCATCTAAGAACCTGACTCCTATTCTAATTCGGATTAGATATAGTAAATAGCCACAGTCCAGATTGGTTAGGGACCTATCCCAAGCCTATTGGACTTAGGAGTCCTCATAAGATTTCGCCAAGCTGATGGTCCGTTGGGCCTAGCCCATCATATATTTACCAGACCAGGCTTAGCGAAATATTCATCCTAACACTATATATATATATATATTTCATGTATTTAATTATCTATTAAGTAAAAATAATTGAAAACTCTTAAAAAGTTACTACTTTTCCGTCTTAAAATTTGTCACCCAACTCAAAAAGTTTAGAATAATAATTGAGGTACACTCGTGACTTTACTTTTGATCCAAAGTCGGCCAGAAGACTGAATCTGATGGCTACGTGTCTACGCGTAACTGATTAACCACTCTTCCAAGTCTCCAGGTGCAACTAACCGTGACTGGATCAAAACCTTAACGACGGTAAACAAAAAGAATTTAATAATTAATGCCTGATTGTAAAGATGGTGCATCTTTGATTTTCTGGATTAATATTTTTTTTTAAAATAATTAATATTATCACATGTTAATTTAATATTTTTATAAATAGATCTCTCATTTTTATAATTAATTAGCACGTTTGTCAACCATTTATAAAGATAAATAGTTCTTATTGTAATTTCTACAAACACGGATCTAATCTAAGCGCAATTTGAGTGACGTCCCTCTAATTAAAACATAACCATAATATAGCACAAATTCAGAAATATTAAAAGACATGATAACAATATATAAACTCTAAGGTATTGTAAATAATCCAATGAAAATTTTGCTCCAATCATGGATATATTATTTAAGTAGATTTTTGTAATTTTAATTTAATTTTTGTGAGATAAAGAATATATTAAATTATAAGATATATTATTTTTTTAATTAAAAAAACCACTATAAAATGAATAAAAAAACCATGAAAAGATTAAAGAAACCAACAAAAAGAAGAGTAGATAAATTAAAGAATCATCTAGATGCCTAAGGCCCATTTTCCCCAAAACCACAGGCGCCAACAGCTTCTATTTTATAAATGAATAAATATATGGATACATCCAAATATACATCAATTCCATATCAACCCTTTTCTTTTAGGAAAAAAACAAGTCTCGGTTATTGTGTTTAATTAAAATAAAATAAAGTAATATGAAAAATATGCCAAAAAGAGTAAAATAGTGTAAGATTGATGCATGTGTATATATGTCCTAATTTAATTTATATTTTTATCAAAAAAAATTAATGAATTAATTATTTATAAACAATTGTATTTTAAAAATTTTATTATGGGTCAATATGATATATATATATATATATATATATGATGGATCTAAAATATATCTCTTAAATAACATATATCTATTAAAACTGCATTGTTTTTTAGATACTTTTAAAACAAAAAAAAAATATTAAAATAAAGTGGTCCCACTTGTTTACCTTTTTTTTTTTTTTAACAAAAATGTCACTCACGACCACACTTATTTTTAAAAAAAATCTCTAAAACATTGTAATTTTAATAAAAGTATGTTATTTAAGATGGATGATTTAGATCTGTCATATATATTTATATATATGAGTTGAAATTATAAGAGTATCAAAAGATATTGGCTCGGACCCAGTCGCCCAAATTCCAATAAATTATTTATAGTTTCAAATTAATTTTGATCCTCTAAAAATTAATTCTACATTCATCACTGCAGATGTGACGCCCCCGAATCCGGGTTCCCCGAACCTCGAACTCGGTTCAACACGAGTACTACCTTTTCCTTATCGTTCATGACTTACAACAATATTATAATTGCTAAATAATTATTTATTTACAATTATATAACATCTCTTTCTATTCCAGAATCGCAATCTTTATACATTCCTAGTATGTCTTCATATCATACATGATACGACATTCTATTACAATCAATTTGAGATCATATGTATAATGACTCAATCACACCATCCTATTATCCTTATTCATATAGGACAACGTCTGAAAAATGATATTCAAATAATCTGTAAATGTTCTCTTAACAATTTAAGTTTGCTAATCTATAGCACAACAAAACATAAACTCTTCATATCTACTTACACAAGTGAATGAATTAGTCTACCGCAAGGTTTTACTACAAAAGCACCTATGCTTCAATCTTGATGACTCGTTAGTCAATCTTCATCTTTGCCTCTACTGGAGTAATCGACTTCCTCAAGCTACTCTGTAATGTTTTGTTTTAAGCAAGGGTGAGCACGACGGCTCAGCAAGTCTAACAGTTTCACATAACACGTAAAACAGTTCAATCATGCTTCATGCTTCATGCTTCATGCATCTTAACATTTCTCATGCATATCATGCCTCGCATTTAATTTATGCTTCATGTCTAGCCTCTATCATGACATATAGTTCAATGCAGAACAATTGTCTTAAATCAACTACCGCATATCAACAGTTCAAATCAACTTATTTCACAAAGGCACATTAAAACCTGTTTGCACATAACCACGTATGAGCACATCACAGTTTAATAACAACTTATAAATCATGCACATAATGCAACACGTTCTGAAAAACTTGTCTGGACGTGTATAACCAGCTTATGTTAATCTTTCACGTTCCTTGCATCACCTATACAGTATGTGAGATCAACGATATACAATATCAGTCACAGTTTGACTCAATACTAAATTTTTAAAGATATTTATTTCTTCTTATCGTCCCCCTTTTAAAATCCATATAGTTAATTTCCTATTTTAAATCTCTCGTTGCCTTGACTCAGTGTTTCATATTCAACACCGTAAATCTTTTGTGCAAACTATGCAGTTTTGACATTTATTATTGTCACTGTATTAATGCCTGGACCTTATTTCTGGTTAGGCCGAACAACTACTTAGTCACTAATGGACCATACCTTTGGTTTAACTTAATCACAACATTTAACTCGATGAGTTATCATAATATTATCCATTTCGAGAAATATTTTAAATCTGACTATCAATTAGTAATAACTTATAATGTTATTTAATTATTAAATAACACTTTAAATAATCATTACTATTATTAATTCCTTTTTAATAATAGTTTACCTTAATCATTGTTGCACAATAATTAATTATTTCCTTAATTCACTTTAATTATTATTTAATATCATAATAATTAATTTAATTATCTCCATTTCCCTTAAATTATTAATATCTTAATAGTAATTAATTAATGGCAACCCTTTTTAAAATTACATAGTTACCAACCAATATTATCTTCCTTGGATAATATTTTAACTACCCAACGATATTATTATCCACGTAATAATATCTGACTAATCTACAATTGATATTAACAAATTTGTAACATCTTAATTGTACATTTATATTATTAATTCTTCAATAATATTAAACCATGTTCGGTTATTATTTAATCACATAATAACAACTTAACCAATTACCCTTATTATTGAACATTTAATAATAATTAACTCCACTTACAATTACTATTAATCCTTCAATTTTTTTTTTTTTATTTTTATTTTTTTTTAATTTTTTTTTCGGTCCTCGGTCTTCGGCCTTCGTCTTCGGCCTTCGGCCTTCTTCCTTCGATCTTCGGCCTTCGGCCTTCGGTTTTCTTCCTTTCGTCTTCGGCCTTCGGCCTTCGTCTTCGGCCTTCGGCCTTCTTCCTTCCGTCTTCAGCCTTCGGCCTTCGGCCTTCCGTCTTCGGCCTTCTTCCTTCCGTCTTCGGCCTTCGGCCTTCGTCTTCGACCTTCGGCCTTCCGTCTTCGGCCTTCGGCCTTCTTCCTTCCGTCTTCAGCCTTCGGCCTTCGGCCTTCCGTCTTCGGTCTTCGGCCTTCGGCCTTCTTCCTTCCGTCTTCGGCCTTCGGCCTTCGGACAGCCAACTGCCAGAGAGTGTTCTCCGACAGCAGGGTAATTGTTAGAAATATCATAACTTCTTCGTTACTAGTCCGTTTTTGACCAACTTTATATCAAATTAAACCTTATGAAGTCTACTTTAATTCTTATTCAGACCTTAACTTCATCCGATGTACCAAATAACATAGATCTAACGTTTTACACAACCTGTCCAGAGAATGAAATCTCCAGGACAGTCACACAACATTAATTCATTCAAAAATGCTCTACACCATAAAATCGTTAAATATTTTGCGTACTTTTAGATAACTTCCATATCTACAACTTTGTAGTTTATACCAACTTCAAATTCCAAACATATGATTTTATATGATTTTTACAATGAACAAAAATCGCTACAGTTTCTGGGCAGCAGCATTTCGGTCTGACCCAAACTGATTCATACAGTCACTACGAACAAACCACAAAGAATTTCTGAGATCTAAAAATTTCCACGTGTAGCTTACTCCCGTAGCTTTAATTTGGTACCTTACCCACTCTCTAACTCCAAATATTCAATTTTATAAAAATCATCAACCGACCGTAACACAACACCGCTTTCCTGCGAATTTGTGTTCTTCAACTTCCTTTCATTTAATTTAATCCGTGAATTATCTACTAGATTCATTTAAATCTATGGTTAGACCATTACCCACAAAATATTCTTGATCTAATACCATTAATCTTATTAAAACTAACATTTACCCAATCAAATCAAACATTAAACAAGTGTATAACAATATACCTTCATAGCTTCTTCATTTCTCCTCTTGGCTTTCTTCTTCTTCACAAACTCTTACTCTTTCTCTCAATGGGACGCTCACAGAAGGAAACATAGGAGTGAAGAATAATAACACTACCCTGCTTTTCTATCTCACTCTTATCAGACGAAATGGAAAATAAAAAGGAGAAGAAATGGAGAAGGCTTAGTTAAATAAGAACACTCCACTCTCTCTCATGTTCCATCAGTGACCTTACCCTGCTCACCAACTCCCTCTGACGAGCATCATGTTCTCTGCTCACAACCACCTTACACGTTACGTAACACAGACACCGGCTCTTACAACTAACCGAGTCTCTCTTCCTATTTTGGTTAACGGATAACCAATTACAAGCCCAATATATACGGCCCAAATTGAAAGAAATGGACCCAAATCATATTGGTCCAATAAATAATTATTGTACTATAATTAAATAATTAATTTAATTATTTAATTATTTAAATTCCCATTTTTATAATATAATACATATTTAAATTATTTAATTTAATAATTTAAATATAATACACATTCAAATTATTTATATTCCATATTTTGAATTAACACCATAATTAATTATAGCACATTTCTTGCTATTTCACACTTCAGGTTTGTTCACTAAATTAATTACTATTAGTGACAATCTTTAATACCGAAGAACAACAAGAATACACAAATGTTTAATAAATCACATAGACTACTAAGTTAATTAATTTGACCTAGTTTAATACCTCAATTGAACTTATAATATAATCCAATTAGACTTGCTATAATTAATTCTACCACATTGGTTTACTTAATTAACTCATTCATAGTTAATTTTTAACACCGCCTTTATATACCTAGCAATTAACCAATGATTGGTTAATGCCCTCTCTTGTCTACCAACTAGGGTTATTCAATTAACCCTACACTAGTTAATTCTCTACACTCAATCAATACTTGAAATGCTTCTCCCAACCATTGACCATCATTTGACTTTTAATGGTTTAGGCTACATAACTTACTTTTTATTGGGCTCCCTTATTTAATTACCCATTTCATACAAATATCTCCATATTGGGCTAACATCTATAATAACTTATTAATTAAGTAATTTACTTAATTAATTAACTTATTAATATTGTCCTTCTAGGCAATATTCCACTTCCCTACTTGTTACTCATAACCTTAATTCATAACTTATATAATTAATTCAATTAATTATATTACATGACTTTCCTTTTTAATCCATACTAAAACTAATTAATTTATTAGTTTTATTGAGTATTTAATTTACTTCACACCTCATCTTGTTTGACTAACAAACTCAACTCTAGGTATATATATAGATATTAATATAATCACCTTCACTTCTCAATTGAATTTATTTCCTTAATAAATTCTTTACATGCATTATTAAAATATTCCCACATTTAATTTCTAACAAATAAATTATGTTAAAAAAAATGTTTACCCATTTTCTACACATCTTACTTCTCAAATTCTAGGTTTTAAACCTTAACCTTTAATAAAATCAATTAAGATATTATTTAAAATCTTGGAAATATCTGGGATATTACATTCACCCCTTCTTATAAGAATTTCGTCCCCGAAATTTCATCATACTCATTTCTACCAGTTTTTCATCACTGAGAATATCTCTTTACTCATCAAATTCTATGACCACCCTTTTCTAGGAAGTTCATACTTTTCACAATTCCAGAACAATGGAATATCTTGCAGAAGAATAAATTGAAAATCAATATCTTATAAAAGAATAAATTGAAAATCAAAATATTCATTAAAACTTTCCTACTATTCTGAGGAGTCATAAAGACTGTGAACGTACTGCGAGAATGTTTATCAATCACAAAGACTGAAAACATACCACAATGGTTTCGTACGCTAGGTGATCAACCTATCGTACTCTAGCGCTGTGCACAACGACTTCTTTCGGGGTCGAACTCTTTGGATTTACCAACCCATATCAGCATGCCACCACTGTTGGGCGCCCCCTCGCGGGTTCTTTATTCATGGCTCTGACATATCCCCCATTATGGGGTTGTTCACCTCAGACTTACTACAAAATTCCGCTCCAGCATAAGTTGGATTGGAAAATAAAACTTGAGTCATTTCTGACCAAAAAGTGTCCAGTCAAAATAAATGACATAGACTCACATCATTGAACTGTTCGTATATTACGACTCAAAAATTATTTCAGATTAGTTAAAGTAACTAAAATTCATTTATAGGACTTCATGATACCGCACCGTTGCAACAGTGCGTTGAGGATTCCGTCTTTTTCATCTCTGCACCATGGCTTTAATGGCGTGTGATGATTTTATAAATACATTTTGATATTTTCAAATCAATTTGTCTAGCCGAAACAATTAGCATAGACTCTTCTTTACACGTTTCAAAATACTGAAAATCATTTTGACTTTGTCATATTATATCGTACCATAGTGGGCTTAAAAATACATCCAACACTAGGTTACTCTGCATTGATGACTCCATCGTTTATCATCTCTGCACTAAATGCATTAATGATTATGAAAACACATTTTGACATTTTCAAAAGCACAAAAGTGCGAATTTAGCACGATTTTAAGAATTTCAAAGTCTAGCATAGCTAGAAAATTTGGAATATCCTAAAACCTCAAAACACCTCAAATTTTTCCTCCACATTCTTGTCCAGCTTAATAACTATATCTAGTATAGCCTTAACCTGACTACTTAACTCTATCCATACTCACTGTTCATCAAACTCACCACGTATTTGGGTTCAGGAACTTACCACAATCATATGGTTTGAGGAACTTGTCCTAGTCAGGCCAAAGTCGCCCATTCGCTGAGGGGTTCCACCACATAACTACGAGTCGCGAACTTTCCATGCGTGTCGGTTCTCAGAACACGAACTTAACTTAACATCCTCTACCTATTCGTTATACATGAGAAAAGAATCACCTTCTCAACATTCATATAACAAATAGCGCGACACCAGGTTTCAATCGATTATCACTATAGGAAGCTAAGTGGTCGTCAAACCAAACACAATCTCCTGCCCATACAAGAAATTGGTCAACTCGGCCACTAATCAATATAGAAAGTTAAGCGGTCGTTAAACCAAGAATAAATACATCAGTTTCCCAACTCTTCAACACTGTAAGGAACACCTGCCATCAGTGCATACGTTTATTCTACGATACACCCTGATCGTGCCAAGTTTCGCAGCAGCATCTCTCAAATTGGTTCGCTGACATATCATAGCCCCCGCCCATACAAGAGTTCGTTCAACTCAACCACTATATTAATATAGGAAGCTAAGCGGTTCTAAAACCAAAGCACAAATTCCCTGCTCATACAAGAAATCGTACAACTCAACCACTAATATGAGTCCTCAATTAAAAACCCACAAACCACTAATTTTTTTTTTTTTCTGAATACGAATTCTTTCCATTCATATTTTAGCATATCTGCCTCATTACGAGTTCATTTCTCTATATCATTTCATGATCTCATTAGCATTTTTTTTATGCTTCTCAAAATCTTATTATAAGATACTTTCTATCATTTCTTCAAATTAGGTACAACATGACCATTTTCATTTCTCTTACATTTCCTCAAATCCACCTTTGGATAATCATCAATATATGAATTTTCCAAATTCATCTTTCATTACTTAAACTCTACTTGAGTTTATTCATTTACCATTTTTCTTATCTTCTACTACGGTTATAGCCTAAGGTACTCTTACCTAAGGTTTTTAACCTATCAGCTCTGATACCAACTTGTGACGCCCCCGAATCCGGGTTCCCCGAACCTCGAACTCGGTTCAACACGAGTACTACCTTTTCCTTATCGTTCATGACTTACAACAATATTATAATTGCTAAATAATTATTTATTTACAATTATATAACATCTCTTTCTATTCCAGAATCGCAATCTTTATACATTCCTAGTATGTCTTCATATCATACATGATACGACATTCTATTACAATCAATTTGAGATCATATGTATAATGACTCAATCACACCATCCTATTATCCTTATTCATATAGGACAACGTCTGAAAAATGATATTCAAATAATCTGTAAATGTTCTCTTAACAATTTAAGTTTGCTAATCTATAGCACAACAAAACATAAACTCTTCATATCTACTTACACAAGTGAATGAATTAGTCTACCGCAAGGTTTTACTACAAAAGCACCTATGCTTCAATCTTGATGACTCGTTAGTCAATCTTCATCTTTGCCTCTACTGGAGTAATCGACTTCCTCAAGCTACTCTGTAATGTTTTGTTTTAAGCAAGGGTGAGCACGACGGCTCAGCAAGTCTAACAGTTTCACATAACACGTAAAACAGTTCAATCATGCTTCATGCTTCATGCTTCATGCATCTTAACATTTCTCATGCATATCATGCCTCGCATTTAATTTATGCTTCATGTCTAGCCTCTATCATGACATATAGTTCAATGCAGAACAATTGTCTTAAATCAACTACCGCATATCAACAGTTCAAATCAACTTATTTCACAAAGGCACATTAAAACCTGTTTGCACATAACCACGTATGAGCACATCACAGTTTAATAACAACTTATAAATCATGCACATAATGCAACACGTTCTGAAAAACTTGCCTGGACGTGTATAACTAGCTTATGTTAATCTTTCACGTTCCTTGCATCACCTATACAGTATGTGAGATCAACGATATACAATATCAGTCACAGTTTGACTCAATACTAAATTTTTAAAGATATTTATTTCTTCTTATCGTCCCCCTTTTAAAATCCATATAGTTAATTTCCTATTTTAAATCTCTCGTTGCCTTGACTCAGTGTTTCATATTCAACACCGTAAATCTTTTGTGCAAACTATGCAGTTTTGACATTTATTATTGTCACTGTATTAATGCCTGAACATTATTTCTGGTTAGGCCGAACAACTACTTAGTCACTAATAGACCATACCTTTGGTTTAACTTAATCACAACATTTAACTCGATGAGTTATCATAATATTATCCATTTCGAGAAATATTTTAAATCTGACTATCAATTAGTAATAACTTGTAATGTTATTTAATTGTTAAATAACACTTTAAATAATCATTACTATTATTAATTCCTTTTTAATAATAGTTTACCTTAATCATTGTTGCACAATAATTAATTATTTCCTTAATTCACTTTAATTATTATTTAATATCATAATAATTAATTTAATTATCTCCATTTCCCTTAAATTATTAATATCTTAATAGTAATTAATTAATGGCAACCCTTTTTAAAATTACATAGTTACCAACCAATATTATCTTCCTTAGATAATATTTTAACTACCCAACGATATTATTATCCACGTAATAATATCTGACTAATCTACAATTGATATTAACAAATTTGTAACATCTTAATTGTACATTTATATTATTAATTCTTCAATAATATTAAACCATGTTCGGTTATTATTTAATCACATAATAACAACTTAACCAATTACCCTTATTATTGAACATTTAATAATAATTAACTCCACTTACAATTACTATTAATCCTTCAATTTTTTTTTATTTTTTTTTTTATTTTTTTTTAATTTTTTTTTTCGGTCCTCGGTCTTCGGCCTTCGTCTTCGGCCTTCGGCCTTCGTCTTCGGCCTTCGTCTTCGGCCTTCGGCCTTCGGCCTTCTTCCTTCGATCTTCGGTCTTCGGCCTTCGGTTTTCTTCCTTTCGTCTTCGGCCTTCGGCCTTCGTCTTCGGCCTTCGTCTTCGGCCTTCGGCCTTCTTCCTTCCGTCTTCAGCCTTCGCCCTTCGGCCTTCCGTCTTCGGCCTTCGGCCTTCGGCCTTCTTCCTTCCGTCTTCAGCCTTCGGCCTTCCGTCTTCGGCCTTCGGCCTTCGGACAGCCAACTGCCAGAGAGTGTTCTCCGACAGCAGGGTAATTGTTAGAAATATCATAACTTCTTCGTTACTAGTCCGTTTTTGACCAACTTTATATCAAATTAAACCTTATGAAGTCTACTTTAATTCTTATTCAGACCTTAACTTCATCCAATATACCAAACAACATAGATCTAACGTTTTACACAACCTGTCCAGAGAATGAAATCTCCAGGACAGTCACACAACATTAATTCATTCAAAAATGCTCTACACCATAAAATCGTTAAATATTTTGGGTACTTTTAGATAACTTCCATATCTACAACTTTGTAGTTTATACCAACTTCAAATTCCAAACACATGATTTTATATGATTTTTACAATGAACAAAAATCGCTACAGTTTCTGGGCAGCAGCATTTCGGTCTGACCCAAACTGATTCATACAGTCACTACGAACAAACCACAAAGAATTTCTGAGATCTAAAAATTTCTACGTGTAGCTTACTCCCGTAGCTTTAATTTGGTACCTTACCCACTCTCTAACTCCAAATATTCAATTTTATAAAAATCATCAACCGACCATAACACAACACCGCTTTCCTGCGAATTTGTGTTCTTCAACTTCCTTTCATTTAATTTAATCCGTGAATCATCTACTAGATTCATTTAAATCTATGGTTAGACCATTACCCACAAAATATTCATGATCTAATACCATTAATCTCATTAAAACTAACATTTACCCAATCAAATCAAACATTAAACAAGTGTATAACAATATACCTTCATAGCTTCTTCATTTCTCCTCTTGGCTTTCTTCTTCTTCACAAACTCTTACTCTTTCTCTCAATGGGACGCTCACAGAAGGAAACATAGGAGTGAAGAATAATAACACTACCCTGCTTTTCTATCTCACTCTTATCAGACGAAATGAAAAATAAAAAGGAGAAGAAATGGAGAAGGCTTAGTTAAATAAGAACACTCCACTCTCTCTCCTGTTCCATCAGTGACCTTACCCTGCTCACCAACTCCCTCTGACGAGCATCATGTTCTCTGCTCACAACCACCTTACACGTTACGTAACACAGACACCGGCTCTTACAACTAACCGAGTCTCTCTTCCTATTTTGGTTAACGGATAACCAATTACAAGCCCAATATATACGGCCCAAATTGAAAGAAATGGACCCAAATCATATTGGTCCAATAAATAATTATTGTACTATAATTAAATAATTAATTTAATTATTTAATTATTTAAATTCCCATTTTTATAATATAATACATATTTAAATTATTTAATTTAATAATTTAAATATAATACACATTCAAATTATTTATATTCCATATTTTGAATTAACACCATAATTAATTATAGCACATTTCTTGCTATTTCACACTTCAGGTTTGTTCACTAAATTAATTACTATTAGTGACAATCTTTAATACCGAAGAACAACAAGAATACACAAATGTTTAATAAATCACATAGACTACTAAGTTAATTAATTTGACCTAGTTTAATACCTCAATTGAACTTATAATATAATCCAATTAGACTTGCTATAATTAATTCTACCACATTGGTTTACTTAATTAACTCATTCATAGTTAATTTTTAACACCGCCTTTATATACCTAGCAATTAACCAATGATTGGTTAATGCCCTCTCTTGTCTACCAACTAGGGTTATTCAATTAACCCTACACTAGTTAATTCTCTACACTCAATCAATACTTGAAATGCTTCTCCCAACCATTGACCATCATTTGACTTTTAATGGTTTAGGCTACATAACTTACTTTTTATTGGGCTCCCTTATTTAATTACCCATTTCATACAAATATCTCCATATTGGGCTAACATCTATAATAACTTATTAATTAAGTAATTTACTTAATTAATTAACTTATTAATATTGTCCTTCTAGGCAATATTTCACTTCCCTACTTGTTACTCATAACCTTAATTCATAACTTATATAATTAATTCAATTAATTATATTACATGACTTTCCTTTTTAATCCATACTAAAACTAATTAATTTATTAGTTTTATTGAGTATTTAATTTATTTCACACCTCATCTTGTTTGACTAACAAACTCAACTCTAGGTATATATATAGATATTAATATAATCACCTTCACTTCTCAATTGAATTTATTTCCTTAATAAATTCTTTACATGCATTATTAAAATATTCCCACATTTAATTTCTAACAAATAAATTATGTTAAAAAAAATGTTTACCCATTTTCTACACATCTTACTTCTCAAATTCTAGGTTTTAAACCTTAACCTTTAATAAAATCAATTAAGATATTATTTAAAATCTTGGAAATATCTGGGATATTACAGCAGAGCGATCTATCTTTCCGTCGATAGAACAAGTAATTATTCAGTAGTCATGAGACAAATCTACGTGGTGTCCTAGACCAATAAAATCTCTCCATTTTAGTGGACCCATAGATTCAAGTAATGAGACACCATTAAAATGGAAAGATTACATTAGCCTGGGATACCACTTGAATTTTTTCCAAGACCATTAAATAATTTTTCTGACGGAACAGGTATGTCTGACAAAAACTGTGAAGGTAAAGTTAGCCCCACTTTGAGGGTATTTTTGGGAACAAAAATAAAGGGATTTTGAGTGGTGGGTTGGTTTTTATTGTAAAGGTGAATGGGTTTTCAGGGTATTTTTTTCATCGGATTTAATAGCCACCATGGAGAGGTACAGTAACGAGGTTACGGAGTCTGTGATGCAAGAAGCTAAGATGTTGTGCAAAGGAATCGATGAGGTTAGTTATTGTAAATTCAGTATGTAGTGAAGGGCAAAATGGTTTTTGGGACGTAATTAATTGGGTTCTGGATTCAGTGTTTGCCCACAATTATTCATGGTCTAATGCATGTGTTGACCTATATTTTACATACTATAGTGGATCCGATATGAGGGCAGACCCATTACATACTAGGAAGGTCAAAGTCTAAATTGACTTAGGATTTCAAATTAGACTATGTTTCCGGTATTGGAGTGATAAGGATTGATCGACCCTGTCAGCAGTAGAGTCACAATGGAACTTTGATTAGGACTTTTAATCTTAACGGGTCTTGGATGTGTGATAGCAGGGCTGTAAGACCCCGAATTTTATGAAATACAAAATTTAATTTTTCTTCATATATATATTTTTTGAAACAATAAGTGATTAAATCGATAAAGTTAAAAGTTAAGGATGTTATGTGCAAATTTTATTTTGTCGGACAATATTCGCTTTGTCGGGGAATATTCGTTTGGTCGGGGAATATTCGTTTGGTCCGACGGCGCCGAAATAACAAATTATTGGTGGACCCCACAACGGAATATTTGTCGGATATAGAAAACGACAGAAATAACCTTTTTAAATAAAAATAGTCAACGGAACTGTTAAAATACCGGTGATAAAAGAATAGTAGCATACGGTAGTTTATGGTATTTTCTGTAGCACACGGTACTCTACAGTAACACACGGTATTGCATAGTGTCTCATATTATTGGTCTGATAATTGACACCGTAACTGTTACGCATCATTTCATCGATAATTGTCACTGCATAATATTTTATATTATCAATTCAATAATTGTTGTTGCACTGTTTTTAAAATTATTGAACCTAATAATTGTCACAGTAACATATGCACAGTAATTCACATTATTGAATCAATAATTGTCATTACACAGTAACGTATGCTTTATTTTACATTATTGTTATCTCTATTATGATGTTATTTAAACAGTTGTATTTCATTAATTTATTGACTTGATATCTAAGAGCTAACTATACTGTATTTATAACAATTAGTCATAATAATTGAATTGATAAAGTTATTTGTTTATAATATAAAGTTAGGTGATTATTAGGTGATATGAAATGAATGGTGTAGATTAAAGTGTGAATTATTGTTGAATAATTGAATTGATTTGTTTATAATATAAAGTTAGGTGATTATTAGGTGATATGAAATGAATGGTGTAGATTAAAGTGTGAATTATTGTTGAATAATTAAATTGATTTGTTTATAATATAAAGTTAGGTGATTATTAGGTGATATGAAATGAATGGTGTAGATTAAAGATAATATAATATTTGAAATGGATGGTGTAGATTAAAAGATGATCTTTAAATGAATGGTTTAGATTAAATGAATGATAAGATTTTTGGCTATAAATAGAAGCCTTAACTTAAGGATTTTTCATAAACTTCCTTACTTGTTCTTTCTTTCTCTCTCTAAATACTTCTTGTGAATGTTCTCTCTAAGTGTGCTTAAGTCATCTTGAGTATTTGTGAAGATCTATAAGTATACGTGTACTGTTCAAGTTAATCAACCTCATTTAAATCAATATCCAGTCACGTGTTGAGGTAAGGGATACCATCTTTTTCATCTTCCATTATTCAAACGTACTATGGTAAGGGATTATCATTATTTGATTCTCGATAATAATATTGTTTCTTCCTTACTCATAAGACGTGCCTTTTATTTCCATGTATTAAATTGTGGGAATAACCTTACGGAGCGGATTGCCGCCTGTTGGTGAATAACCTTTCGTATTCATTCATTATTAATCTCTGAGAATAACCTTACGGAGCGGATTGCCGCCTGTTTGGTGAATAACTCTTTGTACTCAAATTCTATTAAATTGTGGGAATAACCTTACGGAGCGGATTGCCGCCTGTTGGTGAATAACCCTTTGTATTAATTTCCTTCACCTTTTGTTAATCAAACCTGCTACGGTAAGGGATATTATTTTCTTTCATACTCCTAAATCGAAATTTATTATGGAACTATTGCTTCTATAATTCCTGAAAATATTATATGTTCCATAATAGTTGAACTTCATTATTTCAACTGAACCTTCCTATTTACGTGAACCTTTCTATTGAATTGTAACCGTTATTCTGAACTGTGGATCTTGAATATCATTTTTAAATTTCACTCCACATCATGTTGACAATTTGGACAATATTTGAATCTGTACAAAGTAAACTTCCGATACTTATTGTTATCCTATTTCTTCTGTTCATCATTATATCATTCTAATCATCCAAAAAATCAAGCTGTTGTGAATATCTGTGGCTGGGGGCACAGATGTGATATATTTGTTGAACAGATGATAGGTTAAATGTAAGACCCCGAATTTTATGAAATATAAAATTTAATTTTTCTTCATATATATTTTTCATGAAACAGTAAGTGGTTAAATTGACGAAATTGAAAGTTAAGGATGTTATGTGCAAATTTTTTTGACGGACAATATTCGTTTTGTCGGGGAATATTCGTGCCGTACGACGGCGCCGAAATAACTAATTATTGGTGGACCCCACAACGGAATATCTGTCGGATATAGAAAACGACAGAAGTAACCTTTTTAAATAAAAATAGTCAACGGTGTTAACTGTTAAAATACCGGTGATAAAAGAATAGTAGTATACGATAATTTATGGTATTTTACTGTAGCATGCGGTACTCTACAATAGCACACGGTATTGCACAGTGTCTCATATTATTGGTCTGATAATTGACACCGTAACTGTTGCGCATCATTTCATCAATAATTGTCACTGCATAATATTTTATATTATCAATTCAATAATTGTCGTTACACAGTATTTTGCATTATTGATTCAATAATTGTCATTACACTGTATTTCATATCATCGACTCAATAATTGTTGCTGCACTGTTTTTAAAATTATTGAATCTAATAATTGTCACAGTAGCAAATACACTATAATTTATATTATTAAATTAATAAAAATATGTAACGTGTTTCTTACATTATTATGGTAACATTATTTTATATGTTGGACTCACAGGAAGAATAAATAAATAAATAAAAAAATAAAATAATTAATTTTACTATTTGAAATAGTAACGTGAATAGTGACGTGAATAGTAACGTGAATAGTAAGAAAACATGTGGGGTAGGGTGGGGCCCACTGGAAGAAAATTTTCTCAGAAACGTGCTGAAGAAAATTTTTCGCGCAGCCCGCGTGTTGCTGCTGAATTCAGTATTGGCGTACAGCCACCTACCACGCATAGTAACTTCTTTTCTCCTATAAATAGCTTGCTCAGCTGAATAGAAAAATCACACCTAAAATATAGAATTTTTCTATAAGAATTTTATGAGTTTTCTCTGATAATAGTAAGGCTATTTTGAGTGTTTGAAAGCCAAAAGGAGTGCAGGAATTTTTCAAGTAAGTCTTTTATTAAAGAGTAGTAATTTCATAAATTCCTATATTTCACGGTATTCACAAATCTTCCTTTAGAAGACTCTTCTATTAGAAGATTTATTTTTAAAAGCTTTCTTTGGAAGATTTATTTTGGAATATTATTTTTAAAACTATTTTAAAGTTGGTATTTTATACTACAAAAATTATGTTAAATATATATAATTTTGATAGTTCATAATATATGAGTTATCATACACTTTGAAGTTTACATGTTGTAATTACTAATTTTATTATAAATATATAGGTTGATCAATCTCATTTAAATCAATATCCAGTCACGTGTTAAGGTAAGAAATGTCATTTTTTTTACACTCTTGAACTTACTACGGTAAGGAATTTCATTTTCTTTCATACTCTTAAACTTACTACAGTAAGAAATGTCATTTTTTTTACACTCTTGAACTTGCTACGGTAAGGGATATTATTTTCTTTCATACTCCTGAATCGAAACTTATTATGAAACTATTGCTTCTATAATTCCTGAAAATATTATATGTTCCATAATAGTTGAATTTCAACTAAACCTTCCTATTGAACTGTAACCGTTATTCTGAACTGAGAATCTTGAATAACATTTTTAAATTTCACTCCACATCATGTTGACAATTTGGACATTATTTGAATCTGCACAAAGTAAACTTCCGATACTTATTGTTTATCCTGTTCTTCTGTTCATCATTTGTATCACTGTTATTTGTATTAATCATCAAGAATCAAGCTGTTGTGAATATCTGTGGCCGGGGGCACAGACGCGATATAATTGTTGAACAGATGATAGGTTAAAGGCGATATACTAGGTTAAAGGCGATACATCTGTTCGGTGTCTTTTATGGCACGTGGTGAATGTTCTCTTTGGCCCGTAGTGCAAAGATGAACTGTTGATTGGTATGATTATGACCAAAGGCTGAATCTGGTATAATCATGACCGTTGGTGTTATTGTAATATCCCAAATATTTTAAAAATGATCTGTCAAGATATGATAAAGGTTGTTAATTTAAAAGCCTAAAAACGATTGCTCAACAATACATTGAGCTATATTAAAGATTAAAAACGACTCGAAACTACGATTCGTTTACGATTAGAGGTTAAACTTTTAACCTAAACTATGTGTTATGTGATTAGTAAAGCTTGAATTGAGCTTTTAAATGTGCTATGTGAATTACTTATGTGTAGGAATTCGTGTTTCGGTTCAAGTAATTAACCTTAACACTTATTAAAATCGAAAAGTTATTTAAAGGTTAAAACCTAAAAACCTAATTCTAGGGTTTAGAAAACCTAAACTAGGGTTTGGTTAAACTTAGAAAAGGTTAAAACCTAAACCCTAAACCTAGAAACCCTAAGGGTTATAACCTAACCCTAATCACTATTCACATATACGCGTATAATACGAAAATTATACGGGTAGAATACGAAAATAATACGAGAATAATACGAAAATTATACGGTATAAATACGAAAAAGTCAACTGTGAATAGTAAAAGTCAAGTGTACAAGTTAGTAGAGAATTAACTAATGTTGAGTTAGTTGTTAACTCTAGTTAGTAGATAAAGTTAAAGCCTAAGCCAAGCCAAAGTCAAGCCAAAACTTGGAGCCAAAGAATAAACCAAACTTGGAGCCAAAGTTGGAGCCAAGCCAAACTTGGAGCCAAAGTATAAAGCAAACTTGGAGCCAAAGTTGGAGCCAAGCCAAACTTGGAGCCAAAGTATAAGCCAAACTTGGAGCCAAAGTTGGAGCCAAGCCAAACTTGGAGCCAAAGTATAAGCCAAACTTGGAGCCAAAGTTAAAGTCAAGCCAAACTTGGAGCCAAAGCTTGATTGTCATTTTTACCATTTTACCCTAACTTGGAAAATCCTATAAATAGGAGTCTTCACTCTTCATAATCCTTACCAATTCACCAAGTAAATTAGAGCAACAAAGCTAGAGAGATATATTGATAGATTAATCTTGTTGATGAGTATTGAAGCCTTGCACAAATTGTTGTCAAAGCTTGCACTCCAAGAGGTAATCTCTAGTTGTTATTATGTAATTTTTCAATTCGTAGAGTATATGTGAATAGCTATAATGCTCGATTTATTTTATGTCTAGAGTAGTGAAATATAAATTATAAGTAGTTATACTGTCCATTTCATTTCAAGTATTTAGTTAAAAAGCTCAAAACACAAGCCGTTACGATGTTCGATTTTTCTTATCGTTCTTCGTGTTCTTCGTGTTCTTGAGTGAAAGTCATAAATTTCCTTATAAGTAGGTTTATGATTTTGTAATTTAGTGTTATGGGATGATGAAACATGATGGCCTTGCTAAGTAATGCTTGTGGCATCAAGTTTTAGTAGTCGAAACGAAGAACGATGAAACTTTGTTCTTCGTGTTCTTCGATTCGTTCTTCGTGTTCTTGAGAAAAAGTCATGAAATCTTATATAAGTAGGTTTACGATTTTGTTATTTTTATGTTATGAAGTGATACGGAGTGTTAGAACATGTTATCTTAGCAAATTAATGCTTGAGGTATCATGTTTTAGCAACCGGATCAAAGAAAGTTAAGTTTAATATCGTCGCAGAATATTTTTGCAAATTTCCAAAAATTTAAAGTCTTAATCTGCCTTAGAAACCTAAATGAAAGTTGTAGATCATGAAATTCTAAGCAATTTAGACTCAAGAATCACTCAAAAATGTTTTCGTATGACAAAGTTATGGCCGTTACTATAAAAGAGGTCAGAAATATGAATCAGTTTTAGAGTAGTCACCTTTAGGCCTAAATCTGTACAAATCTGTCAGGAATCTCGAACTTTTTTCTGAATGAAAGTTGTAGAGACGGAAGTTACGAACGCGTGGAATTTTGAACGACTAAAAAATGTTTTAAAACGAAGAAGTTATGGCCGTTTAACTGAGCCGGGGTCTGGCAGTCCAACAATCTGCCCAAATCCGAAATTTTGGCTTAAAAATGAGTTTTTGAGTTAGCCAATTTTCCAAATAATTCCACCTATTGAAAGAGTTTAAATAAGTTAATATAAGACTTATGAAGTTATATAATACGATGAATCTAACCGCTTATGCACTAAATGACTGTGTAGGGTTTAACGCTCCGCCGGAAAACCCTAGTTTCAATTTGATGCAAGTTCTAAACTTTTATGTGTTATTTAGTATGTTCTAAGATTGTTCATGTTATTATGTGATAGTTTATATGTGAAAGTACATGAATGAAGGTCTTATGTGATTAAATGATTAAGTGTTAGTTATTGATTAACTGTTAAATGTTAATTGATATTTGATGATGCATATGAGTATGTATAAAATATGTTTATTGTTAAGCATAAATTAATATGATTATTAACTGAGATGTATGTTCAGTCAAAGCATGTTAAAGTTTATATGAAAGCATAAACTGTGTATGTGATAATATGTTAGACTTGCTGAGCCGTCGTGCTCATTCTTGCGAATAAAACCTTATTTGCAGATTAAAGATGAACGTTAAGAAGATCTTGAACGTAAAGATGAAGCGTAGATTAGGTTTTCATGTTTATTACTTGTATTTGTATAAGTCATGATGACTGTTGTAATACGAACAAACAAACATGTAACCGAATATTGAATGAATGATATAAATTATTATCATCAGGATGTTGTTATTTCTTTAAATTTGATATAATGTAGAATTGTTAAATATTAAAACAATGTTGATAATGATCTATTTATCTGGATGAGGATCGGTAAATAACTTGTGAGTGCTGTACATCTGAGACAGAACTAAGCGATGTTGACTGGTCAAATCCATCGTTAAGGTTCCTCGGACCCAGGTATAACTCGTTATTACTATTCTGAATACCATATAAATAGGATTATTGATATGAAGAGATATCTTTGTATATTGATACTTGTAGTACGAATGAGACCGTTACAAGTGGACGTATATAGAATATTTAAATCCTAAGGTTAAAATTAAACTGTTATATATGGTTTTATCCATTTATACGGATGAAATACAAGTTGATACTTGTATACTTATGAGACTGAGATTAAGTTAAGATCCAGGGACAAAGTTAAGAGAAATTTTTAATGTATAGTCTAAAATAAGACTAATTCAACCAATATGATTATGGGATCATTGGTTAAGTCGATAGAGGTACGAAGTTAACGCACAAGGTCCGCCGCGTGGAAAGCGCGGGGATTTTCGGGGCGTTACAGTTGGTATCAGGGCAGTGGATTATAGTTTCGAGGTAACAAGTACCTTAGAGTATAATCTGATGGATTAAAAAAAAAGAAATGGACTTGTGAAGAGTCCGTATATAATTAAAAGATACGCATAAATCTTATTAAATCTTAATACATAAAAATTATTATGTGAATGTAATATATTGAATAAAGATAAACTCTTTACGAGAATATCTGAAGTTAAATAGACTCATAAAGAGTTCTCAAAGCAAGCAATAAGATAAAATAATCTTATTGGTTTTTGTGTGAAACTGTTTCATAAAAATGAAATGGTATGTTTGGTATGTTGTGTAATTATACCTAAGAAAAGAGATGAGTAAACTCATAGAGAGATGTTAATAAGAAATTCATTTGGAGATAGTAGAAATTCATTTGGAGATAGTAGAAATTCATTTGGAGATTGTAAGAATTAAGCTTATAATGAGTTGTAATGATACATGAATGAATTCAGGGAATTCATAAGATAGTTATAGAGAACGATTAGAGATTGCAATTGAAAACTCATATTAGTAAAACTGAGTAGAACGACTCTCTTGTATGGGAAAGAGTTTAATATGCTTCAGAGAACCGATCTAACTACACTGTTGGTATGAATGATTCATGGTCAGTGTTCTCAAAGCGGGTTACACACTGAATGATATCATTTGAGGATAGTGTTGATGAGACGGGGAACTGATTCATTAGTTCTTGGGTGGAGGAATAACTCAGTTTGCTATATTGATAAGTAAATTAAAATCTTGTGTCAACTCTTCTTTGTATATATTCTGAGAAGTTAATTCTTCACTCATATGTATATTGATTAGTTATTAGTTGTTACGTCAAAACTAATGGTTTTAAAAGATATTTGTATGTTAGTTACTGAGTGAACGAACCCTTGTATGGGCGGGGGCTATGATATGTCAGTCGAACCGACTATGAGATACGGCTACGAATGTCATTTCGGTAAGAATATTGGAACAGACTGATATGAACTGAGACATTTTCAATCCCGTGTTGATAAGAAGGGGAACTGATATATTTGTTCTTGTGGTTAAAACAACCAACCAGTTTACTATATTACTATATATTTGCAAAACTTGTGTTATGGTTAGAGAATAATGGAAAAGATAGAGGATTGAGGGTATTTCAAAAATCTTCTAGCTATGCTAGATCTTCATGGTTATATTCGCACTTGAGTGCCTTTGAAAAGAATTTTTCACTAGTTGAACTGAAAATTTTGTTAACTACATCTATGCTAATTTTTCAAGCTAGATAGAGTTAAATTTAATGAATTTTATCATGAACACATGGTCAAATGTTGTGGTTATGATCGAAGATCATCAATGCACAGTTATAGGGATGTGGGTGTGATAAAAATCATAAAATTGATTTTCAAAAATGGAAATTTTTTTTGCTATGTTATTCTTATGTCTATGCTAATTGTTTTGGCTAGGCGGATTTAATGTGAAGGATAAAAATGATTTATTCATCAACACCCCATTTAACCTGGTGTGAAGATGATACATGATGAGTTATCAACGCACATTGCAAGGTGCGGTATACAGTCATAAAATTGCTTTTCAAAAGTTTGAATGATTTAAATATGAGTCAATGCCAATTGTTTTGGCTAGACATTTCTGGTTATGATAAGTAAACGGACATATGATTCCGGTTGATGCAACAAACCGCGTCTTTAAGAGATAATATGGTACGACAGGCTGATCACCTAATGTACTGTCATGAGTGTTCTCAATCTTATTTGATTGCTACACAAGAATAGTGTTTGTCAATCCAAGTGATTGTTAAACTTGTGGGTCATCTAGCATCCATAGTATTTAAAAAAAGGTCAAGGTCTTGATTGACAGCAGTATAAGTTCGAAGAATCCTAAATAAAGGAAGAGTGAGACTGAACGCCAAGTTTGATAAAATGAAATGTGTAGAGATAAGTGAACATTGTTCAGACCTAATCAAAGTATTGGAGGTTTAATGTGAGTAAAAGATGAATTTAGAAAATTCATATTGAAGAGTAAATTGGAGATGATTATATTATAATTTCGAGGACGAAATTCTGATAAGAAGGAGAGAATGTAATATCCTGAATATTTATAGCACTTATAAATATGATATTAAATGACTAAAGTAATTGTAAAGTTAATTTCGAGGACGAAATTCTGATAAGAAGGAGAGAATGTAATATCCTGAATATTTATAGCACTTATAAATATGATATTAAATGAGTAAAGTGAATTGTAAGTTAATTTCGAGGACGAAATTCTTGTAAGTTGGGTTGAATGTAATATCCCAAATATTTTAAAAATGATCTGTCAAGATATGATAAAGGTTGTTAATTTAAAAGCCTAAAAACGATTGCTCAACAATACATTGAGCTATATTAAAGATTAAAAACGACTCGAAACTACGATTCGTTTACGATTAGAGGTTAAACTTTTAACCTAAACTATGTGTTATGTGATTAGTAAAGCTTGAATTGAGCTTTTAAATGTGCTATGTGAATTACTTATGTGTAGGAATTCGTGTTTCGGTTCAAGTAATTAACCTTAACACTTATTAAAATCGAAAAGTTATTTAAAGGTTAAAACCTAAAAACCTAATTCTAGGGTTTAGAAAACCTAAACTAGGGTTTGGTTAAACTTAGAAAAGGTTAAAACCTAAACCCTAAACCTAGAAACCCTAAGGGTTATAACCTAACCCTAATCACTATTCACATATACGCGTATAATACGAAAATTATACGGGTAGAATACGAAAATAATACGAGAATAATACGAAAATTATACGGTATAAATACGAAAAAGTCAACTGTGAATAGTAAAAGTCAAGTGTACAAGTTAGTAGAGAATTAACTAATGTTGAGTTAGTTGTTAACTCTAGTTAGTAGATAAAGTTAAAGCCTAAGCCAAGCCAAAGTCAAGCCAAAACTTGGAGCCAAAGAATAAACCAAACTTGGAGCCAAAGTTGGAGCCAAGCCAAACTTGGAGCCAAAGTATAAAGCAAACTTGGAGCCAAAGTTGGAGCCAAGCCAAACTTGGAGCCAAAGTATAAGCCAAACTTGGAGCCAAAGTTGGAGCCAAGCCAAACTTGGAGCCAAAGTATAAGCCAAACTTGGAGCCAAAGTTAAAGTCAAGCCAAACTTGGAGCCAAAGCTTGATTGTCATTTTTACCATTTTACCCTAACTTGGAAAATCCTATAAATAGGAGTCTTCACTCTTCATAATCCTTACCAATTCACCAAGTAAATTAGAGCAACAAAGCTAGAGAGATATATTGATAGATTAATCTTGTTGATGAGTATTGAAGCCTTGCACAAATTGTTGTCAAAGCTTGCACTCCAAGAGGTAATCTCTAGTTGTTATTATGTAATTTTTCAATTCGTAGAGTATATGTGAATAGCTATAATGCTCGATTTATTTTATGTCTAGAGTAGTGAAATATAAATTATAAGTAGTTATACTGTCCATTTCATTTCAAGTATTTAGTTAAAAAGCTCAAAACACAAGCCGTTACGATGTTCGATTTTTCTTATCGTTCTTCGTGTTCTTCGTGTTCTTGAGTGAAAGTCATAAATTTCCTTATAAGTAGGTTTATGATTTTGTAATTTAGTGTTATGGGATGATGAAACATGATGGCCTTGCTAAGTAATGCTTGTGGCATCAAGTTTTAGTAGTCGAAACGAAGAACGATGAAACTTTGTTCTTCGTGTTCTTCGATTCGTTCTTCGTGTTCTTGAGAAAAAGTCATGAAATCTTATATAAGTAGGTTTACGATTTTGTTATTTTTATGTTATGAAGTGATACGGAGTGTTAGAACATGTTATCTTAGCAAATTAATGCTTGAGGTATCATGTTTTAGCAACCGGATCAAAGAAAGTTAAGTTTAATATCGTCGCAGAATATTTTTGCAAATTTCCAAAAATTTAAAGTCTTAATCTGCCTTAGAAACCTAAATGAAAGTTGTAGATCATGAAATTCTAAGCAATTTAGACTCAAGAATCACTCAAAAATGTTTTCGTATGACAAAGTTATGGCCGTTACTATAAAAGAGGTCAGAAATATGAATCAGTTTTAGAGTAGTCACCTTTAGGCCTAAATCTGTACAAATCTGTCAGGAATCTCGAACTTTTTTCTGAATGAAAGTTGTAGAGACGGAAGTTACGAACGCGTGGAATTTTGAACGACTAAAAAATGTTTTAAAACGAAGAAGTTATGGCCGTTTAACTGAGCCGGGGTCTGGCAGTCCAACAATCTGCCCAAATCCGAAATTTTGGCTTAAAAATGAGTTTTTGAGTTAGCCAATTTTCCAAATAATTCCACCTATTGAAAGAGTTTAAATAAGTTAATATAAGACTTATGAAGTTATATAATACGATGAATCTAACCGCTTATGCACTAAATGACTGTGTAGGGTTTAACGCTCCGCCGGAAAACCCTAGTTTCAATTTGATGCAAGTTCTAAACTTTTATGTGTTATTTAGTATGTTCTAAGATTGTTCATGTTATTATGTGATAGTTTATATGTGAAAGTACATGAATGAAGGTCTTATGTGATTAAATGATTAAGTGTTAGTTATTGATTAACTGTTAAATGTTAATTGATATTTGATGATGCATATGAGTATGTATAAAATATGTTTATTGTTAAGCATAAATTAATATGATTATTAACTGAGATGTATGTTCAGTCAAAGCATGTTAAAGTTTATATGAAAGCATAAACTGTGTATGTGATAATATGTTAGACTTGCTGAGCCGTCGTGCTCATTCTTGCGAATAAAACCTTATTTGCAGATTAAAGATGAACGTTAAGAAGATCTTGAACGTAAAGATGAAGCGTAGATTAGGTTTTCATGTTTATTACTTGTATTTGTATAAGTCATGATGACTGTTGTAATACGAACAAACAAACATGTAACCGAATATTGAATGAATGATATAAATTATTATCATCAGGATGTTGTTATTTCTTTAAATTTGATATAATGTAGAATTGTTAAATATTAAAACAATGTTGATAATGATCTATTTATCTGGATGAGGATCGGTAAATAACTTGTGAGTGCTGTACATCTGAGACAGAACTAAGCGATGTTGACTGGTCAAATCCATCGTTAAGGTTCCTCGGACCCAGGTATAACTCGTTATTACTATTCTGAATACCATATAAATAGGATTATTGATATGAAGAGATATCTTTGTATATTGATACTTGTAGTACGAATGAGACCGTTACAAGTGGACGTATATAGAATATTTAAATCCTAAGGTTAAAATTAAACTGTTATATATGGTTTTATCCATTTATACGGATGAAATACAAGTTGATACTTGTATACTTATGAGACTGAGATTAAGTTAAGATCCAGGGACAAAGTTAAGAGAAATTTTTAATGTATAGTCTAAAATAAGACTAATTCAACCAATATGATTATGGGATCATTGGTTAAGTCGATAGAGGTACGAAGTTAACGCACAAGGTCCGCCGCGTGGAAAGCGCGGGGATTTTCGGGGCGTTACAGTTATATTGAATGTCTTTGGCCCGTAGTGCAAAGATGAACTGTTGGTTGGTATGATTATGACCAAAGGCTGAATCTGGTATAATCATGACCGTTGGTGCTTTATTGAATATCTTTGGCCCGTAGTGCAAAGATGAACTGTTGATTGGTATGATTATGACCAAAGGCTGAATCTGGTATAATCATGACCGTTGGTGCTTTATTGAATATCTTTGGCCCGTAGTGCAAAGATGAACTGTTGATCTGCATGATTATGATCAGGAACTGTGAATTTTTATTATCATGACTAATGGTATTTCAGATGATAAAAGTTGATGATATTTTTACAAAAAAAAGAGAAGCGAGTGGACATTATAGTCTGCATTATTCTTCTAATAGATTGATCATTCCGCTGCTATTATTGATCTGAACGTTGTTTAAGAATTTAACTACAGTTTTTGATATAAACCTTGTAGTCTATTGTATTCTATCAAGAACTCAACTGTTGAAGGCTAATGATAATTTATTCGTCATTATCTTAGTCATGATATTTCTTACTGGGCTATTTGAGCTCACCCTTTCTTTCCATTGTTTTTCAACAGGAGATGAAAACGTAACGGGGTTTAGCCGGGGGATGGAGTGAGAGTCCGAGGAATAGCTATCCTAGTCTTCACGTGTTGTAAAATAGTGTGGCAATAATAGTGAAGACTTAGTTGTGTATTATTATACACTGTATTGTTGTACGTTGTGCTTTGTTGTAATAATTTTGTTGTAGTCTTTTGACGACTCAAGTTTGGGCTGTGTGGGCCTAGATTTGGGGGCGTCACAGTTGGCATCAGAGCTTAGGGATATGGTCTTTAATGGAGATCTGGGGTTAAAGTTAGGAGGGGAGATACGGATAGAATCAGTCACTAGTGTGTCCCACCTAAATTAGATTTTGTTATCTAACGAATCGATTTGAATGTAGGAACAGGAAGTGATGAGTCAGTTTGTTTGAACTAACAATTATTTTGTGACCACAGTTTAGTATGGCATCTGGAAATCAGAAGGATAACTTTGAAATGTCCGGTACGTCAATTTCGGGGACGAAATTTCATAAGGAGGGGAGGTTGTAAGACCCCGAATTTTATGAAATATAAAATTTAATTTTTCTTCATATATATTTTTCATGAAACAGTAAGTGGTTAAATTGACGAAATTGAAAGTTAAGGATGTTATGTGCAAATTTTTTTGACGGACAATATTCGTTTTGTCGGGGAATATTCGTGCCGTACGACGGCGCCGAAATAACTAATTATTGGTGGACCCCACAACGAAATATCTGTCGGATATAGAAAACGACAGAAGTAACCTTTTTAAATAAAAATAGTCAACGGTGTTAACTGTTAAAATACCGGTGATAAAAGAATAGTAGTATACGATAATTTATGGTATTTTACTGTAGCATGCGGTACTCTACAATAGCACACGGTATTGCACAGTGTCTCATATTATTGGTCTGATAATTGACACCGTAACTGTTGCGCATCATTTCATCAATAATTGTCACTGCATAATATTTTATATTATCAATTCAATAATTGTCGTTACACAGTATTTTGCATTATTGATTCAATAATTGTCATTACACTGTATTTCATATCATCGACTCAATAATTGTTGCTGCACTGTTTTTAAAATTATTGAATCTAATAATTGTCACAGTAGCAAATACACTATAATTTATATTATTAAATTAATAAAAATATGTAACGTGTTTCTTACATTATTATGGTAACATTATTTTATATGTTGGACTCACAGGAAGAATAAATAAATAAATAAAAAAATAAAATAATTAATTTTACTATTTGAAATAGTAACGTGAATAGTGACGTGAATAGTAAGAAAACATGTGGGGTAGGGTGGGGCCCACTGGAAGAAAATTTTCTCAGAAACGTGCTGAAGAAAAATTTTCGCGCAGCCCGCGTGTTGCTGCTGAATTCAGTATTGGCGTACAGCCACCTACCACGCATAGTAACTTCTTTTCTCCTATAAATAGCTTGCTCAGCTGAATAGAAAAATCACACCTAAAATATAGAATTTTTCTATAAGAATTTTATGAGTTTTCTCTGATAATAGTAAGGCTATTTTGAGTGTTTGAAAGCCAAAAGGAGTGCAGGAATTTTTCAAGTAAGTCTTTTATTAAAGAGTAGTAATTTCATAAATTCCTATATTTCACGGTATTCACAAATCTTCCTTTAGAAGACTCTTCTATTAGAAGATTTATTTTTAAAAGCTTTCTTTGGAAGATTTATTTTGGAATATTATTTTTAAAACTATTTTAAAGTTGGTATTTTATACTACAAAAATTATTTAAATATATATAATTTTGATAGTTCATAATATATGAGTTATCATACACTTTGAAGTTTACATGTTGTAATTACTAATTTTATTATAAATATATAGGTTGATCAATCTCATTTAAATCAATATCCAGTCACGTGTTAAGGTAAGAAATGTCATTTTTTTTACACTCTTGAACTTACTACGGTAAGGAATTTCATTTTCTTTCATACTCTTAAACTTACTACAGTAAGAAATGTCATTTTTTTTACACTCTTGAACTTGCTACGGTAAGGGATATTATTTTCTTTCATACTCCTGAATCGAAACTTATTATGAAACTATTGCTTCTATAATTCCTGAAAATATTATATGTTCCATAATAGTTGAATTTCAACTAAACCTTCCTATTTTCTGAATCTTTCTATTGAACTGTAACCGTTATTCTGAACTGAGAATCTTGAATAACATTTTTAAATTTCACTCCACATCATGTTGACAATTTGGACATTATTTGAATCTGCACAAAGTAAACTTCCGATACTTATTGTTTATCCTGTTCTTCTGTTCATCATTTGTATCACTGTTATTTGTATTAATCATCAAGAATCAAGCTGTTGTGAATATCTGTGGCCGGGGGCACAGACGCGATATAATTGTTGAACAGATGATAGGTTAAAGGCGATATACTAGGTTAAAGGCGATACATCTGTTCGGTGTCTTTTATGGCACGTGGTGAATGTTCTCTTTGGCCCGTAGTGCAAAGATGAACTGTTGATTGGTATGATTATGACCAAAGGCTGAATCTGGTATAATCATGACCGTTGGTGTTATATTGAATGTCTTTGGCCCGTAGTGCAAAGATGAACTGTTGGTTGGTATGATTATGACCAAAGGCTGAATCTGGTATAATCATGACCGTTGGTGCTTTATTGAATATCTTTGGCCCGTAGTGCAAAGATGAACTGTTGATTGGTATGATTATGACCAAAGGCTGAATCTGGTATAATCATGACCGTTGGTGCTTTATTGAATATCTTTGGCCCGTAGTGCAAAGATGAACTGTTGATCTGCATGATTATGATCAGGAACTGTGAATTTTTATTATCATGACTAATGGTATTTCAGATGATAAAAGTTGATGATATTTTTACAAAAAAAAGAGAAGCGAGTGGACATTATAGTCTGCATTATTCTTCTAATAGATTGATCATTCCGCTGCTATTATTGATCTGAACGTTGTTTAAGAATTTAACTACAGTTTTTGATATAAACCTTGTAGTCTATTGTATTCTATCAAGAACTCAACTGTTGAAGGCTAATGATAATTTATTCGTCATTATCTTAGTCATGATATTTCTTACTGGGCTATTTGAGCTCACCCTTTCTTTCCATTGTTTTTCAACAGGAGATGAAAACGTAACGGGGTTTAGCCGGGGGATGGAGTGAGAGTTCGAGGAATAGCTATCCTAGTCTTCACGTGTTGTAAAATAGTGTGGCAATAATAGTGAAGACTTAGTTGTGTATTATTATACACTGTATTGTTGTACGTTGTGCTTTGTTGTAATAATTTTGTTGTAGTCTTTTGACGACTCAAGTTTGGGCTGTGTGGGCCTAGATTTGGGGGCGTCACAGTTGGCATCAGAGCTTAGGGATATGGTCTTTAATGGAGATCTGGGGTTAAAGTTAGGAGGGGAGATACGGATAGAATCAGTCACTAGTGTGTCCCACCTAAATTAGATTTTGTTATCTAACGAATCGATTTGAATGTAGGAACAGGAAGTGATGAGTCAGTTTGTTTGAACTAACAATTATTTTGTGACCACAGTTTAGTATGGCATCTGGAAATCAGAAGGATAACTTTGAAATGTCCGGTACGTCAATTTCGGGGACGAAATTTCATAAGGAGGGGAGGTTGTAAGACCCCGAATTTTATGAAATATAAAATTTAATTTTTCTTCATATATATTTTTCATGAAACAGTAAGTGGTTAAATTGACGAAATTGAAAGTTAAGGATGTTATGTGCAAATTTTTTTGACGGACAATATTCGTTTTGTCGGGGAATATTCGTGCCGTACGACGGCGCCGAAATAACTAATTATTGGTGGACCCCACAACGAAATATCTGTCGGATATAGAAAACGACAGAAGTAACCTTTTTAAATAAAAATAGTCAACGGTGTTAACTGTTAAAATACCGGTGATAAAAGAATAGTAGTATACGATAATTTATGGTATTTTACTGTAGCATGCGGTACTCTACAATAGCACACGGTATTGCACAGTGTCTCATATTATTGGTCTGATAATTGACACCGTAACTGTTGCGCATCATTTCATCAATAATTGTCACTGCATAATATTTTATATTATCAATTCAATAATTGTCGTTACACAGTATTTTGCATTATTGATTCAATAATTGTCATTACACTGTATTTCATATCATCGACTCAATAATTGTTGCTGCACTGTTTTTAAAATTATTGAATCTAATAATTGTCACAGTAGCAAATACACTATAATTTATATTATTAAATTAATAAAAATATGTAACGTGTTTCTTACATTATTATGGTAACATTATTTTATATGTTGGACTCACAGGAAGAATAAATAAATAAATAAATAAATAAAATAATTAATTTTACTATTTGAAATAGTAACGTGAATAGTGACGTGAATAGTAACGTGAATAGTAAGAAAACATGTGGGGTAGGGTGGGGCCCACTGGAAGAAAATTTTCTCAGAAACGTGCTGAAGAAAAATTTTCGCGCAGCCCGCGTGTTGCTGCTGAATTCAGTATTGGCGTACAGCCACCTACCACGCATAGTAACTTCTTTTCTCCTATAAATAGCTTGCTCAGCTGAATAGAAAAATCACACCTAAAATATAGAATTTTTCTATAAGAATTTTATGAGTTTTCTCTGATAATAGTAAGGCTATTTTGAGTGTTTGAAAGCCAAAAGGAGTGCAGGAATTTTTCAAGTAAGTCTTTTATTAAAGAGTAGTAATTTCATAAATTCCTATATTTCACGGTATTCACAAATCTTCCTTTAGAAGACTCTTCTATTAGAAGATTTATTTTTAAAAGCTTTCTTTGGAAGATTTATTTTGGAATATTATTTTTAAAACTATTTTAAAGTTGGTATTTTATACTACAAAAATTATTTAAATATATATAATTTTGATAGTTCATAATATATGAGTTATCATACACTTTGAAGTTTACATGTTGTAATTACTAATTTTATTATAAATATATAGGTTGATCAATCTCATTTAAATCAATATCCAGTCACGTGTTAAGGTAAGAAATGTCATTTTTTTTACACTCTTGAACTTACTACGGTAAGGAATTTCATTTTCTTTCATACTCTTAAACTTACTACAGTAAGAAATGTCATTTTTTTTACACTCTTGAACTTGCTACGGTAAGGGATATTATTTTCTTTCATACTCCTGAATCGAAACTTATTATGAAACTATTGCTTCTATAATTCCTGAAAATATTATATGTTCCATAATAGTTGAATTTCAACTAAACCTTCCTATTTTCTGAATCTTTCTATTGAACTGTAACCGTTATTCTGAACTGAGAATCTTGAATAACATTTTTAAATTTCACTCCACATCATGTTGACAATTTGGACATTATTTGAATCTGCACAAAGTAAACTTCCGATACTTATTGTTTATCCTGTTCTTCTGTTCATCATTTGTATCACTGTTATTTGTATTAATCATCAAGAATCAAGCTGTTGTGAATATCTGTGGCCGGGGGCACAGACGCGATATAATTGTTGAACAGATGATAGGTTAAAGGCGATATACTAGGTTAAAGGCGATACATCTGTTCGGTGTCTTTTATGGCACGTGGTGAATGTTCTCTTTGGCCCGTAGTGCAAAGATGAACTGTTGATTGGTATGATTATGACCAAAGGCTGAATCTGGTATAATCATGACCGTTGGTGTTATATTGAATGTCTTTGGCCCGTAGTGCAAAGATGAACTGTTGGTTGGTATGATTATGACCAAAGGCTGAATCTGGTATAATCATGACCGTTGGTGCTTTATTGAATATCTTTGGCCCGTAGTGCAAAGATGAACTGTTGATTGGTATGATTATGACCAAAGGCTGAATCTGGTATAATCATGACCGTTGGTGCTTTATTGAATATCTTTGGCCCGTAGTGCAAAGATGAACTGTTGATCTGCATGATTATGATCAGGAACTATGAATTTTTATTATCATGACTAATGGTATTTCAGATGATAAAAGTTGATGATATTTTTACAAAAAAAAGAGAAGCGAGTGGACATTATAGTCTGCATTATTCTTCTAATAGATTGATCATTCCGCTGCTATTATTGATCTGAACGTTGTTTAAGAATTTAACTACAGTTTTTGATATAAACCTTGTAGTCTATTGTATTCTATCAAGAACTCAACTGTTGAAGGCTAATGATAATTTATTCGTCATTATCTTAGTCATGATATTTCTTACTGGGCTATTTGAGCTCACCCTTTCTTTCCATTGTTTTTCAACAGGAGATGAAAACGTAACGGGGTTTAGCCGGGGGATGGAGTGAGAGTCCGAGGAATAGCTATCCTAGTCTTCACGTGTTGTAAAATAGTGTGGCAATAATAGTGAAGACTTAGTTGTGTATTATTATACACTGTATTGTTGTACGTTGTGCTTTGTTGTAATAATTTTGTTGTAGTCTTTTGACGACTCAAGTTTGGGCTGTGTGGGCCTAGATTTGGGGGCGTCACAGTTGGCATCAGAGCTTAGGGATATGGTCTTTAATGGAGATCTGGGGTTAAAGTTAGGAGGGGAGATACGGATAGAATCAGTCACTAGTGTGTCCCACCTAAATTAGATTTTGCTATCTAACGAATCGATTTGAATGTAGGAACAGGAAGTGATGAGTCAGTTTGTTTGAACTAACAATTATTTTGTGACCACAGTTTAGTATGGCATCTGGAAATCAGAAGGATAACTTTGAAATGTCCGGTACGTCAATTTCGGGGACGAAATTTCATAAGGAGGGGAGGTTGTAAGACCCCGAATTTTATGAAATATAAAATTTAATTTTTCTTCATATATATTTTTCATGAAACAGTAAGTGGTTAAATTGACGAAATTGAAAGTTAAGGATGTTATGTGCAAATTTTTTTGACGGACAATATTCGTTTTGTCGGGGAATATTCGTGCCGTACGACGGCGCCGAAATAACTAATTATTGGTGGACCCCACAACGAAATATCTGTCGGATATAGAAAACGACAGAAGTAACCTTTTTAAATAAAAATAGTCAACGGTGTTAACTGTTAAAATACCGGTGATAAAAGAATAGTAGTATACGATAATTTATGGTATTTTACTGTAGCATGCGGTACTCTACAATAGCACACGGTATTGCACAGTGTCTCATATTATTGGTCTGATAATTGACACCGTAACTGTTGCGCATCATTTCATCAATAATTGTCACTGCATAATATTTTATATTATCAATTCAATAATTGTCGTTACACAGTATTTTGCATTATTGATTCAATAATTGTCATTACACTGTATTTCATATCATCGACTCAATAATTGTTGCTGCACTGTTTTTAAAATTATTGAATCTAATAATTGTCACAGTAGCAAATACACTATAATTTATATTATTAAATTAATAAAAATATGTAACGTGTTTCTTACATTATTATGGTAACATTATTTTATATGTTGGACTCACAGGAAGAATAAATAAATAAATAAAAAAATAAAATAATTAATTTTACTATTTGAAATAGTAACGTGAATAGTGACGTGAATAGTAACGTGAATAGTAAGAAAACATGTGGGGTAGGGTGGGGCCCACTGGAAGAAAATTTTCTCAGAAACGTGCTGAAGAAAAATTTTCGCGCAGCCCGCGTGTTGCTGCTGAATTCAGTATTGGCGTACAGCCACCTACCACGCATAGTAACTTCTTTTCTCCTATAAATAGCTTGCTCAGCTGAATAGAAAAATCACACCTAAAATATAGAATTTTTCTATAAGAATTTTATGAGTTTTCTCTGATAATAGTAAGGCTATTTTGAGTGTTTGAAAGCCAAAAGGAGTGCAGGAATTTTTCAAGTAAGTCTTTTATTAAAGAGTAGTAATTTCATAAATTCCTATATTTCACGGTATTCACAAATCTTCCTTTAGAAGACTCTTCTATTAGAAGATTTATTTTTAAAAGCTTTCTTTGGAAGATTTATTTTGGAATATTATTTTTAAAACTATTTTAAAGTTGGTATTTTATACTACAAAAATTATGTTAAATATATATAATTTTGATAGTTCATAATATATGAGTTATCATACACTTTGAAGTTTACATGTTGTAATTACTAATTTTATTATAAATATATAGGTTGATCAATCTCATTTAAATCAATATCCAGTCACGTGTTAAGGTAAGAAATGTCATTTTTTTTACACTCTTGAACTTACTACGGTAAGGAATTTCATTTTCTTTCATACTCTTAAACTTACTACAGTAAGAAATGTCATTTTTTTTACACTCTTGAACTTGCTACGGTAAGGGATATTATTTTCTTTCATACTCCTGAATCGAAACTTATTATGAAACTATTGCTTCTATAATTCCTGAAAATATTATATGTTCCATAATAGTTGAATTTCAACTAAACCTTCCTATTTTCTGAATCTTTCTATTGAACTGTAACCGTTATTCTGAACTGAGAATCTTGAATAACATTTTTAAATTTCACTCCACATCATGTTGACAATTTGGACATTATTTGAATATGCACAAAGTAAACTTCCGATACTTATTGTTTATCCTGTTCTTCTGTTCATCATTTGTATCACTGTTATTTGTATTAATCATCAAGAATCAAGCTGTTGTGAATATCTGTGGCCGGGGGCACAGACGCGATATAATTGTTGAACAGATGATAGGTTAAAGGCGATATACTAGGTTAAAGGCGATACATCTGTTCGGTGTCTTTTATGGCACGTGGTGAATGTTCTCTTTGGCCCGTAGTGCAAAGATGAACTGTTGATTGGTATGATTATGACCAAAGGCTGAATCTGGTATAATCATGACCGTTGGTGTTATATTGAATGTCTTTGGCCCGTAGTGCAAAGATGAACTGTTGGTTGGTATGATTATGACCAAAGGCTGAATCTGGTATAATCATGACCGTTGGTGCTTTATTGAATATCTTTGGCCCGTAGTGCAAAGATGAACTGTTGATTGGTATGATTATGACCAAAGGCTGAATCTGGTATAATCATGACCGTTGGTGCTTTATTGAATATCTTTGGCCCGTAGTGCAAAGATGAACTGTTGATCTGCATGATTATGATCAGGAACTGTGAATTTTTATTATCATGACTAATGGTATTTCAGATGATAAAAGTTGATGATATTTTTACAAAAAAAAGAGAAGCGAGTGGACATTATAGTCTGCATTATTCTTCTAATAGATTGATCATTCCGCTGCTATTATTGATCTGAACGTTGTTTAAGAATTTAACTACAGTTTTTGATATAAACCTTGTAGTCTATTGTATTCTATCAAGAACTCAACTGTTGAAGGCTAATGATAATTTATTCGTCATTATCTTAGTCATGATATTTCTTACTGGGCTATTTGAGCTCACCCTTTCTTTCCATTGTTTTTCAACAGGAGATGAAAACGTAACGGGGTTTAGCCGGGGGATGGAGTGAGAGTCCGAGGAATAGCTATCCTAGTCTTCACGTGTTGTAAAATAGTGTGGCAATAATAGTGAAGACTTAGTTGTGTATTATTATACACTGTATTGTTGTACGTTGTGCTTTGTTGTAATAATTTTGTTGTAGTCTTTTGACGACTCAAGTTTGGGCTGTGTGGGCCTAGATTTGGGGGCGTCACATTAAAGGCGATATAATAGGTTAAAGGCGATACATCTGTTCGGTGTCTTTTATGGCACGTGGTGAATGTTCTCTTTGGCCCGTAGTGCAAAGATGAACTGTTGTTTGGTATGATTATGACCAAAGGCTGAATCTGGTATAATCATGACCGTTGGTGCTATATTGAATATCTTTGGCCCGTAGTACAAAGATGAACTGTTGATGTGCATGATTATGATCAGGAACTGTGAATTTGTATTATCTTGACTAATGATATTTCAGATGATAAAAGTTGATGATGTTTTTCCTAAAAAGAGAACCGAGTAGACATTATAGTCTGCATTATTCTTCTAATAGATTACTCATTCCGCTGCTATTATTGATCTGAACGTTGTTTAAGAATTTAACTACAGTTTTTGATATAAACCTTGTAGTCTATTGTATTCTATCAAGAACTCAACTGTTGAAGACTAATGATAATTTATTCGTCATTATCTTAGTCATGATATTCTTTACTGGGCTATTTGAGCTCACCCTTTCTTTTGTTCCATTGTTTTTCAACAGGAGATGAAAACATAACAGGGTCTAGCCGGGGAATGGAGTGAGGGTCCGAGGAATAGTTATTATAGTCTTCACGTTTTGTAAAATAGTGCGGCAATAATAGTGAAGACTTAGTTGTGTATTATTATACACTGTATTGTTGTACGTTGTGCTTTGTTGTAATAATTTTGTTGTAGTCTTTTGACGACTCAAGTTTGGGCTGTGTGGGCCCAGATTTGGGGGCGTCACAAGGGCTGCTAAGAAAAGTATAAATACACAGCTATAATTGGAGCCCATCAACACTCTTACCGTACATTACATCAAATATCACCAGAGTTATCCTCTGACGGCCTAAGCTATTAAGCTTTTGGTGTAACTGTCCCTTATACCGGTTGTTCGTTGTTTGGTGATTTTAGCTGGTGCACAAAATCAAGCATTAACATTGGCGCTAGAATGATAGTTGATTAATATTTAATTTCAATCATCAATTCAATTATGTGTTGCTACTATGGCGAATAAGAGAGATTTATTTAAGGGTTAGGTGGTGTCCTTTTACAGTTCTTGTAACACATTAGATTTGAGGGTCGGTGAAGGATAAACTATGTCCCAATCAGTTGAGGTCTAAACCCGTTATGACGCAATCAGAACTAGTCCGAGACGGCTGTGTTGAATTTTTTCTATGAAAATCCTATTTATATATTTATTTAATATTTATTTATGTTGGATATTTATTTATTAATTAATAAAAGTACATCATTCGTCATTCATTAAATAGTCATTTATTTTGTTTATATAAATTTTCAAATTTATATATATATTATAATTTATGTGTAATATATATAAATAAAGATATATTAATAAATTTAATTAATATTAAGAACATTGTTATGGTCAAAACATTTATAAGATTTTTTATAAGATAATTTATTATCGATCATATAATATTGACCAAATCTTTTAATATTAATTATTAAAATGATTGATTTAATTGTTAAATCAATTTATGATCAAATAAAGATAAATTATGAACTTATGAAATTAGTTTAAATATATCAGGATTATATTTAATTCTAAAATATTTATGTATATTTAGAGTTTATTAGGAAAGTGTTTATTTTAATTAATTCTTGGACTGAAATGCAATTACAATTATTTAGTAAAATTAATTATAATTAACATTTATTTTTTATATAAGCATTATAATTAGAAAAAGAATCCAGGATCCCCATCTTACCTTAACAAGAGAGATAATGATCAATAAAGATATTAACATATTATTGATTAGATATATGATATTCTCACTTTCAGCTTAATAAAAACACGCAAAAAAAATTTCACAAAAATACTTTGGAGATCACGTTCTTGTAATCTCCAAAAATTATAAGAATAAAGAAGGGTCTTGAAGATATTAGAGGCTGTTCAAAATTTAAACGTATTAATTTAATAAAATATTATATAATAAATTCTTATTATAAATATATGATATGTATGTATATATGGTACCAATATTTCTGAAACCGAATTTTCGAACCCCTCCGATTTATTTTTGGACCTAGAGGTGTAAAGGGGCATTATGCAACGGGCAATGGTGGAATAATAAAAAGCGTTTGGCTTATCACAATGTAAATGACATCAGACCAGGAAAAGCATTTTCGATGACGCTTTTTTTTCGGAGGCCGGGGGGATCGATGACGCCGGGGTGATGAGAGAGGAACGATGACGCAGGGGGATGATGTGGGGGGAACGATGACGCAGGGGGTGATGTGGGGGGAACGATGACGCAGGGGGTGACCACTATTAGCCTACTATATATATATAACAAAGTGTTACTATTAGCCTACTATATATTTATATATATATATTTATATATAATAAAACACAATCCATTTTGAATCTTCTATTTGACAAAGTACAACAACGGTTAAGATCTTTCAATTTTAATCTAATGACTCACATTTTATCTCACACACACAATTTCTCCTCAAATCAACGCTCAATTTCACACTCATTCATTCAAATTTGAATTCAAAATAATAATATATATCACACACACACAAATTCCATCCAAATTAACACTCCATTTCACACTCATTCATTCAAATTTGAATTCAAAATAATAATAATAATAACGATAATAATAATAATTATTTTATTATTATTATTATTATTGTTATTATTATTATAATAATAATAACAATAATAATAATAATAATAATAATAATAATAATAATAATAATAATAATAATAATAATATCAACACTCAATTTCACACCCATTCATTCAAATTTGAATTCAAAATAATAATAATAATAATAATAATTAATAATAATAATAATAATAATAATAATAATTATTATTATTATTATTATTGTTATTGTTATTGTTATTGTTATTGTTATTGTTATTATTATTATTATTATTATTATTGTTGTTGTTGTGGTGGTGTGGTGAATTATGATAATTGTTATTGATGATTGTAAGTTTTGTAGATATGTTTAAATTTTTTTAGATATCTATTTTTAAAGAAAAATTAATTATTATGGTGGTGTGGTGAATTATAATAATTGTTATGTGTGTTTGTAAGTTATTTTATATTATAAATCGTCTTTAAGTAATGAAGTATTTTTCAAATTTTAATTTAATTTTTTGTTACATCATGCCTTTAAACACGAACAATTACTAATATATATATATATATATATATATATATATATATATATATATATATATAATTAAACGAACTAATACATGTGATGTGCCAAGTGTCTAGTGTCGTCTTTTTATCGTTTATTCTCTAATAGGAGTATTACTTTCAACTCTTCTGCTGCGGCCAGTCTGCGGCATTGTTACGCGAATCATTCCTACTTCACTTGGATTAATATTTTTTTTTAATTACACGTTCTACCTAATTTTTTAATTCAAATTTAATAACATAAATATTACTATTTCTTAATAATAATAATACTAGTGATAAATTACTCAAACAGACTTTTCTAAGACTCACCAAAGACGAGTCCGTAACCACCGACTTTTATTCTGACCAAAAATAAAAAATAAAAAAAAAATTGATTTTTGTGAATTTTTGTTGTTAGTATATATACGAGTATAAAAATAAAATACTTTTCTTATTAAAGAAAAAAAGAAGAAGAAGAATTGATGACGGCTTCAAAAAAAGCTAGTTTTGAAGAATGCTTACTTTTCTAGTGATTTTTATGTATTTTTTAAAAATTTATATTTGGTTCTATTTTGTCAATTTTTTGGGAAATTAAAAATTAATTCTGATTAAACGTAATCTCTTAAGAGTAGAATAATAATAAATTATTTTAAGTTAAAATTTCATTATAAAATTTATAAGCACAAAAAAAAAAATTTTATTTTCTCTCCATTATTTATCTAATGGTTATGGCTATTTTTGCCCTAAAATTGTTAGTCACAAATTAACAGATTTCGATACCCGACTATGGGAGGTATTAAATACCCATTTAATTTTCATCCAGGTACTGTGAATAATCCAATGGAAATTTTGCTCCAACCAAGGGATTAAATTATTTAAAGGACTACGTATGTTTTCAAAGACCATACGTATAGGCAGTGACGTAGCTAGGAAAGCCTCCTCTCTGTCCCCCACGCCAACCCTCTCCTACACTACATATACGATATTCAGAAATAAAATTAAATATTATATTTATTTTAATTATTAAAAATTAAAATTTGACATAAATTTTTATATCAGATTCTATTTTTTAATAATTAAAATATTTTTTGTCACAAATTTTGTCGCATAATATTATACACTTTTCCCTACATTATGGGGTTTTATTTTTCTCAGTTTGGAAATATTTTATTCTATTAGTACCTTGTTCTTTTGGTTTAAGATTTTCTCATTCTACAAATTTTATTTTCATATTTATGATCTTTCTATGAAGGGAATTTAATTTTCGTTAATCGATGAAAACGTATCTATTCAAATTTGTTATTTCTCATTGTTCGTGTTAAATAATTGCTCAAGTCTATTTATTTTTGTATATTTCATAAAAATCAATATATTCACGAGTTTTTATTTGGAACCGGAGGATATATCACCTCAATTCTAATATTTTTTGTAATTCAATTCATTTAATTATATTAAGTTTTTATTCTAGAGTTTTTAAATAAAAAAAAAATCATTAATAAAACTTTAAGTTCGCCAGGTCAGGCTGCGAATATTTACTTTTAGAGTAGTTATAGAAATATTTAATAGTGTTGTATTTTATCTCAGTACACGTAAGTATTGTGTATATATCGGAGGTTTAAAACATATGAAGGGGAGAAGAAGAGGTTGTTGCGAACAAAAATACATTCAATGTTTATCCTTTGAGAAGATTAAAGAAAAAAAAATCCTTAAATTCTCACAAATTGATTCTCTCTCTCTTTCCAAACTCACTACCAATCAAAATAATTCGGACCAAATTTAGAGGATCGGAATAGATAAATAAACTTATCTTAAACTAATTTAATTAATCTTGACCCTTAAACTTATCTTAAACTAATTTAATTAATCTTGACCCTTAAACTCAACACTTATCTAGCACTAGTAGTTTCCATTCAAAGTAATTTTCACTTGTCCCATAATAGTGAGTTGAGAGACTCACTTTGTTCAATTCAAAGTAGGGATATTTTTTTTTTCTTCGTTTTTGGTTACACTTGGTGGATATTTGGAACCACTTATAATTAGTCAAATTTATTTATAATCAGTTTTAATCATTAAAAAATATTTGATAAACTGATTTAAAACTACTTATAATCACTTTTTATGAAAATAATCAGAAATTTTAATTAAAAGTTTTTGATTACTATCAAATCTAATAATCAGGTTTGGCTAATTTATCCTTATTTGTTGCAATAATTCTATTCATTATCTATTTTTACTTCTTCAAACCTTTATTTTAGTAATTTGAACTTGAAATAAGTGATAATTAATTTTTTTTTAATATGAAACACTTCTTACTTTTAATAAATTTAGGTGCTTTTGTTTTTACTAAACAGAAACTATTTTAATGAGACTCACTTGCGAACATATGAAATTGAGCTCCGGAAATATCAATTCCCATTTATAAATGCCATAACAATTTCGATAAAAATAATAGTAATTTTTCAAACATATTAATTTTCAGTATTTCATATTAATCTAGGTAATAATAATAGTAAAATTTCATAATATATTGATTGTAAATTTGTTAGATTTTATAACAATCCATGATTAAATGTAATTATGATAGATACAGTCATGAAAGTCAAAAAAATAAACTGACATGAGCGTCTTACCAATGCAAAAAATTTCACACAATCACAGATGATTAATGTGATTATGATTAGATACATTCTATAAATTCAAAAAACGAACAGACATGAGTATTTTATCAATGCTAATTTTTTTTTTTTTACCTATCATCAATATTTAAAAAAAAAATTAATGGAACAAGTAATTAAACTTAACCTAAATAATTACCAAGTTAACTCAGTTGTAATTATTAAACACAACATTTACTATCACCGAGTCAACTCGGTTAGATAATAAGAATCACTACCAAATTAACTTGGTTAATTCTTCAATTAATTGAAAACTGAACTCAAGTCATTCTTTTTAAATACATGTATTAATTCCTCATCCGTTCTATTAAAAGTGTAGTTGATTTTCCTTCTCTCTTTTTTTTTCCTGGTCAATTTACAACAAATTAAAAATTAAAAATAATATAAATTTAGTTAATTATAATTAATTTACTTACAAAAATGTAAATTATTTACTAAAGGAAAAAAATATTATTTAAAAATTAAATAAATTTATATCATAGTTTATATCTTAAGATTTTTACAAATTAACCTGGGATAGTTAAATAGAACTTTTTTCTTGTTTTTGTAAACAGAGGTAGTATTGTAGATTATATATATGAAGATGAAGTTATGAGCACTGTGACGACCCCAAATCCGGGTTCCATAACCTCGAGTTTGGTTCTCACTATTCAACACATTACTAACAATTAAATACATACATTGCATTTAAATATCGCGGAATAATACATATTGGTTCCCTTACAAAAAGGTTACAATACCAGGGTCTATTAACCTTAACAAAAACAGTTCCTATCATAAGGAATTTGTAATATCCCAGATATTTTCAAGATTTTAAATAATATCGTAATTGATTTTATTAAAGGTTATGGTTTAAAACCTAGAGTTTGAAAAGTGAGATTTGTAGAATTTGGGTGAACATTTTTTTTAACATAATGTATTTGTTAGAAATTAAATGTGAGAATATTGTAATTGTGACGCCCCCAAATCTGGGCCCACACAGCCCAAACTTGAGTCGTCAAAAGACTACAACAAAATTATTACAACAAAGCACAACGTACAACAATACAGTGTATAATAATACACAACTAAGTCTTCACTATTATTGCCACACTATTTTACAAAACGTGAAGACTATGATAACTATTCCTCGGACCCTCACTCCATTCCCCGGCTAGACCCTGTTATGTTTTCATCTCCTGTTGAAAAACAATGGAACAAAAGAAAGGGTGAGCTCAAATAGCACAGTAAAGAATATCATGACTAAGATAATGACGAATAAATTATCATTAGTCTTCAACAGTTGAGTTCTTGATAGAATACAATAGACTACAAGGTTTATATCAAAAACTGCAGTTAAATTCTTAAACAACGTTCAGATCAATAATAGCAGCGGAATGAGTAATCTATTAGAAGAATAATGCAGACTATAATGTCCACTCGGTTCTCTTTTTAGGAAAAACATCATCAACTTTTATCATCTGAAATATCATTAGTCAAGATAATACAAATTCACAGTTCCTGATCATAATCATGCAGATCAACAGTTCATCTTTGCACTACGGGCCAAAGACATTCAATATAACACCAACGGTCATGATTATACCAGATTTAGCCTTTGGTCATAATCATACCAAACAACAGTTCATCTTTGCACTACGGGCCAAAGAGAACATTCACCACGTGCCATAAAAGACACCGAACAGATGTATCGCCTTTAACCTATTATATCGCCTTTAACCTATCATCTGTTCAACAAATATATCACATCTGTGCCCCCGGCCACAGATATTCACAACAGCTTGATTTTTGGATGATTAGAATGATATAAATGATGAACAGAAGAAATAGGATAACAATAAGTATCGGAAGTTTACTTTGTACAGATTCAAATAATGTCCAAATTGTCAACATGATGTGGAGTGAAATTTAAAAATGATATTCAAGATCCACAGTTCAGAATAACGGTTACAATTCAATAGAAAGGTTCACGTAAATAGGAAGGTTCAGTTGAAATAATGAAGTTCAACTATTATGGAACATATAATATTTTCAGGAATTATAGAAGCAATAGTTCCATAATAAATTTCGATTTAGGAGTATGAAAGAAAATAATATCCCTTACCGTAGCAGGTTTGATTAACAAAAGGTGAAGGAAATTAATACAAAGGGTTATTCACCAACAGGCGGCAATCCGCTCCGTAAGGTTATTCCCACAATTTAATAGAATTTGAGTACAAAGAGTTATTCACCAAACAAGCGGCAATCCGCTCCGTAAGGTTATTCCCACAATTTAATAGAATTTGAGTACAAAGAGTTATTCACCAAACAGGCGGCAATCCGCTCCGTAAGGTTATTCTCAGAGATTAATAATGAATGAATACGAAAGGTTATTCACCAACAGGCGGCAATCCGCTCCGTAAGGTTATTCCCACAATTTAATACATGGAAATAAAAGGCACGTCTTATGAGTAAGGAAGAAACAATATTATTATCGAGAATCAAATAATGATAATCCCTTACCATAGTATGTTTGAATAATGGAAGATGAAAAAGATGGTATCCCTTACCTCAACACGTGACTGGATATTGATTTAAATGAGGTTGATTAACTTGAACAGTACACGTATACTTATAGATCTTCACAAATACTCAAGATGACTTAAGCACACTTAGAGAGAACTTTCACAAGAAGTATTTAGAGAGAGAAAGAAAGAACAAGTAAGGAAGTTTATGAAAAATCCTTAAGTTAAGGCTTCTATTTATAGCCAAAAATATTATCATTCATTTAATCTAAACCATTCATTTAAAGATCATCTTTTAATCTACACCATCCATTTCAAATATTATATTATCTTTAATCTACACCATTCATTTCATATCACCTAATAATCACCTAACTTTATATTATAAACAAATCAATTCAATTATTCAACAATAATTCACACTTTAATCTACACCATTCATTTCATATCACCTAATAATCACCTAACTTTATATTATAAACAAATAACTTTATCAATTCAATTATTATGACTAATTGTTATAAATACAGTATAGTTAGCTCTTAGATATCAAGTCAATAAATTAATGAAATACAACTGTTTAAATAACATCATAATAGAGATAACAATAATGTAAAATAAAGCATACGTTACTGTGTAATGACAATTATTGATTCAATAATGTGAATTACTGTGCATATGTTACTGTGATAATTATTAGGTTCAATAATTTTAAAAACAGTGCAACAACAATTATTGACTCAATGATATAAAATACAGTGTAATGACAATTATTAAATCAATAATGCAAAATACTGTGTAACAACAATTATTGAATTGATAATATAAAATATTATGCAGTGACAATTATCGATGAAATGATGCGTAACAGTTACGGTGTCAATTATCAGACCAATAATATGAGACACTATGCAATACCGTGTGTTACTGTAGAGTACCGAGTGCTACAGAAAATACCAATAACTACCGTATGCTACTATTCTTTTATCACCGGTATTTTAACAGTTCCGTTGACTATTTTTATTTAAAAAGGTTACTTCTGTCGTTTTCTATATCCGACAAATATTCCGTTGTGGGGTCCACCAATAATTTATTATTTCGGCGCCGTCGTACGGCACGAATATTCCCCGACCAAACGAATATTCCCCGACAAAGCGAATATTGTCCGACAAAATAAAATTTGCACATAACATCCTTAACTTTCAATTTTGTTAATTTAACCACTTACTGTTTCAAAAAAAATATATATGAAGAAAAATTAAATTTTGTATTTCATAAAATTCGGGGTCTTACAGTAATGATGCATATAGAGAATTTATTAAAGAAATAAATTCATTTGAGAAGTGAAGACGGTTATAAGGATATATATACATAGTTATATATTCCTAGAGTTGTGCTTGTTAGCCAAATACGAAGATGAGTAAATTTATTTTAAGAACTCAATGTGCAAACATTCCACTTTGTGGCTATTTTTCATAACCAAAACTTTTCCAAAAATTTGATCCAATGATGGAATATTGTAGTTTAGGAAGATACGAATCCATCGATACCAATTTGAGGTCATTTGGATTTGTAGATTTCATTTTATTCAAGTTTTAAACAAAGGAGCAAAAGTTGAAAAATCAGAAAATGGCAAAATGGCAGTTTCTGCAACACTAGGGCCGGGGCCCTTGATTCCTTTGTAAAAGGAGGGTCGGGGCCCTTGGTCACTATTCACGGCCAGTGTGGTTTTTCGTCCGGGTCGGGTCGGCCCATTCGAGTCGGGTCGGTTCGGGTTATTTAAGTCCAAAATGGATAAAAATACTTAAAAATTAATATAATTAATTTGGGACCCAACTTTAATAATTATTTATTATTTATAATAAATAATAAATAAAGTAAATAAAAGCTATTATTATAATTAATTATTATTTAAAGGATATTAAATGGTAATTAAAGAAAGATGAAGTTAATAAGGTAATTATTTATTATTTTAATAAATAAGGATAATTAGTTAATTATTATTTAAATGATATTAAATAATAATTAAAGGGAGATAAAGTGAATAAAATGATAATTTGTTATTTAATGAATATTAACTAATAAATGAGATTAATTAACTAAGAGATTATTATTTAAATAATCATTAAAGGATTTGAGGATTATTAAAATATTATTAAATGGTTAATAATATTAATAAGTGATTAAAATATTATTAAAAGGTTAATAATATTTATAAGTGATTAAAATATTATTAAATGGTTAATAATATTAATAAGTGAGTAAAATATTATTAAATGATTAATAATATTAATAAGTGGTTAAAATATTATTAAATAGTTAATAATATTAATAAGTGATTAAAATATTATTAAATTGTTAATAATATTAATAAGTGATTAAAATATTATTAAAGGGTTAATAATATTTGATTGTAGTTATATATTATCAAAGGTAAATAATATTTTGAGATATTTGGTACATTATTAAATGTCCAAATCATTAAGTTGCGTAAAGAAGAAAGTTTAATTGAATTAAACCAAGGTAAGAGTCCATTAGTGATTAAATATTAGACAACTTATAAAATATAGGTTGTATGAAGAACGCAAGGTATTGGTGAAAGATGGTTAAGCGTACCCGATATGTCCAACTAGGTTTGGGCTAGGGGTTTTGTCCGGAACTTAAGGGTTCGTTTGTCGGACATCTTAAGACTTAATAATTTAAAGTTAGAGTCTTATATAAAGGCTAAGTAATAGTCATTATATCTAATGATTATTTCAATTTCCTATATAAATTGTAGGTTGAACGCAAGACGCAAATAAGCGTAACTGGTAGAAACGAACCAGGCAAGTTTTTCAGAACTTGCTCCTATGTGCCTTAACATGCTTTGATGTGATATTAAATTGTTAATATAGAAAGATATTGATGATAATTGTGATATGCATGAGGTATGATTACATGTAGATTATGTATAAATATAAAGCATGAATTGCTAGATGTTATATGTGATGCATGAGCAGTATGACATAAACTGAAATGCATGAAAAACATGATGTAAGTATAAATTGCAGAGTATATGTGAAGCATGTAATGTGTTATGTGTAACTGTTAAACTTGCTGAGCCGTCGTGCTCACTCTTGCTTAAAACAAATATTTTCAGATAGTGCAAGTGATGAGTGAGTTTTATATCTACGAATTGAATACATTTAAGCTTGATAATTTGTGAATCTTTAAGTGTTTTATGTGATTTTATATGTGTTTTTATGTTATTGTATAATATGGTGTATTATATTATTTTTAAGTATTTTATGTAATCTATGTCGTTTTTGTGTAATTCATTCGTATTATATATGTTAAGTGTTTGTTTAGTTGTATGTGTTTTTATACCACATTGTATAGGATGTGGTGTTATATTGTTTTTATGTGTTTCTATTTCATTTTGTAGGAATTATAATAAGGGCTTGGTGGATCAAGGCTTGGAATTGCCCGGTTCGCATTTTCTGCGCTCCGTTTACGCAGCAGCCAATTAAAGCCCAATTTTGACCTTGATCTATTCCGAATCTTCAATTTTGTAAAACATGAAAGTTGTAGCTCTACGAGTCTCCTTTCCAAAACATCTTGAATCACCTCAATCGGAGTTCGTATGAAGAAGATATGCCCAAAACACTGAAGGAGGCTGCAGCAGTCAAAAAAGGAACATTTCTGGGAATTTTGTACTAGCGCCGCAGCGGTGGTTTCCACCGCCGCAGCAGTGGTACAAACCCAGATTTTAGCAGAATGTTTGACCGCCGCGGCGGTGCCTTTGACCGCCGCGGCGGTGCACTGTTCATACGCGCAGATTTCAGTTTTTAAGTCATTTTTGAAGCCCTAATTAACATAACCTCTCCTCCTCTTGGAGGAGGCGACCATGGGCGATTTGGGAGTGCTTGGTGGTGCTTCTAAGGATGAGCTTGGTGGTTCTTCATCAATCGGATGCCTTGATTGAGGGAGTTTTATGTTTTCATTCTCTCTCTATTTTGTGTATTATATTGAATGATGAATTTTTGGAAAACAATCTTTATCTTTTGATATTGATGAACTTGGATGATTTGTAATCCATGGATGTAATGTCTATGTATTGTATTGAATCCAATGCATGTTCTATTCATTATGATTGGTGTTTTGCATGTTTAGCTTGAATGGTTTGTTTGTTCTTGTTGGATATTGCTTTACCCGATTATGTTGGATTGACATGGAATCTTTGAATGCTTGGGAACCCAATAGGTTGTTGTAGTTGATTTGCTCTTCTCTTTGGTTGTTGTTGCATATGTGTAGTTGTTTAGTATTGAACAAATTCATGATGCACGCCAAGTGTTCGATGAAATGTCCAAGAGAAGCTCGTTTTGTATTTCGCATATGTTTATGCTTCGTTGCTTGGGTTCTTGTCTCTTGGATGGCCATAGGAGTTGCTTCATTGTGTTTGTGCGTTATAATGCTTTGGTCGAGCGATTATTTAGTAACCTATATGAACTTGACAAAGGGATTATAGTGTTTAGACCCATATATGTTAACATGTGATTGTGTTATTCTACATAGATGGAATGCATGATTTGTGGCTAGGATAGACATATACCTAGCGCCATGTGCAACCAATTTGAGAACCTAGGCTTCATCATTCTTGTTAGGTTAAACTCTCATAGAGATATAGTGAGTTTCCTGACCAGGATGTTCCTTCCTGTTTCTGTTGCCTTTGTGTCAGATTTGGGTGGATTCGCTGCATGACCTTCGAGAGAGGCATGTTAGTACTATAATGAATTCTCGGTTAATAATTCATTGTGTCCGTATAATTGAAGAGAGAGTTAGGAGATTTGAAATGAACTATTGGGGGAAATTGCATTCTCAGATTCACATATCTTTATTGCTTTCTAGTGTAGATGTTAATTTATGCATTTACTTTTCTATTGCCAATATTGATAATCGTTTAAATGAGATCGACTTTAACGAATCGGTGTTGGAAAACGTTAGAACTAATTCCTCGTGGGATCGACTTTTTCTTATCACTTTATTACTTGTTGACCGCGTATGCTTGCGCGTTATTGTTCATTCAAACGAACTCGATGTCGGAACTTTACTACTAAAAAAACCGTTCCGATTTCGCTCAACAGCAAGTCAGGTTAAGTTGTCGATAAAGATCAAGGAACAGGAAAGCATAATACTTTCACTGAAGATCTAAATATCTATGGTAGATATCAGTCCAAATTGGACAGGTAAATGATTGTGTAGCATAAGACTTTAGTTGGTATGTTATATGAATGGTAAATACACAAGTTGATTGTAATAGAATGTCATATCATGTATGATATTAAGACATACTAGGAATGTATAAATATTTCGATTCTGGAATAGAAAGAGATGTTGTAAAATTGTAAATAAATGGTTATTTATCAATTATAATATTGTTGTAATTCATGAACAATAAGGAAAAGGTTGTACTCGTGTTGAACCGGATCCGAGGTTCAAGGAACCCGGATTTGGGGTCGTCACAGAATTACAAAAGGTTTAACAACAGTAAACACAAATTTAAGCATCTAATTAGCATGCATAAACTAACTTAAGCTCTGGCCTTTCCTTTTCCCTTGTCCTTCTTTGAGCAATCAGGATTATCTGAAAAATGGTTCATGATATAGCAAGAATGAGCAACTAGTTTGCTCAGCAAGTTTAGAACAATCATATAGATTTAATATATCATGAATGAATGGGAAATATCATCAATGATTCAACAATAGATATAACAATTGTGAATGAAACAGGATTCAAATTTTAATAAACATAATATTTGAATCTTAAAATGCTGAGTGGTCACTAAGGACCCTGAACTACCTAGGGTATAATAGAGTTTCCTCTGACCCTTTGAGTTGTTTGGTTTTCAAGGGGATCAGCCTATTCAACCCGCTGTATATGCATTACATTTAGTCACTGGCGCCCAAAGTCGGTTTCCCGACACAAAATCCCCTAATTTAGGGTTGTTCAATTCTCAGACTTAATATAAGAAATCCGCACCCAACAATGGTTTGGATAAGCTTTTAAAAGTATTCAAGTTATTGAATTTAGAAACGCAATGTCTAGTTGAACTATTAGCTTCAGACATTTTTAATACAGTTCATGAATCAAGAACTAACAAGCTTCAAATGCACTAAGTGCGATTGTATAAACAATATGGATGTGGAATAATTTTAAATAATTAAACCACTTCAAGCTTTAACAATAAATACAAGTATGGAAACTTGTTCAACGATAATAATTGAGTAGGGTTAGAGAACTTGCCTGTTTGCTCAGCTACAATAATTGTCTAGCTTTAACTAACTTGCTTTGAAAGACCTAACATTAATAAAGTCGGTCTAATAATTAGTACGGCGTATTTGCATTTCTATACGCTTAATAACGAACTTATTTACCACACATAAGTACTAACACATAATTTACATTAGTCAAAACAATATTATTAACCTTATAGACACTTAATCATTTTAGGTTAATAATTTAATAAGTTAGAAAATATTTTTTCTTAAGTGTTGGACACTTATTAAACCTTTAAACAACTTATTATAATTGTTTAATTAAATTCAATTTATTTTATTAACTCAATCTCTTTTTAATTACTATTTAATATTGATTAAATAGAAATTAATTAATTAACTCTAGTTATTATTTAAAATAAATAATAACTAATTGTACTTACTTATTATTTAATTATAATTAAATAATAAATAATTATTAACTTAGTTTTAACCTTCTTTAATTTAATGTTAATCAATCAATAATTAACCAAGTAATTAACCTTACTTACTATTTAATTAAGGAAATTAAATAATAGTTTACTAATCTTAATCCTCTTTAATTATTATTTAATGTCAATTAAATAATAATTAATTATTTAATTAATTTTAATTATTATTTAAGGTTAAATAATAATCAAATCATTCTTATTTATTATTTAAATTAAATAATAAATTATTACTCTAATAACTTAATTTTCATTAATCGTTATTTACTGCTAATTAAATAATAATTAATTACCTAATTATCCTTATTTATTATTTAATAATATTTAAATAATAAATAATAAATTTATAAATTTTATCTCTCTTTAAGTATTATTTAATAGGCATTAAATAATAATTGCTAATTTATATCTTTATTTATTATTAACATTTAAAATAATAAATAAATAATAAATTTATTTAACTTAACCATGGTTTAGCTAACTAGATTAATATTTAAAATATTTAAATATTAAACTTAATGAAAAATATCCTCCCCAATATTATTTTTGTATTATTATTATTTTTGTTATAATTTTAAATTAATTTTTAAATATTTAAATTAATTAAAATTAACCCGAATGGCATTTTCGTAATTAAGTTGAAAAACCGGACCGATGGCAATTTCGTAATTAATCAGAAAACTGATCGGAGAGCAAAATGGTAATTCTGCCAAGAAAAACACGGAGGGGCAGAATCGTAATTTCGCCGAAAATTTCTTACCGCGCATTGCGCGTGTTTTAGTTTTTACGGGTCAAAACGACGCCGTTTTTGAAAGGCCGGAAATGGCTTCCGCGCGTAACGCGCGGAGTAAAATCTTACGGACGCCAAACGACGTCGTTTGGCTCCGCGTCTGGCGTGAACAGTGCTCGCGCATTGCGCGGCCAGTTAATATTTTTTTTCTTCCAACCAGAATGTGAACAGTGTTCCGGCTACCCATTTTAAATAAAAATATACCATCAAGTAAGCTTTAAATCCTCAATAAAAATCCAAAAAAAAAAAAATTACCAATCACCTTATATTAATTTATAACATGAAAAAATAATTTTTCATGATTTAATATTATTATTTTTTTATAAAAATTTTTACATCACATAAACTACCATAACTCATATATTTTTGTATAAAACTCCATTTTGAGTGATTCAAACTTTGTTTTTCTCATGATTTAATGTTCTATAATATTAGAACATCAAACCTAAGTTTTATAAAAAATATTTTTGGTCATGAATTCCAAAACTTGTTTACACACTATTAAATACATATTTTAGCATATAAAATATACCAAAATACAAACCAAACATATTAAACTCAAGCATGGCATAAATATTACCACTATACATTAATAACTATATTAACATGTTTATACTAACATGATGATTTATTTAATTTAAAAACAAAACTTCATTTAAAATAACCATTACCTTGATTTAATGACTATTCTTCTTTTTCTCCCAAAATATGTTGTGAATCTTGAAGACATAAACTAGCTTAGCACTCCTTCTCCTTCTCTTGCTCTCTCTCAAAATATTTTGCTCTCAAACTCTCTCTTTTGATTTTTTGGAGCAAAATGAAATAACATCTATCAACTTTTCAAGTATACTTGAAAAATTAGTAGATACACATAATGTATCTAATAATTTTGACCACTACAAGCTAGCTATTGGATACTTACACAAGTTAACAAGCCATGACTTGGTTGGTGAAAAGAAGCATGGTTCATGTACTTGAAAAAAATAAAACAAGCAATCATTTTAATTAAATAAATGAAAAATCAAATAATAATAATAATAATAATAATAATAATAACAATACACTCTCTCTCCTCCTTCTTGTATGCTTCGGCTGATCATCTTTTTTTTTTGTCCCAAATTCAAAGTCACATTTCCCTTTTTAAACAATTAATAGTTAATTTAAGTATTTTCCAAGTGGGCCAATCATTGGGCTTTAATTTAAAATACCAATTGGGCTTCTATTAAATTGTTTGGGCTACTAAATTGTCAAATTTTATTATTCCCCACTTGGGCTACTAATTGACCCATGTTGGGCTAATTTAATAATTTACACATTAATTATTCAATCCATGGTTAAATAAATAATTAGATTGAATAAATAATTAAATATTCTAACCCATAAGTATTAAATTACTGAATGGACTAATAAATATTATTATTAATATTTCACATTATTTACATTAATTAATAATCATATTAATTAATTTATTATATTTAATTAACTCATTATATTCAATTTAATTGAATATTTAATTAATAGGAAACTTATCAATTATTTTGATATTAAAACTTTAGGGTTTGTTCACTAATTTAATAACATATTAGTGACCTCCTTTAATTAATTTTAGTAATTAATTACATAATTATTTAATCACATAATTAATTAATCACATAAAAAGATTTAAATAATCTCGTAAAAATAACTCGTTGGAAATTAAATTAATAATTTAATTAATAAAGATGTGAAAATTCTAGGACATTACAAGCACTGTTTTAAAATTTGGACCAGATCCACGGGAATCGGTTGGCACGTCGGTCCAATTTAATTTAAAAAATTAATTTATATCGATTTAGTCAAAATTCGATTGACCTTGATAGTACCATAACCGTACCGTAGCTTTCCAAGACCACCATATAAACCTTCAATTCTTGTTCTTTCTCTTATTATTTTTTTGTGGGAATTTATTACTTTTTTTTATAGGAAACAAAAATTAACAATGTGTTTTGAAGAATAATTGTTAAATTTTATTTATAATTTATGAGACTCGTATTTAATATTGTAACGAGAAATTGTTGAGATTAATTATATAATTAGTTGCACTTATAAAAATATCCCTCCCGAGTGAAATGTTTATAAAAAAAGTTATATTATATGTTGTGAAAGTTTTTTATTGACTTATATTTGTGAAACAAATTAATACATGAGATTGAATAATACTATAAAAGTAGTTCAATAATACAGTTTATATCTATTTAAAAATTTATATTAATAAATATTCACGTAATTAACAATAAAAAAATTATTACTCCATTCGTCCCTCAAAAATTGATTTAATTTAAATTTTGAAGTCAAATAGACTAATTTTAGAATCAAATTTATCCAATTCTCTTTTAAATATAAGTAAAGAGATTATAAGTATAAGAAATTACATTTAATTTACAACTAACTACATTCAATTTTTGAAAGTTCAAAAATATAAATAAATTTGTTTAATTAATAATTTTAAAATTAATTAATTTGATTAAAAAATATACTTAAATTAATTTTTTTGAAAGGACAGTATATAAAATTATAAGATATATTATTTTTTAATAAAAAAGAAAAAAAAAACTCTATAAAGTGAATAAAAAGCAAAGATTAAAGTACTTTTAAAATACAAAGTACAAAATGATCATTAAATTGTTAGAAAGAAATAAAATTTCATAACACACACTAACCTTTAATTTTTCATTAATACCTTTAAAAGTACTTTTAAAATTATAAAACCAAGCACTCTTTTAATTTTTCTTCTAAAAACACTTTTGTCAAAAACTCTACATTCAAAAATACTTTCTCTCTGCATGTCATGCCGCAAAGTTTCGTAAAACTTGAACTTAGCTAGTAATTTGGATTTCGTATATGGTATATCCTAACAAGGTTAAATTTTGATATTCCAAGTTTCCAACCCTACATATTTCAGTAATCAACCTACATTGAATTAAGGTATAGAAGAGGAATAAGCTGACATCATATCAAAAGAATACATCATATAGAAGCAGCACCATACTAAAGGAGACAATAATCTCAATAAGATAATGATTCTAGGATTCTCTTCGATAGTTCTCTTACTCATAATTATCATTAGCAGGCGACGATAACAACTTCTAATATTGAAGAGCAAATTAAAACATCTCATGAACAAGCACTATTTGCAGTTAGTATCCATTATGCATTAGTTACCCATCTACTAGCTTTTAGTCTTTGCAGAAATGTATTAAGCTTAACGTGCATTTAGCTTGCATACAAGTCTCTTAGGTTTAACATGCAAATGCGAATCATTTGATCAGAGCCAATAGCAAAATTTGTAAATAGAGAGCCACAATTAATCAGATCTTGTATCGATATGGCTAGAGTTAATCCATATGAGAAAATCAAGAATTGACTTTACTTACATAGAAATAATAAAAATTAGTCATGCATATCATATCAATATCAGCAAAATGAAGATGAATGCAAGGGTTGGGGCAAATATAATGGCAAACATTATATTTGATCTTCTATAATCAGTCGTGCACCAAAGATATAAAGTGAGATTCCTCATTGAACAAATATTTATATGGTTGGTGTTTATAAAAAATAAACCTAAACTGGGATAAACTACAACTTGGTTTCTTTACAACTTGGCTTCTTTTATAGTTCATATGAAACAAAGTTACCCTACCTGTAAATCCATTTTATTATTTATCTTCCAAAGAAAATGCCACATCTAATGCCAAAACATCTTTTCTTCCTAATTAATGAATGCATGGATTTTCAGCGGTCGCAACTCACCTCCAAGGTATCCTTTGGTTCCTTTGTCTTTGCATCAATAAGCTCAATTATTACAGATTTTCCATCCTTTGCTGGGGTAATCTATTAAAAATGAACAAAGAATTGAGCTAGATTTTGTCAAAATACTACGCAAATTCATAAAAGTGACGAGAAATAAAGTACCTTGCTCGCAAATACGCCTGCATGGTAATCAATTTTTTGAGAATTTATGAGAACCCTCTAAGCCAATTTCCCAATCTCAGGATCAAAACCAGGTATTAGTTGATCAAGAGCTTCAACAAAAGTAACCTGTCAGCTTGTAACTTGGGACATGGATTTAGTCCATCTGAAATGTCATAGAGAAAGGAATCGTCTGTCTGGAAGGAGGGGGCTTAGTGGGGAGATATTGACAAGAGAAATCATGAAAAACAGAAAATGTTTCAAGAAGAAGCAGTTTTCACATTTCTTTATTCTAAAATTGATATAAGTTAACAATTGGTGGAAGAGTGAAACCTTGTCACCAAAATCTGTTCCCCTCCAACCATAAGCTATTTAAAGCTCAGAAAGAGAATTAACTTCAAATGAAATATCTCAGAAATGACATATGATGACTACCTCGCTCACTTCCAAGTGCTGTATACACAACACTGAATTCAAGGCCAAAATAACCACTTCCTACAATAACTATCCACTCAGGAACAGATTCCAGTTTGAGTGCATGATCACTGGTTATTACAGTCTTACCTGCAGAATTCAGTAGTATAATGAATAAAAATAACAATACATTTAAGATGAATTAAGGCAATGCTATGAAAAGGTACCTACGTCCTTGGCACAAAGATTAAAACATGTTTGTGTTCTTATTTTTGATTAACCCTTGTATAAAATTCTCAGAAGTATATAATAATGCAGGAACCTCAAATGTTCACTGCATACGGGAAAAATCTCCAACAATCTAAAAGCCCAAGTTCTGTAAATTCTGATCACTCCAAGGCAATTACACTTCCTTGAGCAAGTAAGGGTATATCTTAATATTTGTAAGCTTAAAATGATCTCACTGAATCTTTGCAAGCATCTCATTGTAATAGCCATTGAATTTGTTTTCCTATCAAATACCAGATTTGAACATCAACATTTCTTAGTACTTTAGAACTCATGACACTCCTTAAATGAAGAGCATGTAGAATTTGACAGCAGGTTACATCCAAATAAATTGAGGCAATTTTCAAATTTCTTAACATTGCCGCAAATCTAATATGGTGTTTCTTAAGCGGGTTAGCCAGCGGATAAAAGTTTAGAAAGGGCTTTCTGTCTGAATTGACCATGCCTTGGGCAGTTTGCCTAGAAAGTCCTGATGATTGCTGAGGGACTAAGAAGCGACCACTTACCATCAACTTCAACTCCCTTAGGGACAAAGGGTACAGAACCTGTTGCAATAATAATGTCTTTCGCTGTTATTGTAGTGTTAGGGAGTCCAGCTTTTCCATATTTCACCTTTTGTGGACCCTGAATACACGCTTCCAGAATGAGAAACATAATTTACAGACGGTCATCTCTAATTAGTTACAATCAGTATGAATCATAAGCAAAAACTGAATAGTAATAAGTCAAATAGTCAATCAATTTTATATATTTACAAATCTGAATTCAGTGGACCTAAAGGTCAGTAAGTACAGCATACCACAACTGTACCAACACCTGTCAATATATCCACACCAAGAGCTTTCATGGAATTGGTGAAGTTATTTCAAATTTTGGAAGCAAGATTATTTGCATGATCAGCAGCTGCCTGTCTGTCATACCCTGCAGCTGCAACCGTGATGAAGTCTAAAAGGCAAAGCATAATAGTGTGTACTTAATCTTCAACCATAATAGGATTAGAATAAAGAACCAAACAGGAGAAGGAAAAAAAAATAGCGCATGGTATGAAAATTATTATTATTTTCAAAGAATTTTAGTAAGTTATTTTTTTAAGTTTATGTGTTTGAGGCTACAATATGCATCCAATTACATGTTTATATATAAAATAAACCAAGTGGTAGTTAAAAATGAATATTACATAGTAACTAATACTAATAAGTCTTCATTTTTACCACTTCTGCACACACTTTTGAAACTGTGTATCATGCACGACGAGCTACCAGAAACTAAGTAGCAAGAGCTGCATCGCATCACTAGGCTCAAAATGCAAAAAGTCTTCTTATAGCTAACAATTCAGAACTAAAATTTAGAGAAGCCTGATAATTTGAGAGGTACAAAAGATATGTATGATTCATCCTATATTCCTCACAAGGTAATTTTTACACGCAAAAGATTGCAGCAAAATATAATAGCAAACCCACACAAAGCAATAATCCAGCATATAATATATTGAATGTGGTTTTGAGAAATATTACGAGTTTTGGCACCCAAGAATGGGAAGTACCTTCAAACCAAAAGCCTTCATATGGTGTTCATTTTGAAGCTCTTGCATATGGCCACTTACAGCAAGAAGTGCTTTGGAAGGGGCACATCCCCGATTTACACATGTTCCCCCAATCACATCACCCTCAATAATGGCAGTTTTCAATCCCTGCATCGTTAGACTAAATTATTGTTTACACGTGGCTCCTGCATATTTAACAGAACACGGGAAAATACAAAACACCATCATCCATATCCCATTTATGTAAGCACCAGACATTTTATAGACCTTTTCCTAAGGTCGCTAACTTTATGTAACTTGGAAATCTGTTGCAGTATTGTTACTCTTTCGCTGAATCTTTAGTACCACTACATTTCACAAAATTAAGATTGTATTTAAAATTATCGTGACAGATATTCCAACAAACTAAGGTTATATAAATAAATCAGTAAAATAAAAATATTTTATATAATAAGAATTTCAAATAAAATCAGTGTCCTTGAGTTATATGTTTAATCTCTTCATCAAAGTTTCAGTAGGTCTCTTCATCAAAGTTAGCCCCATGATATAACCTAGTCAAGCAAGTGAGAACTTCCTCTATTGAGTTTAGAAGTAAGAATTTTCTCCAAAGACTAGGATAGAAATTATTATGACGTTTCAAGTTTATCATCTAAATTTAACATCATATGTAATGTGTACAGGTTCTGGTTAACAATACTGTATATTAGTTCAAAATTCAGATATATATGCTTTACTTAAACATGGAACAAACAAAGCATATCTTTTTCCAAGCTCTTGAACCTTATTTAAGTCAAACTTCCTCCTTCTACAAGAAAGAGCAATAATGAAGTATTCATTACAGACACTCTTTCACATTCATTTTTCAAAAAATATTATCTATAATGATATATTTATCAAAATAATAATAATAAACTAATCAAAAAATATTATTTGTTGTCATAGGTAAAATTTATTCTCAATACCATAAAAAAAATCACCTTTTATCTCAAAATAGGCAAAACTTATTGCGAGTAAAAAAAGGCAAAAATTCAAATGGAACTCTCATTATTCAATGGAGGGTAATATGTTTGAAACTGTAAACATAGATGACAAACCGATAATCAGTATATAGAGCACTTGTCGAAATCAAGCTACCCAAATTCAGCTTATGATCAGCTCTAGACTTTAACGAGCTAAGCTCAAGCTCAATTAGAGCTAGGAACAGCATTCGAGCCAAAATCTTAAACTAAGAACCTCAAATGTAGCTAATAAAATTAACTAACAACTCAACCAATAAAAGAAATGGACAATTAAATTGGGGAAAAAAGAGTCTACCTTCTCAACGGCATGAAGAGCAGCACCGTGATCGCCGACCAGATCATAATCAAAATAGCAGTCGGATTCCCATTCTGTGATAAAGATGCTGACACCATAAATTTTGAATCACATTAGGCCCGTTCGGAAATGACTTTTTTTTTTTTTTTTTTTACTTAAGCTTAAAATTTTAGTAGATTAATAAGTTAAAATTTTAGTAGATTTATAAGTAAAAGTGTTCGGCATCACTTTTACTTATAAGTCAAGATTTATAAGTAATAGTTGTGAATGTGTTCGGCTAATAATGACTTATAAGTTAAAATAAAATATAAAGATTACTAAAATAACTTTAACTAAAAATAGCATGTTAAAATAAAAGAGGGCAAAATGGACATTTCAATAGGTTTGACTAAAATTTAAAAAAATGACTTAAAAGTCAGAAAAAATAAATAAATTTTACTTACTTATTTTTTCTGACTTATAAGTTGCAAACGAACACTTTTTTAGCAAACTTAACTTATAAGTTGGCCCCGAACAGGCCCATTGCCTCGAGATTAATCGGTTAAAATTCAGAAAGTCTAGGGGGACAGGGGAATGGCGACGGGTCTAGGGACCGGTTCGCTTTCTTTAAATGGCTTCTAAAAAATAAGTCTGATTTTATAAAATTAATTTTTTTATATAATACAGTTACATGTATTTTGGATGTATATAAATAAATATTGTTGTATAATTTGTAATTATGTAATTACTGTTTATTTATATATATTCAAATCACATGTAAATAATTGTATTCGGTATAAATTTTAATTTTAAAAAATTATAAAGTCATTTAAAAATAAATAAATAAATAAATAATCAAACGGTCGCTATATATATATATATATATATGTATACACACGTGTGTTATTATTAATCTATTGAATAATGGAGAGATGGGGAAGACGCAGAAGGTTTGGAAAGAGATCTAGAAATTTGGGATATCCAGTAAGAGTTGGAGAAGAGATAATTTGAGAAGAAAATGGGAGATCAGAAATCAGGGAGGAGGAAAATACCGGCTGGACCCTTTTTTTGCACAGGACTAGATTTGAGTCCAAAAACCTCCCTCTTGAGACCATAAAATCGGAGTGATTGACGAGTAGTTGAGCTGCAGGAGTAGATGTCGGACACTGAATTTTTGCAGTCGGATCTGGTTGTGGAGGAACGTGAAGAGAGTGATAGAGAAATTGAACAAGAGAAAGATATTTGAAGACGAAGGAGAGGCAGCCTCTCGGCAGCTAGACTATGACTTTATATTTAGTTCACATGACATCAATAAATATTTTTTAATTTTTAATTTTTTTAATAAATAGACTATTTTATAAATTATAATATAAAAAAAATTAAAATAATTAATAAATTCAAAAAAAATTCAACTATCCTTCTACTCTCCTAATTAAATATAATTAAAATTATAATTCATGAACTATCAAATTTCTTAATTTAATCTTTTTGATGTTTTAAATATAATCATAGACTATATTTAATCTAATTGCTGGAGAGAAAAGATGAATTCTAAACTATATTTAGTTTAGAATTGTATTATTGAAAATGACCTAAAGCTCGTTTTGTATAGACCCGACAAATGAGACACGGATCAACTTAAATAAGTTGGGTTATAAACGGATCAAGTTACTCTAATTATTTAAAGTAATATTATGTTTTTATTGAGAATATTCTTGACAAATTGAAAAGAAATATATTATATAACACAATTATACAAGTACAAAAATAAATAATTCAACGTGCTCTTTGTGAGTACAATATATGGAACTATCCATAACACACTGTGACTGTAACATCTTATACATACCCATCTCAATTTAATGATTATAATTTAAAATGAACTACGCAAAATTTATTGACGATAACTGTTATAACCACCATTTACTTCACCAGTAAAACTCTAAACATCAAAATTAAAGTTGTCCCATTTGATTTCAAACTCCATTTTCAAGATCTCTCTCTTCTGGTAGCATTGGTAGACGATGATCACAGTGGTTACTAGCGCTGGACACCGGATCCTCCGCGTTGAAGGTGGCTCGTCGCCACAACAACTTCAAGTGCTTAAAAAGCCAACCATTGAGAGGAGTGAAGAAAATAAGTATTAAAAGGTACACATACAAAAAAAGCTCTTGCGGGAAGAAGAGCGCAGCCAGCGTTGACACAAAAACCGCGACGGAGAAATCTCCGACACTCAAATTTATGTGGCGGTTAGCTCCTGAGTAAGTAGTACTAGTACTGATAGGGAGTTTAATGGAAGTGAAGGGCAGGACCAAGAGGAGAAAGCATAAAATCCAGAAGTTGAACATAACAAAATGCTGATTTAGCGGGATTACGTTGTAGGGATCCCATATCTCAGGAGAGGATACTTTGGATTTAAGGACATTCATAAGAAGTGGAATCGCGTATCGCACATCTATCTGGCAGATCATTATAATTTTTTTTCGATCTGTGAGGGTGCATGTAGAGTTTATATATCGATTATAATTAAGCTCTCGTCGGTGACGTGTATTATGAAATGGAAGTTTCCTAGAAATTAATAATATACGCTATGTTTATTTATAAAAAATATATTTAATATTAAATTATTTATATATATTATTTTAAATTATTTTATCATATAATAAAATTAATAATTCTTTAAATAATTATATGAATTTAATATAACAATATTTGACTTTCTTAAACCCCACTTCGAGGTTTGAGGGGGGAGGGGGGAAATGAATTTCGTTTTACGTCAGTCACCTTTCTATTGTACTTCAAAATAGCATGCATCAATTAGGGTTTAAAACTAAACAGCTTTCAATGATAAGCAAGCTCTACATTTATTTATCATCAAATTAAGAGTCTTAACAATTATCAAATTAATAGCCTTAAACGCTTATAATTAACAATTATCAAATTAAGAATTTAATAAAAATCAATATAACAGTAATATAAAATGACACGAATACTCAAATTTATCATCAAAATTATTAATTTTAAATTTTTTGTTGTTGATGCTTTTTCGTGGAACTGATAAAGTATAAAAATTAAGAGACAAAATTACAGTATTCAAGCTAAGGAATTATTTTTTGTGAAAAGATAAAACGTTTCAAATTATTTTTTTAAAAGTTGATAATAACTTTATATTCAAGAATAAAGGGACGTGTGAGGTGAAATGAAATGATTAAGAATTCCCAGCTCTTTTTATACCTTTGGATCTTGCAAATCTTACATTTTACAATTATTATCACTTTGTCAATCATGTCTTTTTCCTTCCAAGATCCCTCTCTCTCTCTCTGTGTTTTTTTCTTTCTATCTTTCTATATATATTCAGGACGTCGTATTCGTAACGTACGATTATCATCTTGTTTTACTCTCTCATCTTGTTTTTATATTCCTTCGTAGTATGCACTACCATACCATACCAATTTCACCAACTACTAGTACACCCGTTAAAAGATACAGCCACACGTGTTAAAAAAAAAATTGTACCTACTGAGTTTCATAGGCATGGTTGTAGTCCGATAAAAAAAATATTAAAATTGGTCGATTTTTCGGTCCAATTTAAGTCAAAAAATCGAATTTAATCAAAAATCGGTCGGATCGGTTGGTTCAGTGACCCGGTTACCGATTTTACCGGTTCTCTGCCTCTTTTTTTTATTATTTTTTTCTAAATTTAAGCATTTGAACTTAATTAAATGTATCATTGATTGAGTTTTGAGTTATGATCATGATTTAATATCTTTCTTTTCATATAGATTTAGTATTTATTTGAATTGTATAAAGTAAACATTGTACAAATAAATTTATTTATTTTTACCGAATTTGATTGAATGTATCCTAAAGATGTTTACCTTCATTTGTGTTTGATTTTATCACTCTTAAGTCTTGAATTTTGAGTTATGATCATGATTTAATATCTTTTTTTTATTTATATAAATTTAGTATTTATTTGAATTGTATGAAGTAAACATTGTACAAATAGGTTTTTTTTTTTTTTTTGTAGATAAATTGATTAATTTTACATATTTACTAAATATTATATATAATATATAATAATAATTAATATATTTAATTATTTATTATTTATTATTTATTACATATTAATAACGTCACTGGTTCAATAACGGTTTGACCATTGATTGGATCAGTGACCCATCCACCTGATAACTTTTTCGATTCGATGATCAGTCCGGGTCTGAGAATACTATTCATAGGTTGATAAATATTGAATTCAGTTCCTAGGCCATCTTTTTGTTAGTTTTGAATATATTTAATATTATAGAAATCTTATATGTGTTAGTGTTTATTAGAATTACAAAAAAATCCAAGGATAGACTAACATCGTCTTCAGAAAATATTATAAAACATAAACTATTTAATAAAAAAATTATATGCATATAATCATCATTTATTTAACAAATAAAGACTAATATGCATGTAACATAAATAGAAACATAACTGAAATTAATTATGCAAAAATTTATGGACTAACAATTAATTATGGATTTAAGAAATGAAAACAAATGGGGTCATGATAATAATAATAATAATTAAGTTATATATAATGAATATGGTAATTATATTTGTTTTTGAAACCAAAAATTGCATCAATTTGAAGATAAGTTATGATAACAATTAGAATAGGTGTAGGAAAAAATCAATTCATTTCCAAAAAATCTAATATTTACTCTCTTCACTCTTCCATATCTTCCCTCTTCCTCTTCCTTTCTTTCTTTTTTCTTCGGTGACTTTTCTTCTTCTTCTTTTTTTGCTGGTTATCTTTTTCGGTTGCTGTTTGCTGGATGTGGCCCACCATGTGGGTGGGTTGCCTCTTCCTTTCTTTGGCCGAGTAGTATTATCTCAAATTGGCCCCGTACTACGTACATTATCGGACAAATCTCAAATATATATCCATGCAAGAGATTTGTATGTATGTACGTATCTCATCGCATTAATCCTTGTGAGATTTCTTTGGAAAGGGCCCTCCTTGCATAAATTATAAATATGGTGCCAAGGTAGCTTGGGAAAAGCTTGTTATTCCCTAAACAAAGATATGACCCCCAGGCTCTCACCAAAAAAATTCTGATATTTATTAGTCTTATGCAGATTTTATTTGTGTTTGTGATATATGGTGGAATATTGAGGATAACCCAAAATGGTTTTGTTCATGTTTTGGTTGAATGAAGAAAGGATGATGGTGATTGGATTTAGGTTTTGTTCATGTTTTGGATTATTTAAACCTGGATGAAAATTGTTCATGTTTTGGTTGAATGAAGAAAGGATGATGGTGATTGGGTTTAGGTTTGGTCTTGTTCTTGTGTATGTTCTCATTTTATGACATGACTGTTTAATTAGATATAGCTGAAAAAAGTTGAGAGTCCCCAAAAAAATGAATTTGGCATCCCATTACATTTTCACTCCAATTCCGTAAAATACAGTATTTGTTTTAATCTTAATAAAACTTATATTCATAATAACTCAAACTTGTCTGTAGATAATTCCATTGGCGGTCGGATCCGGGCAAAGGGAGCAAGTTTCCTTTTTTGATTTTTGTGATTTTTTTTTGTTAGTAAATATAAGGGTATTAAAATAAAATACTTTTCTTATTAAAGAAAAAAAGAAGAAGAATTGATGACTTCAAAAATAAGTTTTGAAGAATGCTTTTGTAGTGATTTTTATGTATTTTTTAAAATCTATATTTGCTTAATTTTGTTATTCCCTATGTATATGGCAGGCAGAATTTACCATGCATAGAGAAAAGAATCAACAAGTTGGTGTTCGAGGATATATATTTAAACTTTCTGTTGTACGTCAAATAGCATCCATCAATTAGGGTTTAAAGCTAGACAGCTTTCAATTTTAAGCAAGCTCTACATTTATTTATTATCAAATTAAGAATCTTAACAATTATCAAATTAATAGTCTTAAACGCTTATAATTAACAATTATCAAATTAAGAATCTAAGAAAAGTCAATATATTCTAACAGTAACATAAAATGACACAAATATTCAAGTTTATCATCAAAATTATTAATTTTAAATTTTTTGTTGTTGATACTTTTTGTGAAATGGATAAAGTATAAAAATTACGAGATAAAATTTGATTGGGTATATATTGTTAAAAGATAATTAATCCAAAAGGTGAGATGCAGTACCCATATGATAGATAGAATCCTAAAGGTGATCAAAATCTAGAATTCTAATATTTTTCAAGATTTTGGTTTATATCTCAATTTCTCACTCTTCGCCCATTAATTCCTTCAACTTTCTACATTCTCTCTTTTCAAAATAAATGTATAAAAAATCAACATAACTAATAAAGGTAAGTATTAGTTTTAACAGGGGATTATATATGCTGAGTTAAAGCTTATCTTAATACTTTGTCTTACAAATAACAAAAACTGTATAGTACTTTTCCCTTTTTTGACAACAACAAAGAGTTTCTTTTGGTTTGGTCATTAGGATTAGATGTGATAATTAGTTAACATTCGAATTAGTTTAGGATTCTAATTCAAGTTTATTGGACTAAAGAGTTCTTTTAAATAATCGCCTAACTGATAAGCTATTGGATCGAGCCCAATATAAACTACCGATCTGGCCCTTGCGATTATACATCCTAAAACTCCCCCCTTGGCCGAAAAATTATTTAGTGTTCTTGGGACATTGTTATGTGATGCACTAGGTCAATTACATGCTGTCATTTCAGCAAATTCAATGGGACCAAATATAAAGAGCTCACTGCACATACTGAAATGCCAACATGTAATTAGCTTAAGACACCACGTAATAATGCCCCAAGAACACTTAATAACTTCTACTCCTTGGCCTCTCAATGGAATGAATCTAAGTGAATGATTTGTCAACATAATTAATATTTGTTTGTCCCCCAAATTTAAATTAGTATGTCCTACATATATTATAGAATAGGTTTACTTACACAAACAACTAAACATAAACACCAATCACAAATTCAATCTTACCATTAAAAAGTGAGGCCTGACGCAAAAAATCGTGTCAGACCCCACTTTTTAATAGTTGAGATAGAGTTTGTGTAAAAGTTTGTATTTGATGTTTGTGTGTGTAGAGTCCTATATTATATATCCAAACACTTGGTTAATCCTAATTTAATTACTCCATTAGACAAGAAATTACTAATATCTATTTTGAATTTTATAAAGTTGTATTTGAAGGGGAAAATAAGTCATTATTATTGATAGTAGTGTGTGTGTATATATATATATATATATATATATATATATATATATATATATATATATATATATATATATGACGAGTAAGTAATATATTACTGGTGAAGCAAGATTAAACATGTGGTAAACAAGGCCACATGCCCATAATCACCATGAAATTTGCATTGCATTGAGTTTATACCGGAAACATAAAGCTCAATAACACATCATATATAAAACAAAATATATAACGTTAATTTTGTGATTAATTGACGTTGAAACCTTTGAACACAACTTAATAAAATAAATACGTATTTTCTAATTTTAAATTTTAAATTAAATGAATTAAATTAATTTTAAAAATTAATTATTTATTATGTAAGCAAATAAAGTAAATATTAAGAAGAAGAAACAACGTGTGCAATTGTTTAGTAATGTTTCATTTGATTTAATTAAAATGAATTCGTTTGATATCCTCGATCTTCAGGTTACGTTTTTCATTCGAATCTTTAAATGGCTTTTCGAACTTTTAATCCCTACCGACTGACATGACCACCGACAAAATCAATTTAATTTGTTTGCTGATTTCTTTTTTGTTGCCATGCCAGTATCAATATATAGAGGAAAACGAAATTTCTTGTATATATATATATATATATATATATATATATATATGAGAGCATTTCCATGACATACCCTCTTAAACAACATACCCAACATACCCCTTTTAGCGACGGACCCGGCGACGGTTTGGTCCGTCGCCATAGGTTCGTCCGTCTCTAAATGTTTTAGAGACGGATTTTGTTGTCCGTCTCTAAAACATTTAGCGACGGACGAACCTATGGCGACGGACCAAACCGTCGCCAGGTCCGTCGCTAAAGGGGGTATGTTGGGTATGTTGTTTTAGAGGGTATGTTGTTTTAGAGGGTATGTCATGGATCCTTTCTAATATATATATATATATATATATATATATATATATATTGGGTACCCCAGTATTGAAAGGGAAAGTGTTCTCATATTTTGAATGGGGTGGGGTACAAAGTGTTTTATTTAATTTGGAACCAGAAAATGGTGAGATATAAGGATTGAGAACGAATACATACATGTGAACTTAGATTTGGACAATTTGAAAGTCAGCCAGTTTATATAGGAGGGGAGGTCATTATTAGTTCCCAAGTTTTTTTATGTATCCTAATATATATATATATATATATATATATTTACTCGAGTGACAATTAATATTAAGTATAAAGAATAACAAGAAGTAGCATGTTTAACTAACGTCTTGGTACCAGTTTTCTAGTAAAGACTAGAGAGGGATTAGTACTAACGAAATTTATGTTAGTTTCACAACTTTCGATCGAAATATTAAATTAACCAGTTTAGATAAATTCATGTACTCCTACCCCATGTATTTATGAATAAAGTAAATTGTCCAAGATCTAATTAATAAAATTAAAATGACGGATCAACTATCTTTTTATTAGTTTTGAATATATATATTTGATATTATAGAAATCTATGGATTATGGATTTAAACCAATGGGGTGGTCATGATAATAATTAATTAAGTTATATATAATGAATATGGTAATTATATTTGTTTTTGAAACCAAAAATTGTGACAATTTGAAGATAATTTATGATAACAATTAGTATAGGTGTATGTTGGGTTGAGATAGTTTGGGCCCGGGTTTGGACTAGCCCATGCTAGTTTATTCGGTTGGTCCCTATTAATTTATTGGGCTGGGCCTGACAGAGTTAGTTATTGGACCCTTCATTTTGACGGATGGGCTGTTTGGAAGAGGAAAAGCCAATTTACTTGGAAAATGAAAAGTTTGCTAGGATGATAACGGTTGTCTGAAATAGAGACGTTTATTTGGTTGATTAATGCTGGTAATTATGGCTGCATGGGCATATAAAAGGGGAACAACAGGAAAGAAAAAACACTTACTTATTTACTTACAGATTGACGTACTTACGTTCATTTGGATTTTGAGCTTACTATTTCACACACAGAACCAATTTTTCAGCATACAAGCTCTCTATTATCAGAGAAACCTGTAACTATCAACATTATACTAGTGAATTGTTCTATTTCCCCGTGGTTTTTTTCCGATTTGGGTTTCCACGTAAATCTCTCGTGTCTTTACAGTAATTTCTCTGAATTAATTGTGTTTGACGTTCGATTTCGCTCGTTATTTTGTGATTTAAACCGGTGCTACAAAATTTGGCGTTAACAGTGTAGAAAAAAATAAATACTACTCAATTCATTTCCATAAATGGCATAATAACTTAAAATTTGGTTAGAATAAAACTCATAAACTTAAAAGTTAATTTTGGCTAGACTGGCGGGGGAAGGAATCGGTATATGAAATAATGTGTGGTACATAAAGATTTAGAAAAAGATACTAAACACTTAAAAGTTTTCTTGTTTTGGTAACCATAGTTTTAATGGTAGAACAAGCCAAATTGATCTGAATAATGTTGAATTTCAATATAGATCTAGTAGCTTACTAACTGTAAATGGAAAGTTATCAAGAGTTTCTACTAGTCCTTCTCTTAACTCTTAAGGAAAGAAGCTGGATCTCCAATGGGGTAGTATTTAATATTTTGCATTACAATTATTTTATTTTATTTTTCTAAATTTATTTGCTTATACAGTTTTGTTGATAAAAAAAACGAAAAAATATATATTTATTTTAGAATAAATTACATATGTCATACCATAATTTAGTACTTTCTTATATTAGTTACTATATATATATATATATATATATATATATATATATATATATATATATATATATATATATATATATATTTCATGTATTTAATTATCTATTAAGTAAAAATAATTGAAAACTCTTAAAAAGTTACTTCTTTTCCGTCTTAAAATTTGTCACCCAACTCAAAAAGTTTAGAATAATAATTGAAGTACACTCGTGACTGAATCTGATGACCACGTGTAACTGATTTTTTGTAAATTCAAAATGAACCACACTTCCGAGTCTCCAGGTGCAAGTAACCGTGACTGACGGATTGAATCAAAACCTTAAAGACGGTACGCTGACAACTTGCAAAAACAATATAATAATTAAGGGTCCGCTTAATGTGTGTCCTAAGGGCACACGCTAGGCGCGAAAAATAAGAGATGAGACCCGCTAAAAATTATTTCTTTATATAGTTGCACTGAATTCAATACATGAGGTCCACTAGTATATTATTTTTTTATACATTGAATTCAGTGCGCCTACATAAACAAATAATATTATACATTATTTTTCGCGCTTAATGTGTGCCCTAAGGGCACACATTAAGAAAATCCAATAATTAATGCCTAATTGTACAGATAGTGCATCTTTGATTTTTTGGATTAATATTTTTTTTTAAAGAAAATTAATGTTGTCGCAGGTTAATGCGATATTTTCACAGGTGAGTCTCTCATTTTAACTAAACCAATTCTTTGCGACTTAATTAAACACACTTACAAAAATATTAAATTAACTTGTGAAAATATCAATTTTTGTATGAAATTGATATTTTCGCAAACTAACGTGATATTTTCGCAAGAGTAACATTGCGGCGTAAACTTCTTATGACTTTTATTCTGACCAAAAATAAAAAGAAATTGATTTTTGTGATTTTTTTTGTTACTATATGAGTATTAAAATAAAATACTTTTTTTTATTAAAGAAAAAAAAAAGAATTGATGACTTCAAAAACAAGTTTTGAAGAATGTTTTTGTAGTATTTTTATGTATTTTTAAAATCTATATTTGGTGAATTTTGTTATTCCTTATGTTTCACAATAAATTAAAGGAGTCTAATTTGTCAATTTTTTTGGGAAATAAAAAACTAATTCTGATTAAATATAGGAAACTGATATTTTTACATAAAAAGTATAGTTATAAGTCTATAACGACGATTTTCACCGTCAATATAGGTCTATAGTGACAGTATAATAACCACGAATTATAAGTTCATTGTAATGATGATTATTAAATAAATATCAATGAATTAAATTTTTTGTATCAATTGATTGTGCATTTACATGATTGAATGAATATATAGATGTATGTGTATATTTATTAATTTAATAATGTAGCAAGGTGGTAGAATTAATTAAAGCAAATCTAATTGGATTATATTTTAAGTCCAAATGAATTATTAAACTAGGTACAGTAAATTTAACCTAGTAGTCCATGTACATAATTAATTTTTGGTCCATATTATAATTAAACTAGCCCAATGTTAAATTTAATTTCATGTAGCATGTGTTAGTAAATGTTAGCCCAATGGAATGAATTAATTGAGCCAAAATAAATTAAATGAATGAGTCCAATAGAATTAATTACTAAGTCCAAAGTGGAGCTCAAACTAGGTCAATGTATTGGTCAATATATATATATATATATATAATTGTAATAAAAATAAATCAAAATTGAGGGAGAAAATGCCATTTGGCCGGTTACCATAGGGTCCCACATGGGAGTAGATTTCAAATTTCATATGTTGTGATTTTGACTCCAAGGGTACAAGAGTGGTTGAACAAATCTACCAACCCTAGTCTTCTCATATAAGAAAATCCCTAGAATTTAGCTAATTTGAATTGTGAATATAAGATGAGATTGGTGATTTTGTATAGATATAGATTGTATAAGTATACATTTTGGATGATAGCCTTAGACTATAAATAAGTTCTTCACCAAGTTTTGCTAAGTTGGTTAGTCATTTGCTAAATTTTCCAAGTGAGAAGCTCTAGAACTTTAAAAAAAAAGCTAGAGAGTTTTGTAGGTAGTGTGACGCCCCCAAATTCGTGTTCCAAATACCCGGATCCGGTCATCACGATCCAATACAAACATTCACCTCTAAACAACATACAATAACTAAATGCGGAATAATAAACATATGTTGTTCATTCAAAAGGTGTTACTAGTCCCAAGATACGATAACCTTACACAAAAGTACACAAATACCCTTAATAAAGTACTTAGGGTTTATATTACACAACAGTTAATTTAATTAACTACAGGGCTGTATCTCGAAGTCTATTACTTCATCTTTCCTTTACCCTTGTTCTTTCCCGAAGTCTCGGGTTGCACTGCAATAAGGTTTCATGATATAGCAAGAGTGAGCAACTAGTTTGCTCAACAAGTTTAAATAACAACAAGGAACAATATATCATGAATGAAAGGGAATAGCTGAACAATTCAATATTGTGAATAACATAAGCAGGAATAATAAGTTGTTTTTAAAATTAGGATAGTCAAATAGACTATGAACTATAAATATCCACTGGAGTCAATAGCAGGTTGACCCAATGGTTACTACCAGAAATATGTACACGAGGGGATCAACCTCAGTACAATATGTGTATGCATAACATTTAATTTCCGTATTTTTGTACCTAACATTAGATATAGGGTACTCCCCTATAATAAAGGGGTGTTCATAATAGTCTAAGAATCCGCATCTTCAATGATTTGGATAGCTTTTAAAATCTTTAACATAAATGTCTAGCCGAACAATGGCTTAGACCTACTTTGAACAGTTCTTTAAACAATAGAACAATAATTAGGTACAAGCCAATGACTGTACAATCTCAAGTGCAACAAGTGCGATTAACAATAATATCTATGTGGAATAATTGTAAAGTAATTAAACCACTCAAAACATGCTTGGAAATAACAGTTCAAGCTTAAATAAATAATTTGCTCAATGAAATGAGTTTAGAGATAAGGAACTTGCCTGTCTGCTCAGCTACAATATATGTCTAGCTTTAACTAACTGGCTTTGAAAAGACCTAACATTAATAAAGTTGGTCTAATAATTAGTACGGCGTATTTGCACAACTATACGCTCACTAAGGTACTTATTTATCATATAAGTACTAACACATAATTTACGTTAGTCGAAATAATATTATTAACCTTATAGACCCTTAATCAAATTAGGTTAATAATTTAATAAGTTATAAAATATTTTTCTTAAGCGTTGAACACTTATTAAACCCTTAAACAACTTATTATAATTGTTTAATAAAAGTATAATTAAATTAAATTTATTTTATTAATTCAATCTCTATTTAATTACTATTTAATCTTGGTTAAATAGAAATTAATTAATTAACTCTAGTTATTATTTAAAATAAATAATAACTAATTGTACTTACTTATTATTTAATCATAATAAAAAAAATAATTATTGATTCATTTTAACCTTCTTTAATTTAATATTAATCAAATAATAATTAATTAATTAATTAACCTCACTTATTATTTAATTTAAGGAAATTAAATAATAGTTTACTAATGTTAATCCTCTTTAATTATTATTTAATGCCAATTAAATAATAATTAATTATTTAATTATTTTTAATTATTATTTAAGGTTAAATAAAATTTAATCTATTTATCCTTATTTATTATTTAAATTAAATAACTTAATTTCCCTTAATCATTATTTAATGCTAATTAAATAATAATTAATTACTTAATTATCCTTATTTATTATTTAATAATATTTAAATAATAAATAGTTAATTTATAAATTTTTATCTCTCTTTAATTATTATTTAATAGGCATTAAATAATAATTGCTAATTTATCATCTTTATTTATTATTAACATTTAAAATAATAAATAATAAATTTATTTAACTTAACCATGGTTTAGCTAACTAGATTAATATTTAAAATATTTAAATATTAAACTTATTGAAAAATATCCTCCCCAATATTCTTTTTGTATTATTATTATTTTTGTTATAATTTTAAATTAGTTTTTAAATATTTAAATTATTTAAATTTAACCCGAATGGCATTTTCGTAAGTAAGTTGAAAACTGATCCGAGGGCAAAATGGTAATTTTGCCAAGAAAAACACGGAGGGGCAGAATCGTAATTCTGCCAAAAATTTCCTACCGCGCATGGCGCGCGTTACTGAATTTTCGGGTCAAAACGACGCCGTTTCTGGAAAGCAGAAAACGGCTTCCGCGCATACGCGCGGAGTAACTTTTTACGGACACCAAACGACGTCGTTTGGCTCCGTGTCTTCGGTGAACAGTGCCTCGCGCGCATTGCGCGGAAACCCTTAAATTTTTTTCTACTTCACAGAATGTGAACAGTGACCAGAAATACCCACTTTAATAAAAACTATACCATCAAGTAAGCTTTAAATGCTCAATAAAAATCCAAAAAAATTACCAATTAACTTATATTAATTTATAACATGAAAAATTAATTTTTCATGATTTAATATCATTATTTTTTTATAAAAAAATTTTACATCACATAAACTACCACCAATCATAACTTTTTGTGTATAACTCCATTTTGAGTGATTCAAACTTTGTTTTTCTCATGATTTAATGTTCTATAATATTAGAACATCAAACCTAAGTTTTATAAAAATATTTTTGGACATAAATTCCAAAACTTGTTTACACACTATTAAACACATATTTTAGCATATAAAATATACCAAAATACAAACCAAACCTATTAAACTCAAGCATGACATAAATATTACAACTACACATTAATAACTATATTAACATGTTTATACTAACATGATGATTTATTTAATTTAAAAACAAAACTTTATTTAAAATAATCATTACCTTGATTTAATGGTTATTCTTCTTTTTCTTCTAAAATAAGTTGTGAAGTTTGAAGGCATGAACCAAGAACTCTTTCTCCTCTCTTAGTCTCTCAAATATATTTTTTTTCTACACTCTCAAATGCTCTCTAGCTTGAAAAATAGAAGAAGAAGAATGACTAACACAATGCTCCTAAATTGTAAGTATACTTACAATTTGGATAGATATAAAATCTATATCTATAAAAATTACCATCATGAGATAGCAAAGATACTTACACAAGAAATTTAGTCCATACTTAGTTGGTGAGAATTTCGTGGGAAAAGACTTTCTCAAAAATCAAAACAAGCAACCTAATATTAAATAAATGAAAAATAAAAGAAAATAAAAAAAATCATTTTCGCTCTCCTCACTCACATACACGGCTGATTCACATCTTCTTGTCCCAAAATTAGTGTCACATTGCTTTCTTTTTAATAATTAATAGTTTAATTAAGTATTTTTCAAGTGGGCCAATCATTGGACTTTAATTTAAAATACCAATTGGGCTCCTATTAAATTGTTTGGGCTACTAAATTATCAAATTTTATTATTCTACACTTGGGCTACTAATTGACCCATGTTGGGCTAATTTAATAATTTACACATTAATTATTCAATCCATGATTAAATAAATAATTAGATTGAATAAATAATTAAATATTCTAACTCATTAGTATTAAATTACTAAATGGACTAATAAATATTATTATTAATATTTCACATTATTTACATTAACTAATAATCATATTAATTAATTTATTATATTTAATTAACTCATTATATTCAATTTAATTGAATATTTAATTAATAGGAAATTTATCAATTATTTTGATATTAAAACTTTAGGGTTTGTTCACTAATTTAATAACATATTAGTGACCCCCCTTTAATTAATTTTAGTAATTAATTACATAATTATTTAATCACATAATTAATTAATCACATAAAAAGATTTAAATAATCTCGTAAAACTAACTCGTTGGAAATTAAATTAATAATTTAATTAATAATGACGTGGAAATTCTAGGACATTACATTCTCCCCCCCTTATAAAAATTCCGTCCTCGGAATTGTAAAAATAAGGTTACTCAAATAAAAACGGGTAATTCGTTCTCATATCCTCCTCTAGTTCCCACGTAGCTTATTCAATTGCGTGATTTCTCCAAAGTACTTTGACAGAATGAATTATCTTATTCCTCAGTTTCTGTTCCTTCCTATCGAGTATCTGAACAGGAACTTCTTCATATGATAAGTCCTTCTCGACTTGAATTGGTTCATAGGAGATAACGTGCTTGTAGTCCGGTTTATATGGCCGCAACACTGACACATGAAACACGTTGTGAATGTGCTCCAGTTCAGGAGGTAATGCTACCTCGTACGCCACTTCACCGACTCGCCTCAAGATTTCGAACGGTCCTATGAACCTAGGGCTCAGCTTGCCCTTCTTACCAAAACGGATCTTCCCCTTCCAGGGAGATACCTTCAGAAATACGAAACTGCCCACGTCGAAGTCCCGTTTTTGGCGATGCAAATCTGCGTACTTCTTTTGACGATCTTGAGCTGCTACCAGTCGATTCCTGATAAGTTGTACTGTGTCTGTAGTCTGCTGCACCATTTCAGGTCCAAGCATTCTTCGTTCACCGACCTCGTCCCAACACAACGATGTTCGACATTTTCTTCCATAAAGCGCTTCGTATGGTGGCATACCGATACTAGCGTGGTAGCTGCTATTGTAAGCGAACTCCACCAGTGGAAAATGGTCATCCCAACTGCCCTTTAGGTCCATTACGACCGCTCGGAGCATATCCTCCAAGGTCTGAATCGTTCGCTCGCTCTGGCCGTCAGTTTGAGGATGGTACGCTGTGCTCAACCTCAACTGTGTACCCATCCTTGCTTGCAGACTTTTCCAAAAATTTGACGTGAAGCGCGGATCTCTGTCGGACACAATCGATACCGGTACTCCATGTCGTGACACTATCTCCTTCACATAGAGCTTTGCTAACTGCTCCAGATTGTACCGTATTCTGATAGGTAGAAAATGAGCTGACTTGGTCAGACGATCCACTATTACCCAGATGGCGTCCAAACCTTTATGTGTCGGTGGCAAACCCACCACAAAATCCATCGTGATGTGCTCCCACTTCCACTCGGGAATCTCTAGTGGTTGAAGCAGTCCGCTCGGCCGCTGATGCTCTGCTTTAACCCGCTGGCATGTCAGACATCGACTGACACATTCTGCCACTTCCTTTTTCATATTCGGCCACCAAAAATATTTCCTTAAATCCTGATACATCTTCGTACTCCCGGGATGTACTGAGTACCTTGTACTGTGAGCTTCCTGAAGAATTTCTTCCCGAAGCTCCGGATCTAACGGTACCCAGACTCTCCCTTCAAACCTTAGCAACCCTGTGCTATCAATCTTGTACTTAAGCTCCTCGCCTTCAGCAAGTCGCTTCTTAATACTATCACAATCTTCATCCTTTTCCTGAGCCTCTTTGATCTTGTCTAATAAGGTTGGGCTTGCTGATACTGTAAATAACTTCTCGTCTGGCTCCATCGAATATTTGATCTCCAACTCCAAACGTTCAAAATCTCTCACCAACTCTTCCTGATTTGTTAGCTTCAACAACTTCTCCCTGCCTTTTCTGCTCAAGGCATCTGCTACTACATTGGCCTTTCCTGGATGGTACAGAATCTCACAGTCGTAGTCTTTGATCAATTATAATCATCGGCGCTGCCTCATATTCAACTCCTTTTGAGTGAAGATATATTTCAGGCTTTTGTGGTCTGTATATATCTCACACTTCTCGTCATATTGGTAGTGCCTCCAAATCTTCAGGGCAAAAACTACCGCTGCTAACTCCAGGTCATGAGTCGGGTAACCCTTCTCATAATCCTTTAACTGACGTGACGCATACGCAATGACCTTGCCGTGTTGCATTAGCACACAACCAAGACCCTTGTGTGACGCATCACTGTACACTACGAACCCTCCCGTGTCGTCCGGTAAAGCCAACACTGGTGCCTGGCTCAACCTCTTTTTCAACTCCATAAAACTTTCCTCGCACTTCTCCGACCAAACAAACTTCACAGTCTTTCGGGTAAGATTGGTCAACGGTGATGCTATCTTCGAAAAATCCTGAATGAATCTCCGATAATACCCCGCTAACCCTAAGAAACTCCTGATCTCAGTCGGCGTCTTCGGTTGTTCCCAATTGATAACTGCTTTCACCTTCGCTGGATCCACCGAAACACCGTCTTTGTCGATAACATGACCTAGAAACTGCACCCTCTGCAACCAAAATTCACACTTCGAAAACTTAGCGTACAGCTTCTCCCTTCTCAAAGCCTCCAATGCGATCCGTAAGTGTTCTGCATGTTCTTCCTCCGTCTTCGAATACACCAATATGTCATCAATGAATACGACCACGAACTTGTCCAAGTACTGCTTGAACACTCTGTTCATCATATCCATGAATGCCGCTGGTGCATTCGTCAGTCCGAATGACATCACTAGAAACTTGAAATGACCATAACGAGTTCTGAATGCCGTTTTCGGGATATCCTCCTCCCTCACCTTCAGTTGATGATAACCCGTCCTCAAATCTATTTTCGAAAAGTATTTCGCTCCCTTAAGTTGATCAAACAGATCATCAATTCTGGGCAGCGGATATCTGTTCTTAATGGTGACCTTGTTCAACTCCCGGTAATCAATACAAAGCCTCATCGAACCATCCTTCTTCTTTACAAACAGAACCGGCGCTCCCCATGGTGACACGCTTGGTCTGATGTAACCTTTATCTAACAGTTCCTGCAGCTGAACCATCAATTCTTTCATTTCTACTGGTGCCATACGATACGGCGCCTTTGATATCGGTGCGGTCCCCGGTACCAAATCAATAACAAACTCCACTTCTCTGTCCGGCGGTAACCCCGGAATCTCTTTTGGGAAAACATCAGCGAATTCCCGTACAACAGGTATCTGACTCAGTTCGCCCTCGACACGTTGAGTATCGACCACATGAGCCAAATAACCTACGCACCATTTCCTGAGCAACTTTCGTGCTTGCATCATCGTCAGACAACTTGATTGTCTCGGCGATTTACTACCGTAAAATATAACTTTGGACTTATTCGGAGTCTTTAAGTGCACACACTTCTTCTTACAGTCAATAACCGCCCCGTGACTCGATAGCCAATCCATCCCTAGGATTACATCAAACTCCCCCAGACGAATCGGTATCAAATCTACGTTAAGTCTAAACCCTCGTAATTCAGCACAAAAGTTCCTATGAATGTAGTCTACGGGAATGATTTCTTTGTTTGCTACTTCTACGTTCATAGGGTGTTCTAGCTTTTCTTGAGGTAAATCTAATCTCTTAGCAAAATCTTCAGAAACAAATGAGCAGGTAGCACCCGAATCAAACAATACATATGCATTAATATCATTGATCGGGATGATACCTGACACCACGTCCTTGGAGTCGACTGCATCCTGCACAGTCATGTTGAAGGTGCGCGCTATGGGTCGGTTGGCCTGACTGGCTGGCCCTCCAATGCTCAGCCTGTTGTTGTTGTTGTTATTGTTGTTGTTGCTGCTGTTGCCTCTGTTGCCACTCCCAGAGTCTCCCTTCCTCTTTGGGCAGTCCTTGGCATGATGATCGGTTGCTCCACAGGAGAAACATACTCCCTTCATCTTCTTCGGGCATTGTGGAGCCATGTGCCCTGGCTGTCCGCAGCTATAGCAAACACTATTCCCTTTCAAGCATTCGCCCGTGTGGTTCTTACCACAATTGTTGCATTTGCCTACTTTCTTAGCCTCTCCTCCAGATTTGTTACCTCCAGACGATTGACTCTCATTCCACTTTCGTTTATTAGGGTTGCTGCCTCCACTGCTCCCCGTCTTCTGTCCTTCATGACCTTTCTTCCTCTCCTGGTTGAATTTAGTTAGGGCCTCACAGTAATTAATTTAACATGCAATAAGCTAATCTAAGCATTTGTTTTTCCCTTGCCTTTATCCTTTTTAGAGCATTCTGGCTTAGCTGAAAATATATCATGATATAACAAGAGTGAGCAACTAGCTTGCTTAGCAAGTTTAAGATCAAATAAAATAAGTTATATCATGATTAAATGGGAAATAACATCATGAATTTTAACAATAGATAACAATTGTAAAAAAACAAGAATCAATATTCAGTAAAAGAATAGATTGACTCTTTACTGCTAAGTGACCTCTAAGGACCATGAACTGCTGCTAAAGGTAAAACAGACATATAAATCTGACACCTTGATAGTTTGGTACGCGAGGGATCAACCTCTTATACCCTATGTATATGCATAACTGTGAAGCCCTCAAATCTGGGTCTACATTACCCAAACTTGAGTCGTCAAAAGACTACAATAAAATCATTACAAAGTAGTACAACGTTCAGCAATACAATGTATAATAATACACAACTCAGTCTTCACTATTATTGTCACACTATTTTACAATACGTGAAAACTACGATAGCTATCCCTCGGACTCTCACTCCATCTCTCAGCTAGACCCAGCTACGTTTTCATCTCCTGTTAAAAAACAATAGAATGAAAAGAAAGGTTGAGCTCAAATAGCCCAGTAAGAAACATCATGACTAAGATAATGACGAATAAATTAACATTAGCCTTCAACAGTTGAGTTCTTGATAGAATACAATAGAGTACAAGGTTTATATCAAAAACTGCAGTTAAATTCTTGAACAACGTTCAGATCAATAATAGCAGCGAAATGAGCAATTTATTAGAAGGATAATGCAGACTGTAATGTCCACTTGCTTATCTTTTTCAGAAAAATATCATCAACTTTTATCATCTGAAATACCATTAGTCATGATAATACAAATTCACAGTTCCTGGTCATAATCATGCAAATCAACAGTTTATCTTTGCACTATAGGCCAAAGATATTCAATATAACACCAACAGTCATGATTATACCAGTATTCAGCCTTTTGTCATAATCATACCAAACAACAGTTCATCTTTACACTACGGGCCAAATAGAACTTTCACCACGTATCATAAAAGACACCAAACAAATGTATCGCCTTTAACCTATTATATCGCTTTTAACCTATCATCTATTCAACAATTATATCGCATTTGTGCCCCCGACCACAGATATTCACAACAGTTTGATTCTTGATGATTAGTACAAATAATAGTGATACAAATGATGAACAGAAGAAACATGATAAACAATAAGTATCGGAGGTTTACTTTGCGCAGATTCAAATAATGTCCAAATTGTCAACATGATGTGGAGTGAAATTTAAAAATGATATTCAAGATCCACAGTTCAGAATAACGGTTACAGTTCAATTGAAATGATATTAGATGAATCACAAACTATTAAGAAACATATAATCATTTCAGGAAACTTTACCAAATAGTACTTACCATAGTAAGTTAAGAGTATAAAAGAAATAATATCCCTTACTATAGTAAGTTTGAATAATGGAAGATGAAAAAGATAGTATCCCTTATGAGTATAAAGGAAAATAATATCACTTATGAATATGAAAGAAAATGATATTACAAACGAATATGGAATAAAAGTGTCATGGGATAATTCGTGTAGACAAATTATTTCCACAAGAGACAAATAAGAAATAAATACAAATGGTTATTCACCAACAAACGGTAATCCGCGCAGTAAGGTTATTCCCACAATTTAATAAAATTTGAATACGAATAGTTATTTACCAAACAGTCGGTAATCCGCGTAGTAAGGTTATTCTCAGATATTAATAAGGAATGAATACGAAAGGTTTTTCACCAACAGGCGGTAATCTGCGCCATAAGGTTATTCTTATAATTTAATATATGGAAATAAATGACACATCTTATGAGTAAAAATGAAATGATATTATTTTCGAGAATCAAAGAATGATAATCCCTTACCGTAGTAAGTTTAAGAGTATGAAAAAAAATGACATCCCTTATCTTAACACGTGACTAGATATTGATTTAAATAAGGTTGATCAACCTATATATTTATAATATAATTAGTAATTACCACATATAAATTTCAAAGTGTATGATAACTCGTATAATATGAACTATCAAAATTATATATATTTAACATAATTTTTGTAGTATAATATAACAACTTTAAAATAGTTTTTAAAATAATATTCCAAAACAAATCTTCCAAAGAGAGCTTTTAAAAATGAATCTTCTAAAGGAAGATTTGTGAATACTGTGAAAAATAAGAATTTATGAAATTACTACTTTTTAATAAAAGACTTACTTGAAAAATCCTGCACTCCTTTTGGCTTTCAAATATTCAAGATAACCTTACTATTCTCAGAGAAAACTCATAAAATACTTATAGAAAATTTTTATGTTTTAGGTGTGATTTTTCTATTCAGCTGAGCAAGTTATTTATAGGAGAAAAGAAGTTACTATGCATGGTAGGTGACAACATGCATGATGCACGTCTGCCTAATTTTTTTTTCTTTCTAAATTGGCAGCGCAGGCAGCTGCCAAACTCAACCAATTTCACATGCATGTTACTATTTAAATATATATATATATATATATATATATATATATATATATATATAAATTTTAAATTTATTTATTTATTCTTCTTGTAGGTCCTACATATATAATAAAATAATGCTACAACAATAATTCAACAATAATGTAATAAACACGTTACAGATTATTATTAATTTAATAATATAAATTACTGTGTATTTGCTACTGTGATAATTATTTGGTTCAATAATTTTAAAATACAGTGCAGCAACAATTATTGACTCAATGATATGAAATACAGTGTTATGACAATCATTGAATCAATAATGCAAAATATTATGCAACAACAATTATTGATGAATACTGTGCAATGACCACTTTATCAAACCAATAATATGAAATACTGTGCAATACCGTGTGCTACAGTAAAATACCATAAGTTATCGTATGCTACTATTCTTTTATCACCGGTATTTTTACAGTTTAAGAGTGATAACACCGTTGACTATTTTTATTTAAACAGACTACTTCTGTCGTTTTATATATCCGACAAATATTCCGTTGTGGGGTCCACCAATAATTAGTTATTTCGGCGCCGTCGTACGACCCGAATATTCCCCGACAAAACGAATATTCTTCAACAAAATGAATATTTTCTGACAAAATAAAATTTGCACATAACATCCTTAATTTTTAAATTTTGTCAATTTAACCACTTACTGTTTCATGAAAAAAGTATATATGAATAAAAAATAAATTTTGTATTTCATAAAATTCGGGGTCTTACAATAACATTCGGACATCTTGTGCAAGTTCGGTTTCCCGAATATAATACCCCTATATAGGGTTGTTCGTTCTCAGTCTCACTATAAGAATTCGCACTAACCAATGGTTTGGATAAGCTTTTAAAATATTCAATTTGATGAATTTAAACATGCATTGTCTGGCCGAAATAATTAGCTTATACATTCTTAAACAGTTCTTGAATTAATGAACTATAAAGCTTGCAAATGGACCAATTGCGAATACAATAATAATATCGATATGGAATAACTTTAAATAATTAAACCACTTAAAGCTCTGACAAATAAATGCAAGTGTAGAAATTTGCTCAATAATAATTGAATAAAGTTAGAGAACTTGCTCAATATAAAATTTGAGTAAGGTTAAGGAACTTTTCTCGTGTGTAGATTACTGCTAACCAATTCAATTCAATTTTCTCTAAATAGACCTAACATTTAACCAAGTTGATCTTTAAATTAGTATCATATATTCATTCATATGATAACCTCCATACATCTTACACATATAACACTTAACCAAATAATTATATAATTAAAGGTATATAAACATTTTGAAAATATTATCACCATTTGATAATATAAAACATATATTAATTTAATATAGTTCAAGCTCTTATATAATATTATTATCAATTTAACAATATTTTATTAGTCTTATAATATTATTAATAATTAACCTTATAATATTATTAATTATTTAATAATATTTTAATCATTATCTAATACTATTAATCATTTAATAATATTTTATCAAATTCTTAATATTATTAATCATTTAATAATATTTTATTCATATTCTAATATCATTAATCATTTAATAATATTTTATTCACTATATATTATTATTAATCATTTAATAATATTTTATTACTTTATTAATATTATTAATTATTTAATAATATTTTATTCAATTAATAATATTATTAATCATTTAATAATATTTTATTAATTTTCTAATATTATTATTCATTTAATAATATTTTATTAATTTCTTAATATTATTAATCCTTTAATAATATTTATTTTTATTTACATATTAAATTAACTAATAATTTTTAAACTATATTTATTGGATCTAAAAATAATAAAGTAATTTTTAGAACATTTTTCATTTTTCGAACCAACCCGACTTGGCAAAAATCAAAAAATCGGCTCAGCGCTGCCGGCGCTCGGAATGAACCGAGTCCAGCACTACTAGCGCTGTAAATAGGCCTGTCAACGAGTCGGGTTCGGATCGGATCGGGGGTGATCCGGATCCGATCCGTCGGGTCCTTATCGGATTCGGATCGGGTCCGGGTCCTTATCGGGTCATTTATATAATAAAATATATGCAAATTTTAACATTTAATATTTTTAAAAATATTATTAATTATTAATTATAACATTTAATATTTTTAAAACATAATTAAATATATAGTAAAATATATGTAAATTTGGCTAATCGGATTGGATCGGGTTATTATCGGATCGGATCAGGGGTGATCCGGATCCGACTAAACGGGTCGAATTCGGATTGGGTCCGGGTCCAGACCCGGTCCGTTGACAGCCCTAACTGTAAACAGAAGCCCCGAGCGTTGCCGGCGCTGAGTCAGCGTTGCCGGCGTTCGGGTGTTTTTCTTTCCAAAAGTAGGCAGATTTTCAACTTGAGTTATCTTTATTAAACACTACTACAAAATAGTAAAAAGATAACACTTAAAAAACGTTGTAATTTTCTCCTAGAAACGTCGAGGTTAAGGGTGTCATCTATTTGACCCATTTTATACAACGTTTTTAAAACGTTGTAGTTGGCTCATAATACAACGTTTTTTACTAAAAAACGTTGTACATTGTCTTTAAATAAATACTAAGATGCTTGAAAACGTTGTAGATGGTATCATTCCACAACATTTTCTGGTATAAAACGTTGTAGTTTGATACATCACACAACCTTTAGACTAATTTATACAACGTTTATAAGATGTCATCTATTGTAGTACGTTTAGACAACGTTTTTAAAATGTTGTAGTGTAACATAAAAATGTTGTAATATATCTTTGTTAATACATTACACAACGTTTAGGCTCATTTATACAACGTTTTAAAGGTGTCTTCTATTTAGCACATTACACAGTAGTGGTGCACCTGCAATGTTGTACTCGTAGAACTGCTAATATTAATGCAATGATATATAGTTAAAAATACTCGAAATTCTCATTTAAAGCCAAAATGTATCAACCATTTTCAATTTCAAAATACATCCAATAATACCATTCGTTTATAGTTTCAAATTATTACATCCACAAAATATACCAACTATCCACAAAATATACCAAATTAACTGTGGCGCACTACTACCTAATCATGTGCAAAAAAGTCTTCTCCCAAAATATATTAATCTAAATTAACATGTACATCCACCATTAACTCCCAAAATAAATATCTAAACCTCTAAGCAGTTCACTACGCCGTCATAGTTCAAAAAACCTATGTATCAAAATTCATGGTTATCAACAGATATAACCTGGATGTATTTTTCAGCAGAATTGGTTCTGCTTGATGAAGAATTAACTGCTTTAAGCTGGTGTAACGGAATAACTACCTATATCAGAGAAACAGACGATGTGTCAGTTAATAGTACAGAAAACTAAGGATGATTAAATTCAGAACTAGAAAAAGAGGCACTGAGAGTCAGTAATATTGACCCTGAAAGACAATCATCTTATATCTTAATGCTGAGAGAGTGACAATAGTAGAAAGGCAATCATTACACTGTTTCCCATTGAATCTCGTATAGCATGTCAGTAATATTTCACATCACAAAAGCAGGAACATAAGGACCAAATCAGAATTTCTTTAATTATTAGTCAACAAAAAAAATAACTACAAATTGTATAACTTAAAAGGACAGAAGTGATACAGTTCCCAACTGTTCTATATGCTATATATACTCCCTTCAAAGTGAAAAGTAATCTTGCAAAGCTGTTGGCGCATAATTCTTCAAAAATTCAGGACGAAGATCTTGTCAGTGTATATATATATATATATATATATATATATATATATATATATATATATGATGTTGCATCTCTGCTTTATTCTATTGCTGTGGCAGTGAGTGAATTGAAGCTGATAGCATGCAGTATGAGATAATTATATTAAGCCATCATCTCCACCAATCATGTTACCTTGGGACACATGACAAGTTAAATACCTATGTACTTTCACACACACACACACACACACACACACACACAAACTTGCATACACAAACATATACATATTTACAAAAATAAAATAAGAGAATGAAGAGGGTCTGTAAAAAGCACTATATTTAGCAAAAAAGGGAAGGCAAAAACACACAGCAAGTTCTTAAAATAATAAATAGTGAACTGAACCTACAAAGTTATATTAGCAGGCCTACTAAGACCTCAACCAGTTTGGACAGAAGTTTGCAAAAGGAACATCAATTATTTATTAAGAGTAGTGATATAAGTCTGAAAAACTAATTGCCAAGCAGTATATATTAGGACTTACCAATATCGGGAGAAGTTCACAAGCATTTGAAGGAAGTCCAGCCCCATCGGCCATCCAAGGTTCTGCAGGTGATCTGTTGTTATGAACCGTCTTTGCTCCAGAAATTATTAGCTCAGTCAACCTAGCCTGGGACAAAAGTTTGGGGAGGGGGTGGGGGGTAATATAAGAAAATTACCATTACAGAATAATTTTAAACATTCTGGTAATAACGTTGTGCCAATCTTTTGAAACAATGACACCCTAAATTAGATGGGTCAAAAATATTAACAAGTAAATAGCACCATCATACATCTCAAAATTCCAACACTTGAATTGACACCAACTTAGTAATAGTTTGACAGTGATATATCTATCACCAGATCTACAATTTTGCTCTTAACTTCATAGAAAAGCATAGCAAAATAATGCGGTAAAAGGAGCAGGAGAAACCTTAGCTTCTTCAATCTCGATACTGGCATTGTCAAGTCCATCCAACATAGAGGAGTCCTTGCGGACAAGTGAAACCTTTGGAAGATAGCATATAGCATGTCAGTCATCTAAAGTACAAGTCAACAAACACAAAAAAATTCTGAGAACAATGATACAAACCAGGATTGGCGTTAATTGTCCTTCTAAATCAAGGAGGCCTTTTGCGAAGGCAGCCACAGACATCTGTCAGCAAATATTCAACCTCCACCTTCATGGCGACCACCTCCTCCGTAGCCGCCACCACCTCCGCCATATCCACCCTCACGGCCAGATCTGACCAGATCTACACCAAACAAATTTTCATCAGATCTGACCAGATCTACACCAAACAAACAGTATACACAAACAAATATACATATAAAGACCGAAATTTGGAAATCGATCAATCTTCGCCTCATGAAAAAAGAGGAAGATGAACGTACCGTTTTAGATCAGTAAAAGTAACATTAGTAACAGTTGTAACCATATAAATCTCTAGGGCTCTAGCTTAAATACAAATACAGATAGAGAGAGAGAGAGATGAATTCACTTGGAAGATTCAAAATGCGTAGATTGTTTCTCTCTCTATAATGTTTTTTAATAATCAGAAAGTATATATCCTCCGTGTTTTAATTTTAAGTTTTCACTTCCGCGCTATTTTTTTTAAGCTCCGTGTTTTTTAAATAGATAACATTTTCTTAAAAAAACGTTATAAATTTCAAACAAATTATTGCCCCTTATAAATACATAACGTTTTTGCATATGTATCTATAACGTTTTTTGAAAAAACGTTGTAAAAAAAAACACCACAACGTTTTTTACAAAAACGTTGTTGTTTAAGTGTTATCTTTTTACTATTTTGTAGTAGTGAAAACTTGAATAAAATGAAATCTATACATCCAAATGACACAAACTCAGTTTTGTTATCTTCTTAACTTCTTGTTTTATAACATTTCATGGTTCGATCATATTTTTGAGAACGTTTTGACACAAAATTTAAGATCGGACCATCTAGGGTTTTAAAACGCCATATGTTGCGAAAAAAGCCATAACTTCTTCATTTTTTTTCATATTTTTGAAAGATTCAATTTTGATTTTTTTTATAACTCATATATGTAACTTTTTAGCCATAGAAATCCATTTTTCAACTTGTACATTTCAAATTACAACATTAAATAACACATAGTCATCTAGGATTTTACCAGTAAAACACAATATGAACTTTTCTTCTAATTCTTTGCATACCACATATACAAATACATGTATTAAATATATCAAACCATGAATCTACCAATATATCATAGTTTTAAACTTCTAGTTCGCCAAAATAACTTTTGATCGGTTAAAAATACTTTTTGACCATAGAAAAGATATGTAGACAACAAAAATGAATTAAAAAGGAGATAAAGCACTTTTAAACCTTATGCTCTTGGATACTCTTCTTATCTTGAAAATGAACTTAGCTAGAGACTTCACCTTGGCTTCTAGATGTACACTCCTAGTGTAGTGCTTCTCAAGCTCTCAATGTCTTTCTAGCTTCTCTTTTAAAACCCTAGAATTTCTCTCTATTTTTCTCTTTAGAAAAGGAATAATGAGCAAACTCTTCTCCATACAATAGAAGCTTTTATTTATAACCAAGAGTTATCATCCAAAATGTAGACATACACAATCTAAATCTCTACTTTTTTACTAGCTTATCTTATCTACACAATTCAAATTTAGCTAAATTTTAGGAATTTTCTTACATGAAGAACTTGAGTTGGTAGCTTGGCTCAACAACTCTTGTACTCTTAGATTCAAAACTAAGCAACATAAAATTTGAAATCCACCCCAAGTGGGTGTGAGGACCCGAATTTTGGATTTTCTTAATAAAGTTAAATAAGAATTTAATTAACAGAATTGTCAAAGATTGCTTAAATTATTTATGATTGATATATTTAAAGTGCGTGATGGGATTTAATAGATAAAGTAAATCTGTATAGAGATGATGATAAATGGTGTGGAATTATTATAGTGTTATGTGGTAATGTGAAATATATGATTTAGATATGTGTGTGTGTGTGTGTGTGTGTGTGTGTGTGTGTGTGTGTCTATATATATATATATATATATATATATATATATATATATATGTGTGTGTGTTCAAAATGTTATTGATTATGGAAATAAAAAGGGATTAATAATTAAATTAATCCGAAAATTTATAAAAGGTTAATGAGGGAGTTAGTAAAATGGTAATTATTGATTTTAGATTTAATCAATAATTATGGAGAAAGTGTATAGATTAATTAAGAAGAAAAATAATTATATAAAATATATAATAATAAATTATATAATTTATATAAGGAAACTAAAGTAATGTCTGAAGAAAATAATAATTATATAAATTATATAAGAATAATTATATAATTTATATAAGTAGAGTAAATTGAATAAGGATGGAAGAAAATTTTTATAAATTGTACTTTGAGAAAAAATGGAAATTATTTAAGGAGAAAATAATTATATAAATTATATAATAATAAGTTATATAAGGAAAGTTAATGTAAATAGTAAGGAAATGAAAAATAAATGAGAAAAATGAATGTTTTAATTTATTAAAAATTATGTTTATGTATACAAAAAAAATTATGAGTTTTATGGGAGATAATATTTCAGAAACGTAAACATGTTAATATAACATGTTGTCCAAGAAATGAAGTGAAAAATGCATGAAAATAATTTTTTTATATGTCGTATGAATTATTTTATGAATTTTGGAGGTATAAATTATATCATATAATTACATGCATGTTATTATGCGTTTACAAAATTTGTTAAGTAAAGTACCCAAAAAGGGTCTAAATATTAATTATAAATCATGTTATGATTTTTGGTGAATTAAAATAAATATTTTATATATATTATATAAAATATTTATTACACGAAATAATTACGTAATGTATTAAAATTCTTAATTTTTGCATGTTGGTTTATCCGAATAAGCTTAAGTCGGTTATGGGCATGAGGCGGTGGAATTGATTTTAGTTTTAAAATTTGTTAAGTTACTTTGAGTTATAATAAGGATAACTTTACATACACTACAATCAAACACTATTCCAAACACTACATACATCTTAACCATTAAAAAGTGGGACTTGACACGGATTTCTGTATCAGGCCCCATCTTTCAATGGTTTAGATCATTTTGTTGTGTTCCATGTTGTGCTCCATGTTGTGTACTTATACTTATTCTTATAATAAAAAGGAAAGAAAAAACTAAGGAAAGGAAAAAGAAATAATAAGAAACAAAACACACTCTCTCTATTTCTTCTTCCAACCAAGAGTCACCGTGACTGCTGGAAAATTTCATAGTCACCGAGAGGGAGGAAACTTTGGTGCCATACAAGTGAAAACAAGCTTCATAAGAGGGATATCAAGCTTTGAATATATAAAAATTAATTTATATGATTTATTTGTGCAATTATGGTGATAATATAATTTTGAGAAAAATTAGTAGATAATTAGAATAATTATTCTAAATAATTTATGGATGTATATCTATGAATTTTATGATTTTTGGTGTAATTATGTTGTGAAAAAAATTGAACAAAAATGGAGAATTTTTGAAAAAGTTGGTCTACTCTTCGCGGAAAAAGGAAGGAAGAAGAAAAGGGTCACCCGCGCATCGCGCGGGCCATTTTTTTCGGAACTGGCGACAAAACGGTGTCGTTTTGGAGTCGGGAAGGCCGGGTCGCGCCATGCGCAGCGGCCAATTTTCCAAGCAGGGGACCGAACGACGTCGTTTGCTGTGAAGAGGGGGGACGCACACCATGCGCGGACGTGAATTCTGGGCGGAATTTACGTTTGTGCCCCTGACTTTTTCAACTAATACCGAGCATGTCCCTTGCCCTCTGAAATGACGAAAATAGCCCTGAACTTTCCGGGGAAATGCCAAGTGTGTCCCTAAGGTCGCGGAAATTACTAAAATACCCCCAAAAAATAGTTTTTAATTAAATAAATATTTAAAAATTGTTTAAAAATTATAGAAAAATACTAAAAATATAGAAATGATATTTGGGCATTAAATTTAACATTTTTGTAAAAATATTAAATATTGGGAATTAATATTTAAATATTTTAAATATTAATCTATTAAGTTTAAAAGTTAAAAACATGATTAAATGAAAATTCGGACAACCAAATATGCTAAATTTTATCTGGTAAGCCGGGTTGTCCGCATTGAATGTGTTTTATATTTAGTTAAATTAATATATTGAGGGTCGAGGTTAATATAATTAACCATATTATTTAATAATTGACTTGGTGCCCTACAATAAATCGTCGGGTAGGGTTAATTACATTATAAATGATATTAATTAATTAAATTAATATCACGAGGAGATAAATAATTATTATTTGATTATTTTATGATCATAGGTTGTACGAGAAGAATTATAGAATGGGTATTTATTAATTCCACAATCCAGGCAAGTTCTTCAGTACTTTTATGTTAAATGTTCATATGTTATGATATGTTAGTTCTTGTTTCAAATGCATATAAATTATGTGTTATGTGATCTGTGGATAATATGACAATGATGTGTACTTTGTGGTATGACACACAGAGAGTATGTTATGCTATGTGCTACGTGAAGCATGAAATGTGTAAACTGTTGAACTTGCTGAGCTGTTGTGCTCATTACTTGCATAATATACATTTTTGCAGGAAAAAATATAAATTTCAAGAATATCGGATTATGTTAAAGATGGATCAACTTAGAAGGTTGTAAATGAAATTGTTATAATTCAATGTGGATACATTTGCTAAGTTTATATTTGTAACACCCCGAACCCGCTACAGGCCCGTAGTGTCACATGCCGCAAGCACAAAGTTCGCAAGGCAACAATATCAAAAGCGCAGCCCAAAAACAACACAACGATACTAGACTTAAAATCCAACAATCTTTCATTATCAAATTTCACCTGAGTTCAAAAACTAAATACCAAAAACATAACTTCGGAGACGCAGCTCCCTTAAACAAAAGTCTTATCAAATTCAAAATACTAATAACGCCATAACTAAAAGGACTTCAGCCATCCACAAAAGCATCCACATTGTTCGACTCTTAACAATGGACCCTGTAAAAGTTAATGTAAGGGTGAGCGGTGAAGCCCAGCAAGTAACAATCTTCACTATTTAGGTGGATCAAGTACTATTTGCAAAACACTTTTTCGAAATACCTTTTGTTCAATAACAGTAATAAATATACCTTTTTGAAATAACATTTTCTTGTTCAATAACAATAGTCAATATTTACTTTCAAAATCAAAATCAATAATTACAAAATACAATTCAAAGACAAATTTCGATAAGCTCAATATATTCGATCAACGATTTCGATAAGTTCAATATATTCGATGTATCTTTTAATCCACAGAACGACTAAGGTTACAGCAGCCCTGTAACACGGCCCTTATGTTCGATAATGTCAATGATACGCCCCCTACTAAGGTATCTTATCATGCACGCGCCCCGAAGAGCGCCCCCCGAAGGGTATCTAATGGTGTGCGCCTTAGTAGGTCCTAAATTGTTCCGGAACTAGCGTAAACACTAACGGTTTCAATACATAGTCGGACTGAGGTTTCTAAAAGCAATTTCTCAATATTTTCGATATTCAAAACTATACTTATTTCACAGTTCAAAATCATATAATCTCATTTTCTAAATCAAAATTCTATTTTAATACTTGATCCGAGTTTTTAACAAAATATAAGTGTAACATTTTCATTCAAATGGAAGCCTTAAATAAAGAATAACAATATTTGAAACAATACATTTAGGCATCCGAATAATTTCTAAAGCATACATAATTATAAAAGAAAATTTTAAAATACTAAATAGCTCGGAAAGTCACTTACCTCGATATCGCTGAACACAAAATTAATAGTTGAACAGATCCTAAATATAAATTCAGGACAATTAAACGTTATTAGAATAATTTTATTATGCAACATTCTTCTTATTCATTTTAAAATAGCTATAAGTATATCTTAAAATATTCTTTCAATCTTTAATCATTTTCCAAACAATTAAACCATTATTCCAAAACTTTAAAGTTACTAAAATAATAATCTAAAACAATACTTAAAGTCAATAATATTAATCCAAAACTATTTACTATTAATCTAAATGCAAAACAATAATTAAAATCAATAGTACTAATCCAAAACTATTTACTATTAATCTAAATGCAAAACAATAATTAAAATCAATAATACTAATCCAAAACTATTTACTATTAATCTAAATACAAAACAATAATTAAAACTACAAAAATAACAACAATGCAAAAATACTAATTACCAACAAAATATACTAAATACTAACTAACAAACTAAATACAATACTTAAAACAATAATAACAATGCAAAAATTTAAATAAGAACATACCCGAAAAATACGAGTACCGAAAATTGCCTACGCCCTCGACACTGGAAAAATTTAACTAAGGAGGTCTTTTATAAAAACCCCTCTCACAACAAAGCCTTTCTCAAAATGAAGGTCTTACTTGTTGGTGGCTTAAAACCAAAGGGGTAGAGTTATATTTATAGCTAAAGGAAGGAAAATATTTTAGGAGAGTGGGTGATGTGGGACTTTTCATAAAAGTAACCGGGTATTACATTACCTCCCCCTTAAAAAAATTTGATCCTCCAAATTTCAAATCATAAGCGTATATCTAAAAATAACATGTTCAAATACCAAAATAGTTACATACCTTAATACTGGTTGCCTGAAAGTTGAAACACACGTCCTCGAGTTAGCCTTGGACTTGCTATAGTTACTTCCTCCTTCCTTGCATCTTCTTTAGGTGGAGGGTTCTTGGGACATTGCGCAATTTTATGACCTAACTCTCCACAATGAAAGCACGCACCCGTATTCCAATGACATTCTTTGTCTGGGTGGTTCCTACCACATCTCCCACATTTTAATTTGTCCTCTTGGTTTCTTTGATTCTCTCGAAATCTAACAGTTTGGGTATTTATCTTTTTCGTTGGTCCCCCATAGATCGACTCTCCCCCGAATGACTCATCTCTCTTTCGATTGCCGTTCTTTCCATTCTCAATTTCTATTAGGCCCTTCTCAATTACTAACGCCTTATGAAGCACCGCATCATATGTGGGTAACTCAAAACACGCAACACCATGCCTTATGTCGACACGTAACCCGTCCTCTAACCTATGGGCTTTTGTCACCTCATCTGGTATTAAGGTCGGTGCATACTTAGCGAGCTTCGCAAACTCGGCTTCATATTCAGCAACCGTCTTGTTCCCTTGTTCTAGCCTAATGAATTCCCTCTCCTTTTGTGCTCGAATTGTTCTAGGAAAGTACTTGTTGGTAAATGCCTCTTTGAACATGGTCCAAGTGTAGGGTACGGGATTTCCCTCATGCTTCCTTTTCTCCATAAGCCACCAATCATAAGCCCCACCCTGCAGTTGGTAAACCGCCAACGTCACCTTATTAATTTCAGTGCTCCCTAACAAGTCAAACGCCTTCTCCATTTCCTGAATCCACTTATCAACGATAGCAGGGTCTGTAGTTCCTTCAAATATGGGCGGGTTCAATCGCTTGAATTCTGCTACTATACCACGTTGCCCAGACTGTTGATTTTGTACTAATTGGGCTAAGGTATTAACTAGCTGAGTCATACCATCAGCGCCACTATCATTGTTAGTAGAGTTACTTCTTCTAGGCGGCATTTTCTACACAATAAAGCAATCCCCACTAAACAACACTATACAAAACTAGTATCAAAACATATATCAATTTATTCAATAGTAAACGAAATACTAATCCGTAAAAATTTAAGTTCAAAATGCAAAATAACAACTAATCAGACAATGCAAATATTTTTCACCGTATTCTATCTCTCACTCCAAATTCTTAAATTTAGTCAAGACTATACCCACAGTTAACTCCCAAAATCACTCCCCAGGGAATGTGTAGGTTTTTCAACCTAACACACTACGAGGGGCCACCGCTCTGATACCAACTCTGTAACACCCCGAACCCGCTACAGGCCCGTAGTGTCACATGCCGCAAGCACAAAGTTCGCAAGGCAACAATATCAAAAGCGCAGCCCAAAAACAACACAACGATACTAGACTTAAAATCCAACAATCTTTCATTATCAAATTTCACCTGAGTTCAAAAACTAAATACCAAAAACATAACTTCGGAGACGCAGCTCCCTTAAACAAAAGTCTTATCAAATTCAAAATACTAATAACGCCATAACTAAAAGGACTTCAGCCATCCACAAAAGCATCCACATTGTTCGACTCTTAACAATGGACCCTGTAAAAGTTAATGTAAGGGTGAGCGGTGAAGCCCAGCAAGTAACAATCTTCACTATTTAGGTGGATCAAGTACTATTTGCAAAACACTTTTTCGAAATACCTTTTGTTCAATAACAGTAATAAATATACCTTTTTGAAATAACATTTTCTTGTTCAATAACAATAGTCAATATTTACTTTCAAAATCAAAATCAATAATTACAAAATACAATTCAAAGACAAATTTCGATAAGCTCAATATATTCGATCAACGATTTCGATAAGTTCAATATATTCGATGTATCTTTTAATCCACAGAACGACTAAGGTTACAGCAGCCCTGTAACACGGCCCTTATGTTCGATAATGTCAATGATACGCCCCCTACTAAGGTATCTTATCATGCACGCGCCCCGAAGAGCGCCCCCCGAAGGGTATCTAATGGTGTGCGCCTTAGTAGGTCCTAAATTGTTCCGGAACTAGCGTAAACACTAACGGTTTCAATACATAGTCGGACTGAGGTTTCTAAAAGCAATTTCTCAATATTTTCGATATTCAAAACTATACTTATTTCACAGTTCAAAATCATATAATCTCATTTTCTAAATCAAAATTCTATTTTAATACTTGATCCGAGTTTTTAACAAAATATAAGTGTAACATTTTCATTCAAATGGAAGCCTTAAATAAAGAATAACAATATTTGAAACAATACATTTAGGCATCCGAATAATTTCTAAAGCATACATAATTATAAAAGAAAATTTTAAAATACTAAATAGCTCGGAAAGTCACTTACCTCGATATCGCTGAACACAAAATTAATAGTTGAACAGATCCTAAATATAAATTCAGGACAATTAAACGTTATTAGAATAATTTTATTATGCAACATTCTTCTTATTCATTTTAAAATAGCTATAAGTATATCTTAAAATATTCTTTCAATCTTTAATCATTTTCCAAACAATTAAACCATTATTCCAAAACTTTAAAGTTACTAAAATAATAATCTAAAACAATACTTAAAGTCAATAATATTAATCCAAAACTATTTACTATTAATCTAAATGCAAAACAATAATTAAAATCAATAGTACTAATCCAAAACTATTTACTATTAATCTAAATGCAAAACAATAATTAAAATCAATAATACTAATCCAAAACTATTTACTATTAATCTAAATACAAAACAATAATTAAAACTACAAAAATAACAACAATGCAAAAATACTAATTACCAACAAAATATACTAAATACTAACTAACAAACTAAATACAATACTTAAAACAATAATAACAATGCAAAAATTTAAATAAGAACATACCCGAAAAATACGAGTACCGAAAATTGCCTACGCCCTCGACACTGGAAAAATTTAACTAAGGAGGTCTTTTATAAAAACCCCTCTCACAACAAAGCCTTTCTCAAAATGAAGGTCTTACTTGTTGGTGGCTTAAAACCAAAGGGGTAGAGTTATATTTATAGCTAAAGGAAGGAAAATATTTTAGGAGAGTGGGTGATGTGGGACTTTTCATAAAAGTAACCGGGTATTACAATATTGATATTTTGTATGTACATATATGTTGGATTCAGATAGGATGAGTAGAATTAAAATGTGAAATGTGATTGTTCAAGATAATTGTTACGATAAAGGGTATTATATATTCAATTATGAAACAAAGAGAATTTGTATGGATATAAACAATAGTAAATTTTGAATGTTGAGCTTTACGACACTTGTAATAGAAAAAAAAAGTAAAGGTTGAGATCCAGGGACTAGAATCGAGACAATAAGTTTTAAATGTCAAATATTTTAATATAATGATAGAGAAAAAAAAAATTATCCCGAAAAATATGGTAATTGATGACTGTAGAGTCAATTAATGGATTTAGTGAAGTGATTAAAGATTTATTAACGAATCAAAATTTGGACGATAAGGAAATCATGTTTAATAAACATGAAATTTAAGGTAATAAGGTTGGTCGAATTTCAGGGTCGTTATAGTGGGGCCCCCATGTGACCAGCCAAATGTCCTTTTTCCCTTTAATTTTGATTTATTTTTGTTGTTATTATGTACATATATATATATATATATATATATATATTGAGCAACACTTTGACTACTTATTGAACTCCACTTTGGACTTAGAAATTAAATATGTTGGGCTCATTCATTTAATTTATTTGAGCTCAATTTAATTATTCCATTGGGCTATCATTAAATAACATATGTTACATTTAATTAAATCAAGCATTGGATTAGTTTAATTATTAAATGGGTCATAGTTTAATTAACTACATGGACTACTAGGTAAATTTATTTGACCTAGTTTAATACATCATTTGGACTTATAATATAATTCAATTAAACTTGCTTTAAATAAATTCTACCACCTTGCTTCATTACTAGATAAATATACACATACACAAGTATATTCATTCAATTTATTTAATGCATAATTAATTAGTACAAAAATTTTAATTCATTGATAATTATTTAATAATTATAATTACAATGACATATAGAAATCGTGGTCATTACATTCTCCCCCTATAAGAATTCCGTTATCGGAATTACAAATTTAAAAATGCTCAAAAAGGTTCGGATAGTTAGTCCTCATCTTTTCTTCAAGTTCTCACGTAGCTTCCTCAGCGTTGTGGTTCCTCCAAAGGACTTGACAGAATGTATAATCTTATTTCATAATTTCTGCTCTTTCCTATTTAATATCTGGACAGGAATCTCTTCGTATGATAAGTTTTTCTCAACTTATATTGGTTCATAAGATATCACGTGCTTGTAATCAGGCTTGTAGGGTCGCAACACTGACACGTGAAACACATTGTGGATATGCTCCAGTTCAGGAGGTAGAGCTACCTCGTACGCCACTTCACCCACTTTATTCAATATTTCGAACGGTCCTATGAACCTCGGACTCAATTTTCCTTTCTTCCCAAATCTGATCTTCCCTTTCCAGGGAGACACTTTCATAAACACAAAACTTCCTACTTCAAAATCTCGCTTCTGTCGATGTAGATCTGCATATTTTTTCTTTCGGTCTTGAGCTGCTACTAGCCGAGCTCTTATTACTTTGATAATTTCTACAGCCTGTTGAACCAATTTTGGCCCCAACAGTCGACGTTCTCCTATCTCATCCCAGCATAGAGGCGTTCTATATTTCCTCCCATATAAGGCTTCAGAAGGCGGCATGCCTATGCTCGCATGATAACTATTATTATATGCAAATTCAACTAACGGTAGATAGTCTTCTCAACTGCCCTTAAAATTCATCACACAGGCTCTGAGCATGTCTTCTAATGCCTGAATTGTTATCTCATTTTGCTCATCTGTCTGTGGATGATACGTTGTACTCATTCTTAACTGCGTCCCCATTCTTTAAGCGCGGATCTCTATCTGACACAATTGATACCGACAGTCCATGTCTCTAAACTATCTCTTTGATATATAGTTTAGACATTACCTTGTAAGCATAGATGGCTCCATGAGTAATGAATGTCGTCTTCGGGATATTGTTTTCGTGCATAATAATTTGATTGTACCCGGAGAAAGCATCTAGGAAGCTCATGACAGTATGGCCTGAGGTTGAATCGATTAATTGATTTATGCTCGATCGGGACTGGATAGTAATCTTTAGGATATGCCTTGTTCAAGTTTGTATAGTCCACACACATCCTCCACTTCCCGTTATACTTCTTAACCAGCACCACATTGGTGAGCCATTCTGGGTAGGCAATTTCAAAGATAAAGTCAGCAACCAATAATTTTTCAATTTATTCATCTATTACCTTTTGTCACTCGGGAGCGATGTTACGTCTCTTCTGTTTTACGGGTTTAGAGCTCAGGTTGACACTTAGTTGATGCACAGCTACGGTGGCTGGAGTCCATGCGAAGATGTTAGAATATTCTATATTGTTTTCTCGTCACTCCCTTGAAATAAAGAAATTTCTTCAGTATCTTCCGCAGGTGTTGCGATTGGCTCAGTACATCATTCGGTGAAGGGTTCAAGTTTGATTTTCATTCTTGTTTTTGGCTTACTGACTCCAATAGAAGATGCCTGAATGGTTTAAAAATAACACTTGCGAGATAGATATTGACCACCGACTGCCTCCCTAATCCCTTTTTTGGTTAAAAATTTCATTTTTAGATGCGGGATTGAGGTAACTGCTTTGAGTGCTGACAAAGTTGTTCTTCCCAGGATAGCGTTATAGTTACTTTCCACTTGAACTACATAGAATCGAACCATAATGGAGGCTTGCTTCGGGGGAGTCCCAAAAATCACTGGCAATTCGATCATCCCTACTATACGGACTGGATTATTTCCAAACCCGTACAAGGGGGACTCATTGTAGATCTCCAGCTTCCTTCCCCCCTCCCAAGTCCAGGTGATTATACGCTCGGCTATAGAGTATATCGACTAAACTTCCATTATCAACGAGCATCCATTTCATGTCTATAGTTCCCACCAGTGCGAAAATGACCAGGGCATCCTGGTGATGTATGACCATCCTCGAAGGGTAATTGTCATCAGAGAAGGTGATGGGGTCGGTTTTGATGTTATGTTTGTCGGATACTTGATGAACCTCTCTAACAAAAGCCTTTCTCTTTCTGTTAGAAAGGGTGGAGATGGAGCCTCCGAAAATAATATTAACAACACCTCTTGCCTCAGAAGGGGGAGACGACTCAATACGATCGAAGGGTGATGGCCTGTAGGACTCGGTGACATAACAATCAAGATTACCATTTCATACCTGTTTTTTCTAAGAAGTCTTTCAACTGGTAGCAGTCTTCAATATCATGCCCCTTTGCTTCATGATATGCACAATATTTGTCCCCGTTTTTCTGTCTTGCGAAAACTCGGATTTTCGAAGGCTTTTCATAGAAGGGTGGAATTTTGATTTCTTTGTCGATATTGCTTTTATTGGTGTTCAGCGGTGTGTAGTCCTTGTCGTTGCCTCTGTTGCTTCTATCATTCGGGGAATCATTTTTCTGCTACCGATCTTCATTAGAGTCCTTTATGCCGTTTTCCTTCTTACCGTTGGATTTCTTATCGGCATTATCGCCTCCGGGGTCTCTCTGGTGAAAATCACCTATGTTTTTTGAAAAACCCCGAAGATTGGTGAGTGCCTCTTCTAACTCCATGAACTTGTCGAATACTTCATAAGTCTCAGATAAAGTTTTTGGGGCCCTTGAGATGAGCTCTTCAATCAACCTGCTAGATTTGTCAACATTTAATCCCATAGTCAAAAACTAGATTACCTGTTTCGGGTCGATCCCATTGATCTCAGAAACTGCCTCCCGGAACCGCTTGACGTACTGCCGAAGAGTTTCATTCGGCCTTTGTTTCACCTGTAGGAGGGATGTCATCATTCTGGCTTATCTTTTGTTGTTGCCGAAGCGAGTGTGAAATTGGTTTTATAACTCTTCCCACGAATTAATTGATCAAGATGGAAGGGAGATGACCCACTCCCTGACAGTTTTCTTTAGGGTGGATAAAAATAGGTGGCACATCGCCACTACATCATGGTCGTGAAAGTGTATGGCCTGTTCGAAAGAATAGGTTTAATCATGGGGGTCTCTCATTCCGTTGTACATCTTTAGGGTAGGTACCTTGCGACTTTGGTCAATCTTTGCTTCTTCTAGAGCTTTTGAGAATAGGGAGAACCAGGCCTTCTTGGTTCCATAGTACTTATCCGAAGTCTTCTTGGGTGAGGATTCTCTAGTACGGCTTTTATGGCTACGTCTGTCGTCCCGGTCTTTCCTTGAAAGTGATCTGGCTTGCTTTCGCAAGTCCGCTGTGAATATTGATTTAAAACGGACTGGCTCCTCCCTGTCTCGATCCCGGGATCCATCTCTACGTCGTTCCTGGTGTCTATCGTCACGCTGATCATGATGTTCTGAGCGAGAGGTCCAGTCTCTCTGACTCAAAAGGTCATGTCATGCCTCGTTCAATTCCTCGTATTGTTTATCAAGCTCTTTTTGCTGGATGTCTAGAGCTTTCTTCTTATCGAGGATCGCCTGGAGGCGACGTTCTTTATCTACTATCGTCTCCCGACGAGACTGAGAGGGAGGTGGTCGTCGTGAATTATTTTGACTTCACTACGACTGTGAGGTTGCCATGTCAATTCTTTCTGATGGAAAATATACTTGGTACTAAATACTAGAGGCCTTCATTCTAGCGCCAATGTTGACGTCTGATTCTGTCTGTCCGTTCTACTGCCCGTCCGAAGAGGATATCTGCACAAAAGTCCTAATGGCTTGGGCCACCGATGGACTTCTCCGATGTGAGAGTTAGTGAATGTTTCTAGATAAGTCAACAATAGAGCCTTAAGTATCTAGTAGAGCAATAATAATTGTAACCCCTGCCTCCATCATTAACTATGTATTTATAATACTTACTTGATTCTTACCAATCCTATTAAGAATGTCCATCGACAAGCTGTGGTTAAATAAGAAGATAACTATCCTAAACCATCTAGTAGACATAACTTCTACTTTAATTAGGATTAGATGTAATAAGTAGTCATTATCCAGATTGGTTTAAGAACCCAGCTCAAGTCTATCGGACTAAGGAGTCCTCATAAATAACTATCAAATTGATGAATCATTAAACCTAACCCAATATTAATTATTCAATTAAACTTAATGAAATATACATTCTAACAATTCTCATAAAATTTTCAACTTCAACAAAGTTAATTCTCACTTTATCTAGATCCCCACCATTGTATTAATTGCCTCACCAAATTCTTTATATTCTCTTTGAGTATAAGAAAAAAACACAAGTCAAAAAGAAGTGCTTTTTATTCCTTTTTCATAAACTTCTTGTAACTATTATATTCATCTCGTCTGTTTCCCCAGATAGGGTATTTCCTAGAAAGAGCTCCTAAATCAGTTATTCTGATAAATTATTTAATTTTTTTTAAAGGATAATTCTTTTTTATACTAAAAGAGAATGGGGACGCTTAATGTGTGCCCTAAGGACACACACTAAGCGCGAAAAACAAGAGATGGGACTCGGGCACACATTAAGCGCGAAAAACAAGAGATGAGACCCGCTAAAAATTATTTATTTATGTAGTTGTACTGAATTCAATATATAGGGTCTATTAGTATATTATTTTTTTATATATTAAATTCAGTACACCTACATAAATAAATAATATTATATATTATTTTTCACGTTTAATGTGTGCCTTAAGAGCACACATTAAAAAAATCCAAAGAGAATATAAAGATGTAGGTCCGAGGAGTTATTAATTAAACGAAGCCAACTTATACATGAAGCTAACCATTGGCCATAAACAAATATTTAACGTAGCAGTAAAGTTGGATATTTGTTTGTCAGTGGTCAGCATTTGTCTCCTCAATCTCATTACTCCTATTTTTTCACCGGTCCTACCATTTATTTACAAAGTCGTTAGCAACATCATTATAAAACATCATTAGCAAACCCATATAATAATATGTTGCTCCTTGCCGCGCCTTGACCGTGAATCGATTGTAGTTATCCGTACTTGCCACCATCCTTTTATCAGAATCATTACCATTCACATACATTGGAATATCAACACAGAACTTTTCAAAGAGAGATTTTTATTTTTTTATTTGTCATTTAAAAATTTTAAAAAAATACTAAAATTATATTTATTTATAAAAAATATATTTAAAATTATATTATTTACGTTAATTTAATAATATTTTACACTATTTAATACTTTGATAAGGGATTATTAATTTTTTAATATTAAATTATTAATCTCATAAAATTATTTAATAGTTTAAAATGAGAAAGACTATTAGTCACAAAGTTTTCATGAGATTATATAATTTCACATAAATAGTCTTAGAAATAATAATTAAATAGTCTATATGATTATTTAATCCTTCATTATGGGATAAAATAATTTAAAATAGTATTAAATTAATATAAATAGTTCAATCCTAAATATACTTTTTATAAATAAACATAGCCTAAGTGTTTAATTTTTTATATTATTCGTTATAAATAAAAATTAAAAAATTAATATTTAATTTAATTAATCAAAATAAGTATTAAATATATATATTTTTAATTTATATGTATAATTTTAAAACATCAATTAAAAAAAACTAGGAGGGAGTACTAATTTCATTTTATGTACAACACTGACACACTTTTACTCGATAACCGGATAAAGCAATTATGTCAGGGGAGTTCTTGTATTGAAAATGGTGATCGACTTTAGGTGTTTTTTTTATTTACCAATATTACCGTGCGGTATATTATGACCACTATATATACGCGGAACCTTCGCATTTATTCAGCAGTTTAAGCACAGCTCAGAAAACAAGGTATACTCATGGATATAGATATGAGATACTTGATTCCACTTATTGTAAATTTCCTTAAATCCAAAGTAGCCTTGCCTTGGATCTGGGATCCCTACAACATTATCCCATTAAATCAGCATCTTGCTTTGTCGAACTATTGGTTTTTATGCTTTCTCGTCTTTGTCCTGCCCTTCACCTCCATTAAACTCTCTATAACTACTAACACTTCTTACTCAGGTGCTAATTGGCACATAAATTTGAGTGTCGGAGATTTCTCCGTCGCGCTTTTTGTGTCAACGGTGGCCGTGCTCATCTTTCCGCAAGCGCTTTTTTGGTATACGTACCCTTTAATAGTTATTTTCTTGTCTCCTCTCAGTAGTCGGCTTTTTAATCACTTGGAGTCGCGGTGGCGAGCCACCTTCCACGCGGTGGATCCAGTGTCCAGCGCTAGTAACCACAATGATCACGTACAAGTACCAATCCTACAAGAAGAAGAAAGAGATCCAGAAGATGGAGTTTGCAATCAAATGGACAATTTTAATTTATATTAAGAGTACTTTTACTAGTGTCATCTGTTAAGTCACCAATATGTCTGAATAAGTACACAACATTCATCTTAACCGAATCTGATTATTATGAAATAAATTTTATAATAAATTTATTTTTAGACCAATAAGGTACTGACACGCAGGCTGAAGAGTATTCTCTATTTATGCGTCAGCATTTTATTGGTCTAGAAGTGAACTTATCATAAAGTTCACTCTATAGTAACTTAGTTAATCTTAACCATTAAAAAGTTGATCATGACATTGAAATCCTGTGAATGACATACTCCATTTTTAATGATTAAGATAGATATAATATTTTATTTTGTATTTGAATGTTGTATATGTAGACGTACTTGTCCATGTCATAATTTGTATTATTTTCATTATTGTTATATAATATATTTATTTTTAATCTGTCAAGTATACTCTCAATAAAAACGTAATATTGTATCAGACTTATCAAACCCTAGCTATGAACCAAGAAATCATATTTGCTGACTCTGTTCTCTCATACGTTCTTCAATCCATAGAACACCATCCTCTTGATGAATCTGAACTTTCAAACATTCTTTTTCCTGCAATAAATCCATGGGATGCATCAGATTCAAGCTTAGATACTCTTTTCTTTACAGAAAATAGCACAGAGCAAAAAATGGAGTGCTCATCTGAAACGGATACTAATAAGCTGGAGATCATGAGTGAAGAGAGAGAGAGAAAGAGATGGTGTTGATGGCTAGACAGGCCCCACCACACAGCAGTCGGTACTGTGGCATAAGGCGGCGCCCCTGGGGAAAGTTTGCAGCGGAAATTAGATCTCCGGCTAAGAATGGAAAAAGGGTGTGGCTTGGGACATATGAGACACCAGATGATGCGGCACTGGCTTATGACCACGCCGCATTTAAAATACATGGCTCGGCTGCTAAGCTTAATTTTCCACACTTGATCGGCTCAAACATGCCTGAGCTGATCAATGTGACGCCTAGGCAACGATCCTCTTCCTCTTTGCCTTTGTCCTTGTCCTCATCCTAATCCTCGTGCTCTGATAATGCTTCTCCTAAGAAGAAAGAGAAAAAGGAGAACTGAGGTTAAAGCAACAAAAGATACATAAACTGTGTAATTTTCAGGCTTTAAGTTAGGTTATAAATGGTTAAGTCCGTCTTCGTTAATAAAATTGTCAGTAGAACTCCGTCTTCCTTTTAATATTAGAAAAGAAGACAAAAAATGTGCCTTGTAAAAAAATTTCACACTAAGAAAAATAAACCCCATAAATGTAGGGCTGCCTATAGTCTTTGAAAACAAATGTAGTCCTTTAATTAATTTATCCCTTTGATTGTAACAAAATTTTCTTTGGATTATTTAAACCTGGATGAAAATTAAACCTTAAATGGGTATTTAATACCTCCCATCGTCGGGGTATGTATGTATGTAAGTAAGGTTATTATTTCATATTTGATTATTATTTACCTAAAGAAAAGATCATTTCAGTATAGAATTAAGAACTCCACAGACACATTAATAATGATCACCGATCGATGAAACTGCACGAGCAGTTGACAAGTAGAGCATAACTACAATCGATACAACATCAAGGCACATGCAAGAAATAGATCTGACCAAACTGAAAATGATTGGTAAATTCTGCCATTAAATTGTGAAAATTGAAATAGCGTGAAGGGTATTTTTTATTTAATAATATTCCTTCAACTTTTTAAAAAAAAATTATAAAATATTCTTTTACGCTATTTTTTTTTAATTTATATATACTCATTTTTACTTTTCTATCACTATATATCCAAAGCATTCCAAAATCAATCAAAATAACACAAAGCCCAGAGAGAAGAGCACTCCAGTATTTACCAAAACCACAAATCCCAAAAGGAGAAAAAGATAAGGAAAAAGAGAAAAAGAAGAAACCAAAACACGTCTTGGTGGGGAGCTAGGGGGGGAATCTTTTGGTGGGGAGGGGAGGCATTTTTCCATATCAAGGCATCAATCACAATCTTTGATTACTCCCTCCCGGCCGGCCTGGCCTTTCAATGGAATGAATCTAAGTGGATTTGCCAACATAATTACTAGTATTTGTTTGTCCCCCAAATTTAAATCAGTATGTCCTACATATATTCAGTACTGGCGATATATCCAAACACTTGATTAATCCTAATTAATTACTCCATTAGACAAGAAATTACTAATATCTATTTTCAATTTTAAAAAGTTGTATTTGAAGGGGAAAACAAATCATTATTTTATTATTGATAGTAGTATATATATGCCGATCGAGTAAGTAATTAATATATAACTGGTGGAGCAAGATTAAACAAGGCCATGCATGCACTTGCATTGCATCGAGTTTATACCAGAAACCAAAAAGCTTAATAACACATCATATATAAATAAATAAAAGGACCGGGATTATTTACATCATGCATGATGTTCCCAAATAAATAAAATTAATTTGAAGGAAGCTATACAATCAGCCTGCCGCCTGCGTACTAAAATTCATTATTTGTTTTAGTTCGATCATCACCTAAAAATTTGATGAGCTACCACCATGGCCCACTCCAGCAGAGAAAGTCATTCTTTTCCTGTACTATTATTTGCCAATCCACTTTAATTAAATACAGATCCACTCTATTTGTTATCGGTGGTATTATTTACCTACCTCTCATGCAACCATGCATGATCGAGATGTATACCAATATATATAGAAATTCGCATTGCATATATTATTATATTAATAATATCATTTATTAATTATGCTAAAATATCATTATATATTTCTATATAAAACAAAATATAATTAGTTAATTCTGTGATTAGTTGACGTTGAAACGTTAATTTTAGCACAACTTAATAAAATAAATTAATACGTATTTTCTAATTGCTAGGCTGCTGCTACTCAAACCGTGCAGGCTGCATACAACACATACTCTTTTAGCTTAATTTGCAAGTATTATACAACTGATTTGTCAGCAAGATTAGTATTATTTTTAATTTAAAATTTCTTCTAAAAGAAAAAAATAACTATAAGTACACAATATTTAAATATAATATTTATTTTAATTATTAAAAAATAAGATATGATATTGAAATTCGTGCTATACTTTATTTTTTAATAATTAAAATAAATATAATATATAATTTTATATTTAAATATTGTGTATATAGACTTGTAAAGAAGAAAATAATGTAGAAACATTCATATGTTGTCTACAAATGTACAAATTAAACTCCCAGTAGAATGTTGTAAAAATGGCAACAGATAGACGTCAACAAATCATATAAAAAGATTATACGTTCAAATATTTTTGCATTTTCTTTATATTTGTACGCGATTGAATTTATTTTTTTAAAATGGGCTAAAATCTATATATATATATACTGATTTAGGTCTGCAGTCGGATAGAAACAGTCTTTCAAGTTTCAACCTATCTTGAACCATCCAGTTGGATATCAAAAGGCTAAGATCAACCTCGTGAGTGAAACAATTATTAAGACGACTGTAAAATATTGTAGGAACGATGATCGCACAAAATAAATACCCAAAAAGTAATTTAATATAAAAATACTACACTTCACATAACAGTTATACAAACAGGCCAAAAAACTAGCAGAATATATCTCCCCTTAACGTCCACACAATAGTTGTGCAAACTCTCTCTCTCTCTCTCTCTCTTCCTTCTTCTGTGGGTTTGAGATATAGCCAAGTCCAACTCTCTTCCTCCCAATACCAAGGAATATAATTAATGTACTTTTTAGAGTTAAAAAAGATCAAATGTTTGGTTAATGCACATGAATTGGATTTGAACTTTATCTTCAATCTTATTTTCTTCTCCTCATTCATCCCATCTTTACCGACAAAGTAATTTATAGTTTATCTTAGTGAATCCAACTAATATCGTTTTGAAAAAGTTTGAGATGCTTCAAGATCTACTAGAAATGATAAAAATGGCCTTGGAATAACAAAATTCACCAAATATAGATTTTAAAACATTCATAAAATTCACTACAAAAGAATTCTTCAAAACTTGTTTTGAAGTCATCAATTCTTCTTTTTTTTCTTTAATTAATAAGAAAAGTATTTTATTTTAATACACCTATACGAACAAAAAAAAAAAAATTCGCAAAAATCAAGAGGGGAAACTTGCTCCCTTTGCCCGGATCCGCCCGCCAATGGAATAATTATCTACAAAAATGTGTTGAATTATATATTATGAATATAAGTTTTATTAAGTATGTGTGTGTGTGTGTGTGTGTGTGTTATAGTTTATTTTGTTGGGGGATAAATATATCTATCTACATAAGTGTTGACGCCTGATTCTGTCGGGCAGTCCTGCTGGCCGTCCGGTAAGAATACCTGCACAAAAGTCCGAACGGCTTGGGCCGTTGGTGGACTCCTCCGGTGTGAGTGTTAGTGAAGGTATATGGAAAAGTCAACAATGGAGGTCTGAATATCTAGTGTAGCAAATTATGCGTTACCCTTCTCTCCATTGTCAACTGGGTATTTATACTACGTACCTGATTAACGGTCACCTGTGTAACGGTTCTGACCATTACACTAGGTAGTTATGATACATGTACGTTTCATCCTTCACCCACGTGCTGTAAGCCCACTAGGAAGGTTACCAGGCTGACGGTCTATTGGGCCTGGCCCAATGTCATTTCCTGGATCAGGCCTGGTTAAATATTCATCCTAACATTGCCCCCCACTCCTCCAGTATATGAATGTGCTGGGGGAGTAGAATGAAACCTTCCGAAGAAAAACTCCATCGGGAGCCCGGAGGCATCAGACCGATGGGAAATATCATTCGGGAGCCCGGAGGCATCAGACCGAAGAGGAACTCCATCGGGAGCCCGGAGGCATCAGACCGATGGGAAATATCATTCGGGAGCCCGGAGGCATTAGACCGAAGAGGAACTCCATCGGGAGCCCGGAGGCATCAGACCGATGGGAAATATCTTTCGGGAACCCGGAGGCATCAGACCGAAGAGGAACTCCATCGGGAGCCCGGAGGCATCAGACCGATGGGAAAGCTTTTGGGTTAAAGACTTGGGCCTTTGTTATCTGGGTTTCACGCCTTGGATAAGACCTTGGGCCTTTGTGTCAATCAAGCCCAAAGTCTTATATTCTCAACCCAATCGAACCGGCCCAAAAGTTTGCCCAGACGTTTCATATGGCAATTTATTACTTTTTGAATTTTGAAATTGGTGCCCAATCAATGGTGAAGCGTACGCGGGAAGGAGCATTTATTACGCTGCAGTAAATACCGCGCGTGCGCCCCATCCGTCAGATCTTTTCCATCTGAACCGTTGCAACGTTTGGATCACGATAAAAGGATTCCTTTCCAACAGATCATCTTTTTATCAGAAGCAACTTATCACGAGAGAAAGGACGTTTGAGAGAGAATAACTTCATTCCCAGCCCAGATTCTGTCGTTCTTGCTCTGCTATTTTTCGATCAATCTCCTTTCTGAAATCAAGTAAGTTTTTAACCCTCTTTTCCTCAATTTCTCATAATGACTAGGAGTACTCAAGATAAAATGGCACAAGCTTCGTCTTCCCGGGTTGAGGACGAAGTTACTGTTGCCGAAGCGGGAATTCCAGAGGGTCAACCTTGGAAACCGGTAGTCGTTGAGCGCATGAGGGATGTAGAGGAGTACAATAGGAACAAATACTTTAACATCAAGTATAGAGTAGCCAATATCCCATCTTCTATCCGGAACCAGTATTTCGACCTAGCCCAAACAGAATTTTATATCCCCAATGCTTATGAAATCAAAAGACCCGGGGCTGGGGAGAGGATGTACTACCAACTCGAGGGGGGTTGGATCCCGATCCATAGGCAGTCACTGCTTTATGGGGTCCGATTCCCTCTTCGCCCCTTCGTATTAGAGCTACTTCATACGACGGGGCTCAGTTTGAATCAACTATCCCCCAACTCCTTCATCCATATAAATAGCTTCATCGCCTTTTGCTTTTCCGAATCAACCATCCCCGCCATAGATTTCTTCTTTCAATTCTTTTCCATTACGAATAATAAGGAAAAAGGGTTTTATACTGTAATAAAGAACCCTGGGAGGGATACCCTGATAGAGACCCCTTCGAGTAATAAAGGGTGGCACGTGGACTGGTTCTTCATTAAGGGGCCGGACACTGAGATGGTAGGACCTTGGTCAGACCCGAACAAAGACCAGCTGAATCCGAAGAGAATCTCTCGGGCACGGTTAGAAGAGTTCGAGGTCTTATATTCCAAGAGACCATCTGTGAAGTGGGACCGAAGTCTCTTTAATGACCAGGACTGGTTATACTCCTTCGGTTGTAAGTATTCTGTCATGACTGCTCCTTTATTCTGAATATTTTGGTATACTCATTCTGTTGTTCTGATTGTGTTGCAGTGGCTGACCAAGGGAAACACCCCGATAACGAAGCCATAATGGAAGCAGCCGGAGTTTCCAGGGTCAAGATGAGTGCCGCCGAGAAATTGAAGGTAAGCCGAAGCTTGAGGGCTGCAAAGCCCAAAGACTCTACTGTTGCTGCTGCCAATCCCGAGACGGGCTCGGGATCTCCTCAGGTGGATGATACTATCAAGCCCACCGAAGGAGAAAAGTCTGCTGCCGAAGACTCGGGGGCCAGCAGACCGAGAGTAAAGAGGAGGAGGTTGGTCCTGAGATCCGTGCTGGAGGCACGAACCCAGCAGGCCCCATCCTCCCAAGCTGGGACGACGACCAATCCTCCTGCCGAGCAGAACGTCATCAGGCAGCCAGAGGAACCCGTTGCTGCCCCTCCTCAAAATAAAGGGAAAAGACCCGCTGAAGGTCAAGAGCCTTCAAGCACCCAAGGAGGTCCGATGGATCCCCCAATATCGTCCGGGGGTCCTAGGCCCGAGGAGGGGGTCAATACGTCTGCCTTGGGTACCTCAATGATTCCCTTCGCCGAAGCCGGTGCCGAGGGGGCTGATCTGAAGACGTTGATGGAGATGCTGTTCTCCTGCCATGCCAAGGTAAAGATCTCCTCATAAATTTCTCCTGTTTGAAGTGATTATAATTCTGACTTGTTCATCGATTGACCATCTCTTTGTAGGGAAATACACTTCTCCTGAAAGTGTCCAATGAGCAAAAGGTCCTGGAACGGAGAGCCGAGGAGAGCAACAAAAAACTTGCCGAAGCTCTGTCGAACCATAAGAAGACCAAGGACCAGCTGAAAACTCTTCACGATTCCTTCCAAATCATGAAGAAGGATCATGACTCGGCTCGGGAGGTTCGTCAAGAAAAGGACAAGGAGATCAGCTTCCTGCAGTCCCGGATAATTGATCTGGAGAAGGCGAATACCCGTGCCCTGGATTTGGTGCAATCCAAAGAGCTCAAGAAAATAGAACTTGAGAAAAATAAAAATGAGCTCGAAGCCCAAGTCCAGAGTCAGAAGATCCTCCTGGCCCAATCGGAAAACATCCTCCAACTTCAGACCGATCAGATGAAGAATCTCAAGGACAATGTCGAACTGATCGTCGAAGGTTGGGCTGCAAAAGAAGCCGATTGGCTCAAAGGGCCGATTGCCTCTGCCTCCCCGAGCGTCTTGATCCCCGAGCTCAAACAGAAGGTGATAGAAGAATATAAGGCCTCGAATCAATTTCAGGCTGATATCTTGCCATCTGTTGCTAATGAATTCAGCGACGGATTCGAATATGCTCGGGAGCTTGCCAAGGAGAAGGGTCATGATCCCGATCAGCTAGGAATTGTATTTCCCGAAGACTGATTTGTGAATACATTGTTTTTGTTGTTGTTTTTATATCATGTAATGCTTCCAGTAATTATCAATGAAATGATTTATCTTTTCCCACTTATCTTTTCTCATGAGTTCTTTCCTATCATCTGTATGTACAACTGTTCACTTATACTGCTTCACCCCCCACTAGCCTGATCGAATGCATATCCGATGAGGCTAGCAAATTAATTTTAAAGTATGTATCAAAACAGTAATACAGAGACCAGATGATAAAAAATATTCTCATGAATATCGAAAAGATGACATGTGATCGGCTAAAAAGAGAGCCTCAAAATTTAGACTATGTACAAAATTTGATCGGCTTCAATAATAGCCTCAAAATGGGACTAAGTACAAAGTGTGAACTACTGATAATACCTACGAAGCCGAATAGCATGCCAAGTATTTGGAACATTTTTTCCATCCATGCCCTGAAGCTTGTAAGTTCCAGCCCTCAGCACTTCGATCACTAAGTATGGTCCTTCCCATGTTGGCATAAGTTTGCCAGTTTCCCGAGGAGTGGATGCCTCAGCTTGTCGAAGGACCAAATCGCCCACATTGAATGACCTGCTTTTAACATTTTTGTTGAAGTGCCGAGCAGTTCGTTGTTGATAAGCAGCCAATCTGAGGACAACTGAGTCACGTTCCTCTTCTAATAAGTCGAGGTTTAACCGAAGACCTTCGCTATTGAGTATTTCGTCGAAGTTTAAGACTCTCGGAGAAGGTACTCCGATCTCAATAGGTATCAGGGCTTCGGAACCATAGGCCATCTTAAAAGGTGTCTCCCCAGTAGTAGTCCGAGGAGTTGTTCGGTAGGCCCAAAGGACATGCAAAAGCTCCTCGGGCCAAGCACCCTTAGCATCCTCCAACCTTCTTTTAATGCCATGAAGAAGTGTTCTGTTCGTTACTTCTACTTGACCATTTGCTTGTGGATGAGCTACCGAGGTCCGTCGATGTTGGATGTTAAGCTCTGTCAAGAATCCCTCGAATGTTTTTCCAACAAATTGAAGGCCGTTGTCGGAAATCAGAATCATCGGGATGCCGAACCGATAGACCACTTGCTCTTTGAAGAATTGAAGACATGTATGCTCGGTGATCTTGGCAAGTGGTTTGGCTTCTACCCACTTGGTGAAATAATCGATAGCGACGATTACAAACTTCACTTGCCCCTTACCCTGGGGAAGAGGGCCCAAAATGTCTATTCCCCACACAGAAAATGGTATCGGGGAGAGTATAGGGGATAATTCCTCGGGAGGTTGGTGTGGGACGGATGCAAATATTTGGCACTTGTGACATTTTTTGACGAAGTCTTTGGCATCTTCAAGCATTGTCGGCCAAAAATATCCTTGTCGTAAAATTTTATGGGCAAGTGCTTTTGCTCCCACGTGATCCCCGCAGATTCCTTCATGAACTTCCCGAAGAGAATAATTGGATTCCCTAGGGTCAAGACATCGAAGCAATGGGGAAGAGTAAGATCTTCGGTACAGATGGTCATTGTGAATACAGTACTTGGTGGATTTGTACTTTATTCTTCGGGCCAGAGCTTTGTCTTCGGGCAATTCACCACTCAAGAGAAATTTGAAGATAGGGGTCATCCACGAATCCCCCTGTTCAATATCCATTACTGTCTGAACGAGGGTGCTTGGTTGTTGAAGATTTTCTAGGTATACTGCCCCATCTAACTCCCCCTGATCGGTGGTTGCCAGTTTTGAAAGAACATCGGCCATAGTATTTTCCGATCTGACCACGCCTACTATCTGATACTTCGGGAAAGACGTTAATAATGACCGAACCAGATGCAGATAGGCTTGTAAATGAACTTCCCTTGCTTCATATTCTCCCAGCACTTGCTTCACAACCAGTTGGGAGTCGCTGTAAATTGTCAAGTTTTTTACTTCCAGACTTCGGGCCAATTTCAATCCTGCCACTAGTGCTTCGTATTCGGCTATGTTGTTAGTGGCCATGAACCCGAACCGGATAGATTGTTGTACCTTGAAGCCTTCTGGGGAGGTGAGAATTACCCCAGCCCCGCTTCTTGTCCCGGTAGAGGATCCATCGACATATAAAACCCACGCAATCTCCTCGGGGGTTACTGTCACTTCCTCGGACTCAGATTCTTTCTCTTTGGTATCCTCGGGGAACGAACACTCGATAATGAAATCGACGAGAGCCTGAGCTTTTATAGCCGTCCGAGGACGGAACTCAATGTTAAACTGACTTAGCTCGATGGCCCATGCTGCCAATCTCCCCGAGGACTCAGGTCTGTAGAGGACTTTTCGTAGTGGTTGATCTGTGAGGACGATGATAGTTCGCCCCTGGAAATAATGCCTCAGTTTCCGACTGGAGATAACCAGTGCGTAAACCAACTTCTCTAAATTTGGGTACCTTGTTTCAGCGTCCCGAAGAGCATGGCTTACGTAGTAGACTGGCTTTTGTCCTTGCGAATCTTCTCTGATCAATGCTGACCCAACTGCCAAGGATGTGGCAGACAAGTATAGTTGTAGATCCTCCTCAGGCAATGCTTTGCTCAATATCGGAGGTGAGGAGATATATCTTTTAATCTGCTCAAAAGCCTCTTGGCATTCTTCGGTCCATTGAAAAGTTTTCTGATTCTGAGCTCCTTTGAGAGTCCCGAAGAATGGGAGACATTTCTCTGCTAATCGGGCCACAAACCGCCGAAGAGCTGCCAGCCTCCCGGTCAACCGTTGAATTTCTTTGAAGTTCTTCGGTGGCTGCATTTCAAGGATAGCCGATATCTTTTCGGGATTTGCCTCAATCCCTCTTCGGCTAACCATATACCCCAAAAATTTGCCTGACCCGAGGCCAAATGTGCATTTAGTTGGGTTAAGTCTCATGTTGTTTGTCCTGACATTCTCGAAGCATTCTTTTAGATCGGACAAATGATCATCCTCCTTCATGCTTCGGACTATCATGTCGTCAACATAGACTTCCATATTTCTCCCGATCTGGCTGCTGAACACCTTGTTCATCATCCTCTGATAGGTAGCCCCCGCATTAATCAACCCGAAGGACATGACCTTGTAAGCATATATGGCTCGATGGGTTATGAAAGCCGTCTTTGGTATATCGCTTTCAAGCATGGCTATTTGATTATACCCCGAGAAAGCGTCTAAGAAGCTCATTATGGTGTGTCCCGAGGTTGAATCGATCAATTGGTCTATGCTCGGGAGAGGGTAGTAATCTTTCGGACATGCTTTGTTGAGATCTGTATAATCCACGCACATCCTCCACTTCCCATTGTGTTTTTTGACCAGCACCACATTAGCAAGCCATTCTGGGTAATTGATTTCAAAAATGAAGTCAGCAGCCAAAAGTTTGTCAATTTCATTATCAATTACCTGTTGCCTCTCGGGAGCTATGTTTCTCCGTTTTTGCTTTACGGGCTTGGAGTTCGGATTGACACTCAGCTGATGTACGGCCACAGTTTTGTCAATGCCCGACACATCGGCTGGGACCCATGCAAAGATGTCAGCATATTCCCGAAGAAGCGAGACCAACCGAGTTTTGGTTTCCTCTCGAAGGTTTGTGCCAATCTGTACAGTTTTCTGATCATCATTTTGAAATAGTGGGACTTCAACTGTATCTTCGGCTGGCGTTGCTAATGGTTCAGTACATCCCTCAGTGAATGGTTCAAGCTCGATCTTCATTGTAGCTTTCTGTTTGCTATCACTGGGAGAGGATGTCTGTATGGTCTGCAGATAACATCTTCGGGAAAGATCCTGATCTCCAACAGATTCCCCGATCCCATTTTTGGTTGGAAATTTCATTTTTAAATGGGGGATGGATGTAATTGCTTTTAATGCCGATAGAGTTGTTCTTCCCAAGATGGCATTGTAGTTGCTTTCCACTTGAACCACGTAAAAGCGGACCATAATGGAAGCTTGTTTCGGGGCAGTCCCGAAGATCACAGGCAACTCAATCGTCCCTGCTATACGAACTGGGTTATTCCCGAACCCATATAGAGGGGACTCGTTGCAGATCTCCAGCTTTCTTCCCCCCAAGTCCAGCCGATTGTACGCTTGGCTATACAGTACATCGACTGAACTCCCATTATCAACAAGCATCCTTTTCATATCCATGGTGCCGACCTGAGCTGTTATGACCAGTGCATCCTGATGGGGAGTGACCATCCCCGAGGGGTAATCATCATCGGAGAAAGTGATGGGGTCGGTTTTGGCACTCATTGGTTTCCCGGACACTTGATGTACTTCTCTGCCGAAAGCTTTTCTCTTTCGATTGGACAGAGCGGAAATTGATCCTCCGGAAATAACATCAACCACGCCTCTTGCTTCAGTAATGGGAGGAGGTGGCTCGAGGCGATCAAAGGCCGATGGTCTGTAGGAATCGGCAACATAACTGTCCAGATTGCCACTCCGTACCTGTTTTTCGAGGAAGTCTTTAAGATGGTAGCATTCCTCAGTATCATGCCCTTTGACTTCGTGGTAAGTGCAATACCGATCTCCTTCCTTTTGCCTTGCAAAAACCCGGATCTTCGGGGGCTTCTCATAGAAGGGTTTATTTTTTATCGCTTTCACGATATTGCTCTTGTTGGTGTTCAGGGGTGTGTAATCTTTCTCGGCACCTCTTCGATCCCTCGGGGGATCATTCTTTTGTTGCCGATCCTTGTTAGAATCCCTTCGATCATTCCCCTTTTTACCATTGCCGTTGGATTTCTTTTCGGCACTAACGCCTCCGGGGTCTCTCTGGTGAAAATCACCTGTGTTTTTCGAGGATCCCCGTAGATTGGCGAGAGCCTCTTCCAACTCTACGAACTTGTCCACCTTCTCATAAGTCTCCGATAAGGTCTCTGGGGACTTCGAGATAAGCTCCTCAATTAACCTGCTGGATTTATCAACATTTAATCCCATGGTTAAAAATTGGATTACCTGCTTCGGGTCAATCCCGTTGATTTCTGACACAGCCTCTCTGAATCTTTTAATATACTGCCGAAGAGTTTCATTCGGCCTCTGTTTTACTTGCAGAAGGGATGTCATCATTCGGGCTCGCCGCTTGTTGCTCCCGAAGCGGTTGTGGAACTGTTCTTGTAATTCCTCCCATGATTTGATGGATCCTGCTGGGAGGGAGATAATCCATTCTCTGGCAGTTTTCTTCAGAGTGGATAAAAACAAGTGGCACATCGCCACTGCATCATGACCATGAAAGTGCATGGCCTGCTCGAAGGAATAAGTGTGATCATGTGGATCACCCGTCCCGTCAAACATCTCCAAAGTAGGGACCTTACGGGATCGGTCGATCTTAGCCTCTTCGAGGTCCTTCGAGAATGGTGAGAATCGGGCCTTTTTTGACCCATAATACTTATCCGAAACCTTGATGGGTAAAGATTCGCCAGTGTGGCTCCCATGACTATGTCGGTCTTCCCGATATTTCCTCGTCGGCGATCTGGCTCGCTTTCTCAAATCTGCTGTCCAGATCGACTTAGAGCGAGCCGGCTCTTTCCCGCGGTTTCGGTTTACTTCCCCTCGGGGTTCATTATCCTCTCGTCTGGTATAGCGGGTTGAGCGGGAGGCCGAGCCTCTCTGGCTCAAAAGTTCATTACCCGCCTCGGTTAACTCCTCGTACTGTTTGTCAAGCTCCTTCTGCTGGAGGTCCAGAGCCTTTTTTCTGTCGAGGATTATCTGGAGGCGGCGGTCTTTATCAGCTGCCGTCTCCTGATGAGACCGAGAGAGAGGAGGTCGCCGTGAATGACTCTGCGACTGTGATGTTTCCATGTTAACAAAAGTTGATGGAAGTTTTACTAGGGGCCCCTCCTTCTAGAGCCAATGTTGACGCCTGATTCTGTCGGGCAGTCCTGCTGGCCGTCCGGTAAGAATACCTGCACAAAAGTCCGAACGGCTTGGGCCGTTGGTGGACTCCTCCGGTGTGAGTGTTAGTGAAGGTATATGGAAAAGTCAACAATGGAGGTCTGAATATCTAGTGTAGCAAATTATGCGTTACCCTTCTCTCCATTGTCAACTGGGTATTTATACTACGTACCTGATTAACGGTCACCTGTGTAACGGTTCTGACCATTACACTAGGTAGTTATGATACATGTACGTTTCATCCTTCACCCACGTGCTGTAAGCCCACTAGGAAGGTTACCAGGCTGACGGTCTATTGGGCCTGGCCCAATGTCATTTCCTGGATCAGGCCTGGTTAAATATTCATCCTAACAATAAGATATCACATTTGATCTGTTTTTAAATTAATAAACCTTCATCATTTTTGTTTTATTTTCCTTTTTGTTGATTATAATTATTAGTTAACTCACAGTTAAACATGATTTTCAGTAATTTATTTTATATTGTACATAACTCTAAATAAATTAAGGTATAAGAAACGTTAAGTGTACGTGCATAATTACTCTCTCTTTTTGATTTTTTCGTCTGTCTGTCAATATCATGGCTGTTTGTTTCCCCTAAAAGGGAAGAAAAAAGGTTCTCCCTTCTAAAAAACTTGTTTACCTAAATTAAGTAAAAGATGATGAATTTATGTTTATGATAAAAATGTATCCTATCAAAAAGAGAAAAAAAAAATCTCAGTTAGTGTATAATTAAATATATTTAGAATTTCTTTGATAAGTAATAAATATATTATATTATATTTTATAAGTAATTACATAAATTTAATATTATATGTATTTATTTTATTTTAGACAATAAATTATGAAATTTATAAAACTCATAAAAATAAAATTAAATATATTTAATATAATATATTTGTTAGCTATATTATATTAAATATATAATATTAAATATACTAATTACACCAATTGCTGGGAAAGGAAAGAGCTGCAATCCAAGTGTGGAGAACTTGTCTCTACAACTCGTAGAGACAGGGAATTTTTATAAAATTTTATTTTTGTTTTTAAAAGTATTTTTATTATGAGGGGAAAAAATCACTGTTACTACAGATTAGTAACAAAAGTTTTATCTAAATTAATTTCACTCATTAATTATTATTATAAACAATGTAAAATTTGTTTGCTCAAACAGTAATTCTAACGAACGCACGCATGTCATCAACGCGGTTATATATATATATATATATATATATATATATATATATATAGAATGGATCAAGAACATACCCTCTTAAATAACATACCTAACATACCCCTTTTAGCGACGGACCCGGCGACGGTTTGGTCCGTTGCCATAGGTTCGTCCGTCGCTAAATGTTTTAGAGACGGACAACAAAATCCGTCTCTAAAACATTTAGCGACGGACGAACTTATGGCGACGGACCAAACCGTCGCCGGGTCCGTCGCTAAAGGGAGTATGTTAGGTATGTTGTTTAAGAGGGTATGTTCCGGAACGGTCCTCTATATATATATATATATATACTCAGATTCCAAGTTCCAACCACTCCCAGAACGAGCGTTCGATATCACTTTAAGAATGGATGTGACTTCTTGTATTTTAATTGCCCCACCAAATTCTTAAACAGAAGATACATAGTGGAGTACTAAAAACAGACACAAGTCAAAAAGGAGATGATGAGATTTTTTGTGTCAGAAAGAGAGACAGAGGAAAGAGTCATAAGATTCTCCTTTTTCATATTCTTAAAAGTTACAAACTTCTTTCAACTTTATGAGTCATCTCTTGCCCGTTTCCCCAAATAGGATATTTCCTAGAAAGAGCTTTCCTAAATTTGTACTATCCATTTTCTAACATTTTTTGTGCCTTTAACGTTATACTCATCCGTCTTTTATTATTTATCTTTTTAAAAACAAATACACATATTAAAATAAAATAATTAATATTATATTTTTAATTAAAAATAATTTTAAGTATCAATATTATCATTACATTAAAATAAAATAACTTTACAAGATCGATTATGCATGCATAGTTCTGTCCTATTCTTTTACCTTTACACTTTGATCGGGAGTTCAAAATTGAGAAGATTTGAGAGAAGAAAAAAAACTTAATTTAATAATATTTTTATATTATCAATTTTACCCTTATATTTTAATTAAACACAATTTATTTTCATCTATATTCTAGGGATACTAACATACTAATTTAGTAAAAAATTATATTTTCTTTTCTTTTCTTCTCAACTCTCAAGCTAGAGAAAATATATTAACTCACTTTGTTTATATTCACAAACTTCCAAACATGATTAAACTACTAAGAAGTACATTAAATTGGGTCTCCAATAATTCATAAGTTCATTTAGAGTCTAGTCAGGTTTAATATTGGGCTTTCAAGTTCTAATATTTTGAGCCCAAATGATACATGATCTAAAATTGGGCTTTGATTTCAATCCCACCCATTTGCAGTCCATTCAAATTTGGGTCTGACTGAGTCTTTGACTTTTACCAGTTACTCCTATCCTATCTACACAGTAAAATAGATTAAATTGCATGCAAATCAACAAGTGCAAGTTTTAATACAGAGAGTTACAAATAACTATGCGAAAAATCAATGTGAGAATTGATACGCACCATATGTTTCAAAATATAATATTATTATTGAGTTTTTGTGGTTAATTTAAAATATTTTTAAATTTAAAATTGACATAATTTTTTTTAATTTTAGTTAGTACAATAATGAATATTACAAACTATTTAATAAGTATTATTCATTGTAATATTTATTATTTTATATTTTTTAATGAATTATCTCATTTTGAGTGTGAAAGCATTTTAAATTAACTTTTAAAAATTAATAATAATTTTATAATTTAAAACGGATATAATATAACTTATATACTTTGTCGTAAGCCCCATACTTCAATATTCATATTCAATGAATATATGTGGTTAATTTGTGGCCTATGTTGCCATTTTTACAACATTCTGCAGGGAATTTAATTTGTAAAACATTTAAAAAGTTGAAATCAATTTACTAAATATTGTCCATTTGCTAGGAGTGTCAAAGAGTAACAACTTTATTTTAGCCAACAAAAACAGATATGCGGTAGTTTTCTAGTGGAACTGAGCACGCTATAATACTATCTATTAACGCTAGAATTAATTGGTATAAACAAACCTCAAACCACATAAAATTAAAAATGTAACTTAATTTGTTTACATAAGTTTCGTTTGCCGATGAGACTGAGGTTTTTATTACTTCTTTCTTTAAAAATTTCATTTTTAAATATTTGTTATCTAAAAAAAAATTAATACATTTTAACGGTAAATATAAAATGACACTGTCCAAGTTTATCATTAAAAAAATTAATTTTAAATTTTTTGTTATCGATACTTTTTTGTGAAAAGGATGATATGGTAGTAGTTCTCTACTCGTCTGTTATAGGGAGTTTTATGTACATAATGATTTGTACGCGATAAGATATAGCCCATGCAGTCGGCGTTGTGAGCAGGAATTTATCAAATCTTGATAGAGAATATTAGGAAGCAATTAAGTGGATTATCAGATATTTGAAAACTACTTCTGGTTTGTGTTTGGGTTTTGGTAGTTCGAATCCAATTTTGGTGGGTTTTACAAATGCAGACATAATAGGTTTTGAAAAAAAGAAGTCTACTTCGGGGTATTTGTTTACTTTTATTGGGAGGGCTGTATCATGGCAGTCCAAGTTGTAGAAGTGCATTGCTTCAGAAGTGTGTTGCTTTGTCTACAATCGAGTCAGAATATATTGCCGCTACGGAAGCAAACAAGGACATGTTATGGCTAAAACGATTTTTTCAAGAGTTGGATTTGACAAAAGATGGGTATATGGTTTATTGTGATAGTCATAGGACAATTGACTTGACAAAGAACGTCACTTATCATAATCGTACTAAGCACATTGATGTTCGTTATCACTGATTTCAAGAAGTAATGAAAAATAAATTGATGAAAGTGAAAAAAGTTCATACTGATAAAAATTCCTTAGACATGTTGACATAGATTATGACTAGTGATAAACTCGAGGTTTACAAGGAGTTGGTTGGGTTAGACTCCAAGTAACAAGGTCACTGTGACGCCCTTAAATCCAGATTCCTATAATCTCGAATTCAGTGCTCACAATTCAACACTTAATCAACATTCATAAATACAATCTTCATTAATTAGCGAAATATACATAATTTATTATTACAAAACGTTCCATTCACTCAGGTTAATCTAACCTTTAATACATCTCAACTATCCCATAATATAATAGGTTTACAACTTATAAAAATATCTCCTCCATCACACATGCATTATCAAATTTTTTTAAGAATATGATGGCTAGTCCTGACCAATAACCAAATTTTATCAGTGTGGGGTCGATTTGTTCAATTTGCACAGATGAAATATTAGCCGCCACCTCCTCCTTCTCAAATTCAAATGGGGACATCAGGCCTCAAATGGGAACATCAATAATACACTCCCTCCCATGTAACCATGATTTTCATTGGGGCTGCATAATTTTATGACTTCTTAGAAACAATACGTACTCACCCTGCCGTTGCAATTTGCTAGAGGAATTTTTGATGAAATCTGGGTTAGAACTATCAAATCTGGTTTATTTACCACCCGCACAACTAAAGTGCTGACAAAAATATTATAAAAATGCCATTATTTTTAATATTATAATAATATATCGAATATTTTGAAAGTTACCGTCCGCACTACTAAAGTGTGTATCCTAAAGGGTATTTTGGTCACTTTTGAATTCACACTTTAGTAGTGCAGACTCTCCTAAATTAAAGTGTAGATGAGTGATAATTTTTATTGTTAAATCTTCAATTATACGACCAAGATACATTGTAAGGATAATCTTAAGTTCACAATGTTAGTTATGGATCGGTCCTTATGTATATATTCTAAAGTTCAACTTTAAGATTATAATTTTTGTTGAAGAAAATAAATTTATCAAAATATATATAGTATTAAATTCTCTTATGGGGCGAAGGCAACGTTAGACGAGAGAGTGCGGACGCAACCGTTTAAATTTTCTTTTGAAGTAGGACTTAATTAAGATATAATATATATAAATTCGAATTTTATTTTTCTAATTAAATTAGGTTTTGGTTAATTCCTATTAACTACTATATATATGACATATCAGTAGTCTTAATCACGTAAGAAACAAAAACTAAAACCCTAGCCGCTTTCAGAAAGAGGCTAGAGAGAAAAATAATTCAGAAATCCTGATTTTGGTGGATAGTACCGCGGTTCCTTTTGCTGCAGATCGTGGGACGATTCGCGGAGCGTTCGTGTGGATACCGTAGAGACGCAGTCGTTGGATTGCGTTGAGGATTCGAGACTGCTTCAGAATTCACCAGCGTCTCCATTCAAGCTTACAAAATTGGTAAAAATAAATTTTGAACCTCTGATTAATCTGTTTTCGCATGGATCCTGTTTTTAGGGTTTCGAAATTTTTTTAAATTCTGTTGTTTTCATTGTGTCAAAACCCCAACAATGTAGTATTCCCAAAAAAGACTACTTTCGTTTAGACATGGAATCCCTCTCTCTTCAAATCATTGTCCAACGACAGAATTTGAGAAAGAGCGCATAAAAGTAGCTCCTTATGCATCAGATGTACGAAGCTTAATGTATGTACTAGACTAGATATTTGTTATAGAGTTGGAATGGTTAGCAGATATCAATCTAATCTAGGATCTGGATACTGGACAACATTGAAGCATATACTCAAATATCTTCGAAAAACGAGAGATTATATGCTTATCTATCACAATGATGAACTAGTTCCTATTGGATATTTTGATTCAGACTTTATGAGTGACAAATATTCCAGAAAGTCAACTTCTAAAAATGTATTTACTTTAGGTGGTGGAGCTATTAGTTGGAGGAATGTTAAACAAAATTGTATTATGCATACCAAAAAAGTGTTTGTGGGAAGATGAGCGCAGCCACCGTTGACACAAAAACCGTGACAGAGAAATATCCGACACTCAAATTTATGTGCCGGTTATCTCATGAGTAAGTAGTAGTAGTACTTGTTGACGCCTGGTTTTGTCCGGCTGTCCTGCTGGCCGTCCGGATAAGATACCTGCACAAAAGTCCTAACGGCTTGGGCCGTTGGTGGACTCCTCCGGTGTAAGAGTTAGTGAAGGTTCTCAGAAAGGTCAACAATGGAGGTCCAAGTACTTAATATAGTAGTAACGTGTATGTGTGCGTAACCCTTTCCTCCATCATTGACTGGGTATTTATAGTGCATACCTGACTCTTACCGATTCCTTTTAGGATTGTCCCTCAACGTGATATAGTTTGAATAGGAAGGTAATCTCCTAAACCATCTAAGAACCTGACACCTATTCTAATTCGGATTAGATATAGTAAATAGCCACAGTCCAGATTGGTTAGGGACCTATCCCAAGCCTATTGGACTTAGGAGTCCTCATAAGATTTCGCCAAGCTGATGGTCCGTTGGGCCTAGCCCATCATATATTTACCAGACCAGGCTTAGCGAAATATTCATCCTAACATTGCCCCCCACTCCCTTAGTACATAAATGTGCTAGGGGAGTAGAATGAATTACCCCAAATGTATATATACGGGCTCCCGATCAAAGGGAAATAACTCTTCGGGAATCTAAGTGTAGGAACACAGAAGATGTTTAGACCGAAGGCAAACCCTCCTTGAACTTTACAAGAATTCTAGGACAACGTATCAGAGGAAGAAAGCTCCATCGGGATCCCGGAGGCATCGAAACCAATGGGAAAGCGCCATCGGGAGACCGGAGACCTCAGACCGATGGGAAAGTTCCATCGGGAGCCCGTAGGCATCAGACCGATGGGAAAGGTTCATCGGGAGCCCGGAGGCCTCAAACCGATGGGAAAGGTCCATCGGGAGACCGGAGGCACCATACCGATGGGAAAGGTTCATCGGGAGCCCGGAGGCCTCAAACCGATGGGAAAGCTCCATCAGGAGCCCGGGGGCATCAAACCGATGGGAAAGCTTCATCGGGAGCCCGGAGGCCTCAAACCGATGGGAAAGGTTTTTGCGAAGCGACACTAGGCCCTTATGAACGACATTTCAAACATTGGGTGCGACACAATAACCAGGCCCAAATCTTTGTTAAGCCCACCGTGCGCAGCCCAATAATCTGGGGGCCCATCAAACTCAAAGTCTTGCTTCTGCAACCCAACAAATCTAGCCCAACAGCTTGCACGACCGTTCCGTATAACAACTTATTTTTAAATTTCGAAATCCGCGTCCATTTAGCTAACGAAGCGTGCACGAGAAGCAGCATTTATTACGCCGCAGTAAGTACTGCGCGTGCGCCCCATCCGTTCGATCATTTCCATCTGAACCGTTACAACGCTTGAATCAAGATAAAAGGGGTCATTTCCAACAGATCGTCTTTTTATCAGAAGCAACTTATCACGAGAGAAAGGACGTTTGAGAGAGAAATATTTCATTCCCAGATCCAACTCCATCGTTCCTGCTTCGTTGTTTTTCCATCGACTTCCTTTCTAAAACCAAGTAAGTCTTTTACTCTTTTCCTTTTATACTTCCTAATGGCTGGCAGTACCCAAGATACAAGGGCTCAAGCTTCGTCTTCCCGGGTTGAGGACGAAGTTACTGTGGCCGAAATGGGGATCCCGGAGGGACAACCATGGAAACCTGTGGTAATCACCAGGATGAGGGATGTAGAGGAGTACAATAGGAACAAATATTTCAATATCCTGTATAGAGTAGCCAACATCCCTTCTTCAATCCGGAACCAATACTTCGACTTAGCCTCCACAGAATTCTATATCCCCGAAACATACGAAATCAAGAGACCCGGGGCCAGGGAGAGAATGTACTACCAGCTCGAGGGGGGATGGATTCCAATCCATAGGCAGTCACTGATCTATGGGGTCCGATTCCCTCTTCGTCCCTTCGTATTGGAGTTACTCCATACGACGGGGCTCAGTTTGAACCAGCTATCCCCCAATTCTTTTATTCATATAAACAGCTTCATCGCCTTTTGTTTCTCTGAATCAACCCTCCCAGCCATAGATTTCTTTTTTCAATTCTTTTCCATTACCAATAATAAAGAAAAAGGGTTTTTCACGGTGATGAAGAACCCTGGAAGGGATACCCTGATGGAGACCCCCTCGAGCAATAAAGGGTGGCACGGGGATTGGTTTTTCATCAAGGGGCCGGACACTGAGATGGTCGGACCTTGGTCAGACCCGAACAAAGACCAGCTAAATCCGAAGAAAATCTCTCGGGCAAGGCTAGAAGAGTTCGAGGTCTTATATTCCAAGAGACCATCCGTGAAGTGGGATCGGAATCTCCTTAACGACCAAGACTGGTTGTATTCCTTCGGTTGTAAGTTCTCTGCCATGCTTGCCCCTTTATTCTGGACATCTTTTGATATACTCACTCTTTTGTTCTGATTGCCTTGCAGTGGCTGACCAAGGAAAGAATCCTGATAATGAGGCCATCATAGGAGCAGCTGGAGTCCCGAGGGTGAAGATGAGTGCCGCCGACAAGCTGAAGGCGAGCCGAAGCATGAGGGCTGCAAAGCCCAAGGACTCCACCAAGGCCGCTGCCAACCCCGAGATGGCCACGGGATCCCCTCAGGTGGGTGATATTATCGAACCCACCGAAGGAGAGAAGTCTGCTGACAAAGACTCGGGGGTCAGCAGACCAAAAATAAAGAACAGAAGGCTGGTTCTAACATCGGTTCTGGAGGCAAGAACCAAGCAGACTTCTGCTCCCCAAGGGAGTTCATCAACTCCTCCCGCCGAGCAAAACGTCGTCAGGCAATCAGAGGAAGGCCTCGCTCCCCCTCGTCAGAATAAAGGGAAAAGACCTGCTGAAGGTCAAAAGCCCCCCAGCACCCGAAGCGGGCCGGTAGATCCCCCAATGCCGACCGGGAGTTCAAGACCCGAGGAGGGGATCAATATGCAGTCCTTGGGTACGTCGATGATCCCATTCGCCGAAGATGGTACCGAGGGTGCCGATCTGAAGACGCTTATGGAGATGTTGTTCTCCTGCCATGCAAAGGTAAGGATCTATCTGTAAAATTTTCCTCTTCAAGTTGGTTACCTTTCTGACTCATTCATCCTTCAACCATTTCTTTTCAGGGAAATGCAATTCTCCTTAGGGTTTCTGATGAGCAAAAGGTTCTGGAAAGAAGTGCCGAGGAGAGCAGCAAAGGGCATGCCGAGGCTCTGAAGAATCATCAGAAGACCAAAGACCAGCTTAAGGCCATGCACGACTCCTTCCATATCATGAAAGAGGAGTATGAATCGGCCCGGGCGGCTCGTCTTGAGAAGGACAAGGAGATCGAACGCCTGACGGCCCGGGTGATCGATCTGGAGAAGGCGAATGCTCACGCTATGGATTTGGTGCAGGCCAAAGAGCTCAAGAAGATCCAGCTGGAAAATAACAAGAACGAGCTCGAGGCCCAACTCCAAAGTCAGAAGATTCTCTTGACCCAATCGGAAAACATCATCCAACTTCAGACTGATCAGATGAAGAATCTGAAAGATAATGTCGAACTGATCGTCGAAGGCTGGGGTGCAAAGGAAGCCGATTGGTTAAGAGGACCTATTGCCGCCGCCTCCCCGAGCGTCCTGATTCCCGAGCTTAAACAAAAGGTGATAGATGAATATAAGGCCTCGGATCAATTTCAGGCCGATATCCTATCATCTGTTGTGAACGAATTCAGCGACGGGTTCGAATATGCTCGGGAGCTTGCCAAGGAGAAGGGTCATGACCCTGATCAGCTGGGAATTGTATTTCCCGAGGACTGATTTGTAAAGCTTTTGCTATTGTGTTTTTTTTTTTGTAAACTTTTGAATATTTATGAACTGGATGGTTATGACTTAATCGTTTATTTTATTACCCTTTTCTCATGAGTTATATTTTATCGTCTGCATGTATAACTGTTTACTTATACTGCTTTGCCCCCCTCTAGCCTGATCGGGTGAAGACCCGATGAGGCTAGAAGATAAACTTGAAAGTGTGTATCAAAACAGAAATACAGAAATACGATGTAAAAAATATTCTCATTAATATCGAAAAAGATAATCCTATCGGCTAGAATGCAGCCTCAAAATTTGACTAAGTACAAATCCAAAGTAACCTAACTACTGATAATACCTACGAAGCCGAACGGCATGCCAAGTATTTGGAACATTTTTCCCATCCATGCCCTGAAGCTTGTAAGTTCCGGCCTTCAACACTTCAATTACTAAGTATGGTCCTTCCCATATTGGCATCAGTTTGCCGGTTTCCCTAGGGGTGGATGCCTCGGCTTGCCGAAGAACTAGATCGCCCACATTGAATGACCTTCTTTTGACATTTTTGTTGAAGTGCCGAGCAGTTCGTTGTTGATAAGCAGCCAATTTGAGGACTACTGAATCACGCTCCTCTTCCAATAAGTCGAGGTTTAACCGAAGACCTTCGCTATTGAGTATTTCATCAAAATTTAAGACTCTCGGAGAAGGTACTCCAATCTCAATAGGTATTAGGGCTTCGGAACCATAGGCCATCTTAAAAGGCGTCTCCCCAGTAGTAGTCCGAGGAGTTGTTCGGTAGGCCCAAAGAACATGCAAAAGCTCCTCGGGCCAGGCACCCTTCGCCTCTTCCAGTCTTCTTTTAATGCCATGAAGAAGTGTCCTGTTTGTAACTTCTACTTGACCATTTGCTTGTGGATGGGCTACTGAAGTCCGACGATGCTGGATATTGAGTTCTGATAAGAACCCTTCGAAAGTTTTACCAACAAACTGAAGTCCGTTGTCAGAGACTAAGATCATCGGGATGCCGAACCGGTAGACCACTTGTTCTTTGAAGAATTGGAGACATGTGTGCTCGGTGATCTTGGCAAGTGGTTTGGCTTCTACCCACTTGGTGAAATAATCGATGGCGACAATCACAAACTTCACTTGTCCCTTACCCTGTGGAAGAGGGCACAATATGTCTATTCCCCATACAGAAAAGGGGATCGGAGAGAGTACCGGGGATAACTCCTCGGGAGGTTGGTGTGGTACAGATGCAAATATCTGACATTTATGACATTTTTTGACGAAGTCTTTGGCATCTTCAAGCATTGTCGGCCAAAAATATCCTTGTCGCAAAATTTTATGGGCCAGTGCCTTTGCTCCCACATGGTCACCGCAGATACCTTCATGAACTTCTCGAAGAGCATAATCAGATTCCCTAGGGTCGAGACATCGGAGCAGTGGTGAAGAATAAGATCTTCGGTACAGCTGATCATTCGTGATACAATACTTGGTGGATTTGTATTTGATCCTTCGGGCCATAGACTTGTCTTCGGGCAATTCACCGGTCAGAAGGAATTGAATGATCGGGGTCATCCAAGAATTTGTCTGTTCAATATCCATTATTGTTTGAACCAAGGTGCTCGGATGCTGAAGATTTTCTAAATATACTGCTCCGTCTAGTTCCCCTTGATCGGTGGTTGCCAACTTGGAAAGGGCATCGGCCATTGTATTTTCCGATCTGACTACTCCTATGAGCTGGTATTTCGGGAAGAATGCCAACAATGACCGAACTAGTTGGAGATAGGCCTGTAAATGAACTTCTTTTGCCTCATATTCTCCCAACACTTGTTTCACCACCAGTTGGGAGTCGCTGTATATTGCCAAGTTCTTTACCTCCAAACTTCGGGCTAGCTTTAGCCCTGCCACAAGTGCTTCATATTCGGCGATGTTGTTTGTGGCTATGAACCCAAATCGTATAGATTGTTGTATTTTGAAACCTTCGGGAGAAGTGAGGATGATGCCGGCCCCACTCTTCGTCCCAGTAGCGGATCCGTCCACGAACAGAGTCCATACAATTTCTTCAGGTGTTGATGTCAGTTTATCACAGTCGGGTTCCTTGTCCTCTAGATCATTACGGAATGAGCACTCGATGATAAAGTCAATGAGTGCTTGTGCTTTGATTGCTGTCCGAGGGCGAAATTCTATATTAAACTGGCTCAGCTCGATGGCCCATGCTGCAAGCCTTCCCGAAGATTCGGGCCTATAAAGGATCTTCCGTAATGGCTGGTCAGTGAGGACGATAATAGTCCGCCCCTGGAAGTAATGTCTGAGTTTCCGACTGGAGATAACCAGTGCGTAAGCCAACTTTTCTAAATTTGGGTACCTTGTTTCAGCATCCCGAAGAACATGGCTTACGTAATAGACTGGTTTTTGCCCTTGTGGATCTTCTCTGATCAAAGCCGACCCGACTGCCAAGGATGTGGCAGAGAGGTATATTTGTAGATCCTCCTCGGGCAGTGCTTTACTCAGAATCGGAGGTGAAGAGATATATCTCTTAATCTGCTCAAAAGCCTCCTGGCAATCTTCGGTCCAATGAAAAGTTTTCTGATTCTGGGCTCCCTTCAAAGTTCCGAAGAATGGGAGACATTTCTCTGCTAGTCGCGCCACAAACCGCCGAAGAGCTGCCAGCCTCCCTGTCAACCGTTGAATTTCTTTGAAGTTCTTCGGCGGTTGCATTTCAAGGATAGCCGATATCTTTTCGGGATTTGCCTCAATCCCTCTTCGGCTAACCATATATCCCAAGAATTTACCTGACCCGAGGCCGAATGTACATTTAGTTGGGTTAAGTCTCATGTTGTGCGTTCTGACATTCGCAAAGCATTCTTTCAGGTCGGCTAGATGATCTTCTTCCCTCATGCTTCGAACAATCATATCATCAACATAGACTTCCATATTTCTCCCGATCTGGCCGCTGAACACTTTGTTCATCATTCTCTGATAAGTGGCCCCCGCATTGATTAATCCGAAGGACATCACTTTGTACGCGTAGATGGCTCGGTGAGTGATAAAAGATGTCTTAGGGATATCGCTTTCATGCATGGCAATTTGATTGTATCCCGAGAAAGCATCCAGGAAGCTCATTACAGTATGACCCGAAGTGGAATCAATCAGTTGATCGATATTCGGGAGAGGGTAGTAATCTTTCGGACACGCTTTATTCAGATCTGTATAATCCACGCACATCCTCCACTTCCCATTATGCTTTTTAACCAGCACCACATTCGCGAGCCATTCTGGATAATTGATTTCAAAGATGAAGTCAGCAGCCAGAAGTTTATCGATTTCGTCGTCAATTACTTGTTGTCTTTCGGGAGCTATGTTCCTTCGCTTTTGCTTAACAGGTTTTGAGTTCGGCTTTACACTCAGCTGGTGCACGGCCACGGTCTTATCAATGCCTGGCATATCGGCTGGGACCCAAGCAAAGATATCTGAGTATTGTTGTAAAAGGGCCACCAACCGTGCTCTGGTTTTTTCCTGAAGGCCTGTCCCAATCTGTACTGTTCTTTCGTCATCTTCTTGAAATAACGGGACCTGGGCCGTATCTTCGGCAGGTGTTGCTATTGGCTCGGTACATCCCTCAGTGAAAGGCTCGAGCTCAATCTTCATGGTGGCTTTCTGTTTGCTGTCGATGATAGAGGATGCCTGAATGGTCTGTAGATAGCATCTTCGGGAAAGATCTTGGTCGCCAACTGATTCCCCGATCCCATTCTTTGTTGGGAATTTCATTTTTAAATGCGGGATAGAGGTAACGGCTTTCAATGCTGACAGAGTCGTTCTTCCCAAGATGGCATTGTAGTTACTTTCTACCTGGACTACATAGAAACGGACCATGATGGAAGCTTGCTTTGGGGCAGTCCCGAAAATCACAGGCAATTCGATCGTCCCTGCTATACGGACCGGGTTATTCCCGAAGCCATATAAGGGGGACTCATTGCAGATTTCCAGTTTCCTTCCTCCCAAGTCCAGCCGATTGTATGCTTGGCTATAGAGCACGTCGACTGAACTCCCATTATCAATAAGCATCCTCTTCATATCCATAGTACCGACCTGAGCTGTGATGACCAGTGCGTCCTGATGCGGAATAACCATTCCCGACGGGTAATCATCGTCGGAGAAAGTGATGGGGTCGGTCTTGATATCCTGGGGTTTACCGGACACTTGATGGACTTCCCTTCCGAAGGCTTTCCTCTTTCGGTTAGACAGAACAGTGATCAATCCTCCGGAAATGACATCAACCACTCCCCTTGCCTCTGAAGCGGGTGGAGGTGGTTCTAGGCGATCAAAGGCTGATTGTCGATGAGAATCGGCGATGTAACAGTCGAGGTTACCCTTCCGTATCTGTTTTTCTAGGAAGTCTTTGAGCTGGTAACACTCCTCGGTATCATGTCCTTTTGCTTCATGGTAGGTGCAATATCTATCGCCGTTCTTTTGCCTTGCGAAAACCCGAATCTTCGGGGGTTTTTCATAGAAGGGTTCGTTTTTTATCGCTTTCACGATGTTACTTTTGTTTGTATTCAGGGGTGTGTAATCCTTGTCGGCACCCCCTCTATCCCTCGGGGGATGGTTCTTTTGCTGTCGATCTCGGCTAGAATCTCTTCGGTCATTACCCTTTTTGCCGGAACCACTGGATTTCTTCTCGGCGCTTTCGTCTTCGGGGTTTCTCTGGTGAAACTCACCCGTGTTTTTCGAAGAGCCCCGAAGATTGGCAAGAGCCTCTTCCAATTCTACAAACTTGTCTACTTTCTCGTAAGTTTCCGATAGGGTTTCTGGAGCTTTTGAGATGAGTTCCTCGATCAACCTGCTGGATTTGTCAACGTTTAATCCCATAGTTAAAAATTGGATTACCTGCTTTGGATCGATTCCGTTGATTTCAGACACAGCTTCCCGAAATCTTTTGACATACTGCCGAAGAGTCTCATTCGGCTTCTATTTTACTTGTAGTAGAGAGGTCATCATTCTGGCCCGTCTTTTATTGCTCCCGAAGCGGGTATGAAATTGTTCCTGTAGTTCTTCCCATGACTTAATGGACCCGTTCGGGAGAGAGGTGACCCATTCTCTAGCTGTCTTCTTTAGAGTAGATAAAAATAAGTGGCACATCGCCACTGCATCATGACCATGGAAGTGCATGGCTTGCTCGAACGAGTAGGTGTGGTCATGCGGGTCTCCCGTTCCGTCATACATCTCCAAATTGGGTACTTTTCGACTTCGATCAATTTTGGCTTCCTCCAAATCCTTTGAGAACGGGGAGAACCGGGCCTTCTTGGACCCATAGTACTTGTCCGAAGCCTTCTTGGGTGAGGATTCTCCAGTATGGCTCCCATGGCTGCGTCTGTCCTCCCTATCCCTTTTGGAGGGTGATCTGGCTCGCTTCCTCAAATCCGCCGTCCAAATCGACTTGAAGCGAGTCAGTTCCTTTTCTCGGGGTTGGGGGCCACCTCTACGGCGTTCCGTGTGTCTGTCTTCCCGTCTGCCCCGGTGGTCTGAGCGGGAGGCCGAGCCTTTCTGGCTCGAGAGATTGTCCCCTGTTTCGGTTAATTCCTCGTACTGCTTGTCAAGCTCTTTCTGCTGGATATCTAGAGCCTTTTTTCTGTCGAGGATTATCTGGAGGCGACGTTCTTTCTCCGCCGCCGTCTCCCGGCGAGACTGGGAGGGTGTTGGTCGCCGTGAATAACTTTGCGAGTGTGAAGTTTCCATATCAATGTTGATTGATAGAAATTTTACTTGGCCCCTCCTTCTAGCGCCAATGTTGACGCCTGGTTTTGTCCGGCTGTCCTGCTGGCCGTCCGGATAAGATACCTGCACAAAAGTCCTAACGGCTTGGGCCGTTGGTGGACTCCTCCGGTGTAAGAGTTAGTGAAGGTTCTCAGAAAGGTCAACAATGGAGGTCCAAGTACTTAATATAGTAGTAACGCGTATGTGTGCGTAACCCTTTCCTCCATCATTGACTGGGTATTTATAGTGCATACCTGACTCTTACCGATTCCTTTTAGGATTGTCCCTTAACGTGATATAGTTTGAATAGGAAGGTAATCTCCTAAACCATCTAAGAACCTGACTCCTATTCTAATTCGGATTAGATATAGTAAATAGCCACAGTCCAGATTGGTTAGGGGCCTATCCCAAGCCTATTGGACTTAGGAGTCCTCATAAGATTTCGCCAAGCTGATGGTCCGTTGGGCCTAGCCCATCATATATTTACCAGACCAGGCTTAGCGAAATATTCATCCTAACAGTACTGATAGGGAGTTTAATGGAAGTGTAGGGCAGGACAAAGAGGAGAAGCATAAAATCCGAAAGTTCAACAAAACAAAATGCTGATTTAGTAGAGTTATGTTGTAGGGATCCCAGATCCAAGGAAAGGCTACTTTGGATTTAAGGACATTTATAGGAAGTGGAATCATGTATCTCATATCTATATGGTGCATGATTATACTTTGTTTTCTTAGGTGTGCTGTAAATGTGGAATAAGCGCACATATTCCACATATATACTGTATGGTTAAAAAAAAAAAAAGGTCGACCTCCATTTTCAACTTTCAAAATATTAAAATCAAACTACTTGTATTTCTATCTCTGTTCCAACCCACCTTGAATATTTCCGGTCCATGCCATTAAATAGGCGGACCCCCGGGGGTAAGCGTTCTTCATAATAATTATTCTCTTCATTTCGTTCTATTAATTAATTTAATTTTCTGACAATATAATTATAAAAATTGTATTCATCTAAAAATCACTATTCCCTTAGTTATAAAAGTAGACATGTATTTGTAAAAAAGCACTGCTTTTAAAAATAAATTTTGTTGTCAAACATATCTTAATCTTAACCAAAAATACAATAGTGGTGGTATGATTATGTACTCAAACAACCAAAATAAAAATAATGACAGTTATAGAGATTCATGTTAGAAAAAAAATTGTACCTATAATTTTAAATTAGAGATAATATTAATTATAAGATTTATTATTTAAAATTTAAATACATTACAACAACTTTAAGTTTGAAATTTTTTTCTCTTAACTTGGAGCGCGTGGAGTAGTATTTAATATTTCGCATTACAATTATTATTTTTTTCTGAATTTCTTAGCTTATAAGTGGTCTTGTTGATGAAAAAAGGAAAAAATATATATTTATTTTAGAATAAATTACAAGAAATGTACGTACCTATATATGGGAATTAATATTGAATCATATATGTTTTTAGTCCACGTAACAACAAAATACCAGGTCAATTTTCAATGTAACATCATTATCGCTTTCAAGTAATCATCCAGTATTCCCATCTAGGCTAGGACTTTTGTTGCAAAGGCCATCATATAAATTGCATGAAGATGCATGTTTTTACCTCCTAATACAAAACAGTGTATCGCACCAGCTATTCTTCAAAGAGTGGCTCAACACTCAAATCACTGCAATAACCAACCGTATTAGTCAACGACGGACTCTAGTTAATACGGCGACAAGATGGAATCCTAAGAAACAACGAAATCATTTTCATTTGAATAGTTTTTCAAACTCAAATTTGGACTCAATGTGCATGATAACAACAAGTCTACATATATAATCATTAATTGCACCTAAATATTTGCTTATACCTTTATTTAGAGTTTTGTGCAATTAATATATATATAAAATAAATTACTGAAAATCATGTTTATTTGTGATCAGTTAATTATTAGTTATAATCAACAAAAAGGAAAATAAAATAAAAATGATGCAAGTATATTAATTAATTTTAAAACAGATGATCAAATGTGATATCTTATATATATATATATATATATATATATATATATACCTCCCCTAACAAAATAAACTATATAATATATACTTAATAAAACTTATATTCATAATATATAATTCAACACATGTTTGTAGATAATAATTCCATTGGCAAAGGGAGCAAGTTTCCCTCTTGATTTTTGTGAATTTTTTTTTAGTATAGGTGTATTAAAATAAAATACTTTGCTTACTAAAGAAAAAATAGAAGAATTGATGACTTCAAAAACAAGTTTTTAAGAATGCTTTTATAGTGATTTTTATGTATTTTTTAAAATCTATATTTGGTGAATTTTGTTATTCCCTGTGTTTCACATAATGAAAGTGATTTTAGCCCATTTTAAAAAAATAAATTGAGAACGGATATAAGGAAAATACAAAAATATTTGAACATATATTTTTTAATATAATTTGTTGACGTCTATTATCGACTTTTTAGTAATGAAAATTCTATAAACTTAACTTGTCAAAATATATACCGTTTACAAAGTTATAATAATGGTGTTACATAATTTTAAAATAAAATATTCTCTTCGTCCCTAAAAAATGACTTAAGTGATAAAAGATTGTCCTCAAAAATATGAGCAAAATAAAACAAGTTAACTAGATAAATTTTTGCATGAACTAATTTATCCTTAGCTTTATATTATATGTTACGTAGATAAATAGTGAACCACTTTATATCAGTAATGAATGGGTCACATTAATTCTCTTTCTCACTCTCCAAAACCCAAAGGATAGATTGGAAAAAATAGTTATATTCTCGCCCAATTATTTGACTACCTTATTATGTGAAAAATGTCCCTGAGATGAACTTACGTTAAAAATGAAGATAAACTCATTTTTATTAAATTAAGATATTATCTATATGTTTCAAAATATAAAATTATTATTAAGTTTTTGAGGTTAACTTAAAATATTTTTAAACTCAAAATTTACATTAAATCTTTTAATTTTAGTTAGTACAATAATGAATATTATAAACTATTTAATAAGTATTATTCATTGCAATATTTATTATTTCATGATTTTTAATAAATCATCTTATTTTTAATGTAAAAATATTTTAAATTAATTTTTAAAAATTAATAATAATTTTATTATTTAAAATAAATATAATATAACTTATATACCTTAACAGTATCTCTCGTAAACCCCATACTTCAATATTCATATTCAATGAATATATATAGTCTCATCGAAAAAGACCAACTAAGGACTACCTTCCTCTCAAAAAAATTATTTCATGCTCCTAAAATATGGAATAACTCCTTCCTCTCGGTGTCCGTTCCACAATTCCACCTGACAAGCACATAGTAGTGTTCCATTTATTTTCTTTTTAATATTCTCCCCTTTAACCCTGTTATTTATACTTTTCACCCCAAGAAACCCGTTTCCTTTGCATTATAAAAAACCAAACCCTTAAAAAGTGCTGCACACAATAAAGTACAAAACTTCTTCTATGGTAGTGATATGTATACGTGGTTAGTTCGTGGCCTAAGTTGCCATTTTTACAAACATTCTGCTGGAAATTTAATTTGTAAAACATTTAACAAGTCGAAATCAATTCACTAAATATTGTCCATTTACTAGGATTGTCAAAGTGTAACAACTTTATTTGCACTTTATTTTAGCCAGCAAAAACTATAATATCTAATAACGCTAGAATCACAATTATATGGAGTTTGAATTTGATGTAGATGATACGGGCAAGGGGATTCGAAAGGATAGGCGAAAGGATGTGTTTTTGTGCTATGTGCAAGTGAAGGAAACGACTCTTGAACAAGGAGGATGTGGCTTGGGACTTGGTATTGTTCAATCTTTGGCAAGTAGCTAATTTTTCTTTAGTATTACTTCCTTGGTTCTGAAATCTAATAGTCGCATTCAAATTTAAAAACTTAAATTAGTGGGTATTTTTCAATCTTTAAAAAGAAATAATGGTAGTTAGATTATCAGAAAATATTTATACTGATTTTACAAACAAATATCAGTAGCCAGTTCTGCTCTAAAAATCATAAATGCTGATATGCTTCCACGGTGCAATCTATCTGCAAGGAAATTCTAAAACATTGAATTATGTATTCTAGCAATTTTTTTATAGAATTTTTGTTTTTACTTTTTCTGAACAAAAGAACGAAATGAGACGGGTGCAATTAATGGGAGGAGAGATAAATATTGTAGATAAGGAGCCAGGAACTTGTTTCAAATTCAATATTATTTTGACGACGGTATGTGATCCTGTCTCCTGTACTGGAATTGAGGGACAGGAAACTTATGTGCACAGTGATGCTCAATCGCATGATTTTCATCCACATTTCGGACTACATATTACCTTCCCAGCCTCTAGATCAGACGGATCCCATTTTGTCCTTCATATTTCTTTCAGGCGAGAGAAACGGGGAAAAATCTTAAAGAAATTTATGGAAAGCCGAGGTGTAAAAGTCTCAAATGTCAAGCAGATGGCAGAATTTTCTCATGTTCTTGACGAGACAATTCTCAAGCTAAGCGGTTTAAGTTCTTTGGATGGAACCGAGATGTTTGAATAATTCTGCATCACGCAATTCCAATTCGGGCCCCCACATGATGAGTCCTCGGGCTCAAATGATGCTGGTGATCATCCATTAAGTGACCTACAGAAGCTCCATTTCTAGCGGCTCATCGAGTTTCATACTAATCGTGATTGATGCTGATGTAATAACGGTACCTATCTTGGAACTATGTTATCTCTCTCTCTCTCTCTCTCTATATATATATATATATATATATGTGTGTGTGTGTGTGTGTGTGTGTGTGTGTGTGTTACTCTTCATGAGTTTCATAGGTGGATAAATATTTAGTTCAGTTCCTAGGCCATCTTTTTATTAGTTGTGAATATATTTGGTATTATAGAAATCTATGGATTATGGATTTAACACATGAAAACGAATGGTGCCATTCTTCATACTTATCACTTCGTTTTTATATTTTGAAACCAAAGATTCCTCAAGAGAAATGTAACCGTGGAATGAAAGATAAAAATCTCTGAATGCCACTACCCCAATCTCCATCAATCAAAACGAAGCTAGCATCCTGGCTAATTGAGCGAGTATTAGTTAATATTTTGACAGCAGCAACAACAACAACAACAACAACAATAATAATAATAATAATAATAAGATGATAAAATTATGATAATAAATTCAAAATTATTCTCTTCCATTATCGAAACAAATACTGTATATTTGTGTTAAAAAGGATAATTTCTGAAACAATACAGCGACTAATGTAGTTAGATGGAAAATTCTGTTCAAAGGTCACTGTCTTGTCCGTCCGGTAGTACGTACATCGGTACATACACGGCGAGTTCTTCTCTTTCTTAGTTGCCAAGTTGTAGTGTCACACGGGAACACTATTTTCTGTGACCCCGTCTTCAATTCCCAACTCTTTTATCATGTCCCAAAATTACTAGCTAGTCTGTATTTTTAAAACAATATATATAAATATTGCTATAATTTTATTTATTTTTAGCATACTAATTTTGTAGATTAACTAATATTTTTGTATCTTAATACCTCTAACATTACTATGAAGTAGGGAAGTAGGGAGGTTTCTCACTAGTAGTCCCCATTCAAAGTAATTTTGACTTGTACTATGTGAAAACATACATACATATAGGTGGCAAGGAGCAAATAAAGCTCCCACAAAAGTGAGGTGAAAGACTCAATTTGAAATTTTACCTAATCTAGGATTTTATTTTATTTTATTCATTTTTTGTTACATTTATTTACTGAATATTTAAAATCACTTATAATCAATTAAATCTATTTATAATCAATTTTAACAACCACAGACTCTCACCAACAAATGGCATAATAACTTAAAAATTTTGTCTCTAGAAGAAGATAACTTTATTATTATTAATATGGTACATGATTATACTTTGTTTCCCATCTGAGGTGTGATCTAAATGTGGAATAAGCGGACACATTTCGTATATATATATACATAAACCACCAAAAAAAACAAAATTTAACTGTTAGAGTAAAAATTATTCCATGCTCCTAGAGCAGAGCAAGTGAACAGTATATTTTTTTCTCTCACATATTTGTGGATCCTATTATAAACAGCCCCACATGTATGTGAGAGAAAAAATATACTGTTCACTTAGTTCAAGAACATAAAATAATCTCTCACTATTAAATTAATCCGATCGTCTAACATTTATGTTATGTGAATCCCATATACTTACATAAAAAAGAAATCAATATTTAGTATTGAAAAAGTATTACAAGAATAAATATTTTAAAAATCAAAAAAAAAAAAATGGACATAGTATTTACTCTCGTAAGAATTTTGTATAATTTTTTTATAAGTAATGATTTGGCCAATAATTTATACAATAATTTTTATAAAAAAATAATAGAACTCACCATTTACATAACGAATTTTATTATTTTTTATAAAAATTATTATATGAATTATTATTATTACTATGAGTCATTATTGATAATATTTTTTAATATTGTGTGAGAGAGAGAAATGGATAGTGAGAAAAAGAGTCACATCAGCTTCCCCTGGTTGAAGTCAAACAGAAGATCGAATTAAGTTTTTGTGTACGTGTCCCATCCCATCCGTGGTTTTTTGAGATATTCTTGATTTGGTGACACTCCTTTACGTACTCCCACCCCTGCCCATAACTGAATTCTCCCGCCCTAATTGGCGCACTTAGCACTCGCTTATAATAATAATGTATAAATAATATTCATTATTTTGGAATTTCTTTTATTTTATCATTTCGTCCTAAACGTACACATGCATGGTACTATATATTTTTATTTATGTTGAAGATAAAATCTATTAATTTTTAAATAATTTATTCATATCTTACTGTTATTGGATTAGCTAGATTGCTGGTGTGGAAAAAAGAAAGAAAAAGGCTTACCTCCATTTCCAAGCCTCCACTCTTGGCATCTATCTAATTCAAACATTGCGGAATAATTGTGATGGAGAAAAAATCACCCTCCTCTCTTCTCACGTAGTTATAATTAATTATGCTTTTTTTATCTTCCATATATATATATATATTACTCTTCATGAGTTTAATAGGTGGATAAATATTGACTCCATGAGTTCCTTGTTAGTTTTGAATATATTTGGTATTATAGAAATCTTATGCGTGTTAGTGTTTATCAGGATTACAAATAAATAAATAAATAAAATCAAGGATAGACTAATTAACATGGTCGTCGGAAAAGATTATAAAACATAAACTACTCAGGGGTGGCTCAAGACAATATGAGGCCTAAAGCGATATTTTTTATTTTTTTTTATAATGCTAAAGTGATATTTTTAATGAGGCCTTCTATGTTTGATACATCTTTTATTGACTTTTATGATCAAATTGATCATTTTTTAAATAAATATATCTTATTATTATTTAATATATATGTAAAAAGCCTATAAATATTATAAATTATATAAAATTTAGTACATATCTCAATGTTTACTTTTTTAAAAATCTAAATATATCTATGTTTAATTGTTAATTTTAAAAATGGTCAATTTGACTATAAAAATCAATGGAGAACTTTTATTTTGGGACGGAGGGAGTATTAATAATTTTTATTTAAATGAGGTTTTTTTTTATACTGTTATTTTTTTTTACATATTTAATATTTGAATTGAATTATGGGCCCTAAAAAATTATTTGGCTTATATTTTTATAAGACCTTTTTATATGAATTATTTATGATCTTCAAAAATTTGGGGCCTTTTTTGAAATGGGGCCTAAAGCGCGCGCTTTTTTTTTTATATAGTAGGGCCGGCCCTGAAACTACTAAAAAAAAAAGTATATACATATAATCATCACTTATTTAACAAATAAAGACTAATATGCATGTAACATAACAGAAACGTAATTGAAATTAATTATGCAAAAATTTATAGACTAACAATTACTTATGGATTTAAGAAATGAAAACAAATGGGGTGTCATGCATAATAATAATAATTAAGTTATATATAATGAATATGGTAATTATATATATTTGTTTTTGAAACCAAGAAATTGTGAAGGTAGCATCAATTTGAAGATAATTTATGATAACAATTAGTATAGGCGTAGGAAAAAATCAATTCATTTCCAAAAATTCTAATTTTTACTCTCTTCCCTCTTCCTCTTTCTTTCTTCTTTCTTTGGTGTCTTTTCTTCTTCTTTTCTTTTGATTTTTTGGCTGGTTATCTTTTTCACTTGCTGTGGCCCACAAAGTGGGTGGGTTGCCTTTTCCTTTCTCTTGCCGAGTAGTATTATCTCAAATCTCAAATATACACGCAAGAGATTTGTATGTATGTATGTATCTCATCACATCATTCCTTGTGAGATTTTCTTTGGAAAGGGCCCTCCTTGCATAAATATGGTGCCATGGGGAAAAGCTTGTTGTTCCCCTAAACGAAGACAACCTCCCCAAGGCTCTCACCAAAAAAATTCTGATATTTATTGGTCTTTTGCAGATTTATTTGTGTTTGTCATGGTGGAATACTGAGGATAACCTAAAATGATTTTGTGACATGACTGTTTAACTAGATATGGTTGGAAAAAATTGAGAGTTGAGACCATCAGCAAATTCAAAAACGAGCTTTGCTATATGTAATGACCTATGCAATGATTGGTATCATATCCCGATGTAAAAATAGTGGGACTCACAATGTAAAAATGATGGATCTCACCAATTTTACATTGAATCATTATGTCCATCATTGCATAGGTCATTACTCATAGCAAAATTGTTAAATTGATAGTCCCCAAAAAAATGAATTTGGCATCCCATTACATTTTCACTCCAATTCCGTATAATACTTTTTTTTTTTTTATCTTAATGAAACTTATATTCATAATAATTCAAACTTGTTTGTAGATAATTCCATTGGCGGTCGGATCCGGGCAAAGGGAGCAAGTTTCCCTTTTTGATTTTTGTGATTTTTCTTTTGTTAGTATATGGGTATTAAAATAAAATACTTTTCTTATTAAAGAAAAAAAGAAGAATTGATGACTTCAAAATAAGTTTTGAAGAATGCTTTTGTAGTGATTTTTATGCATTTTTTAAAATCTATATTTGCTGATTTTGTTGTTCCCTATGTTTACAATAAAGGAGTATGATTTGTCAATTTTTTGGGAAATTAAAAAACTAATTCTAATTAAATGTAATCTAATTAAAGTAAAATAGTAATAAATTATTTTAAGTTAAAATTTCATTATAAAACTTACAAACACAATAAAATAAAGTAAATTTTATCGTCTGTCCATTATTTGAAGTCATTTATCATTACGGTTATGGCTTTTTTGTCCTAAAATTGTTAGTGACTAATTAGGGGATTTCGATACCCAACTATAGGGCTCATATCATCTGTTATCAAATTTTTTTATTTCTCTGTATCAAACATATAGTAACGATTTTTAAGGTTTATGGCGATGGGACATACCATCACCATGGATCTATAAAAAAATAAGACTATAATGACGGGACATACCGTCGTAATAGAACATAAAAATTATCGTCATATGTCTCGATATAGAGAAATAAAGAAATAGAGGAATTTGATAATAGGTGATCTCACACCCGACTATGGAAGGTATTAAATACCTATTTAAGGTTTAATTTTCATCCAGGTTTATATAATCCAATGGAAATTGTGCTCCAATCAAGGGATAAAGTAATTAAAGGATTACATTTGTTTTCAAAGACTATACATACGGGGAATATTGGCAGCCCTATATTTATGGGGTTTTATATAACGATAATGAAAACAATACAAATTGAGACTTAGCATCACAATATATTATAATCACCATTTACTGCGGATCATATACGCGACTTAACAGATAACACTGGTAAAACTCTGAATATCAATTAAAGTTGTCCATTTGATTGCAAACTCGATCCATCTTCTAGATCTCTCTCTTCTTGTAGGATTTGTACTTGATCATCGTGGTTACTAACGCTGGACACAGGATCCACAGTGCGGAAGGTGGCTCGCCACCACAACTGCAAGTGATTAAAAAGCCAACTACTTAGAGGAGACAAGGAAATAAGTATCAAAGGATACGCATACCAAAACAGCGCTTGCGGGAAGATGAGCGCAGCCACAGTTGACACAAAAACCGCTACGGAGAAATCTCGGACACTAAAATTTATGTGCCGGTTAGCTCCTGAGTAAATAGTGCTAGTACTTATAGGGAGTTTAATGGAAGTGATCATGGCAAAGAGGAGAAAGCATAAAAACCAAAAGTTCAACAAAGAATGTTGATTTAATAGGGTAATGTTATAGCGATCTCAGATCCAAGGCAAGGCTACTTTGGATTTAAGGACATTTATAAGGAGTGGAATAAAGTATCTCATATCTATATGGTACATGATTATACTTTGTTTTCTGAGGTGCTATATATGTGGAATAATTAGGCGGTATATATAGTAATAGATATGGTTAATGTTACAGAAAATAGTGTGAAAACCGAACGCATCCAGCTATACTTTTTGTACTCTTCTAAACTATTCAAGTTGCTCTTCATCAGGCTAGAAGGGACACGCGCACTTTAAAGTTATCATGGAAGATGAAAATCTAGTAGAGATTTCATTTACAAAAATATGTATAAATTCATGTAATCCTACCCAGTATGAATAAAGAAAATTATCCAAGATTTAATAAAATTAAAATGACGGATCAACTACATATGAATTTGAAATGTTTAAAAATAATTTCAGGATGTCAAGCTTGGTCTTTTATTTTGAATGAACGTACTATATTTTAACGATGAATTTGAATTTAATATGTATAGGATACTATTTTTTTTGTGAGATATACTTACTTATTGTGGTAGTTATAATTAATTATGTTTTTTTCATCTTCTCTCTCTCTCTCTCTCTCTCTCTCTCTCTCTATATATATATATATATATATATATATATATATATACTCTTCATGAGTTTCATAGGTGGATAAATATTGAGTTCAGTTCCTAGGCCATCTTTTTATTAGTTTTGAATATATTCGGTATTATGGACATCTATGGATTATGGTTTTAACACATGAAAACAAATGGGGCTATTCTTCATACTTATCACTATGTTTTTATATTTTGAAACCAAAGATTCCTTTGAGATTTGTAGAATAAAAGATAAAAAATCTCTGAATGCCACTACCCCAATCTCCATCAATCAAAACGAAGTCCTGGCTAATTGAGCGAGATAACAAAACCAACCTACTTTATCGTGAGGTAAGAAACCCAACCTACTTTATGGTGAGGTAAGAAAATCAACCTACCATCACGACATGTACATTAATTGTGGTCAAAGAATATATGTATGAACTTGAGCCTCGGCTTTAAATCCATGTATAATTTATGCAAATATATATGATATGATTTGTATGCATGTTTGACAACATATATATATATATATATATATATATATATATATATATATATATATATATATATATATATATATATATATATAATGAATAATAAATTTAAGACTTTTATTTATAAGCTAGCTGATATAAATATATAAGGAAAAAAAAACAAGACTTTTATATATATGCTGATATAAATATCATAATTTTTTCGTAAAATTTAGCAATATTTCGAGGAGACAAATTCGAAGAAAGGGTGGGGGGGGGGGGGGGGGGGGGGGGGTGAGGGACAAGTGTCTTTTAATCAGTTATAAATCTAGAGCTAGGGAACAAGCCTCAGTTTATGATATTCATAATTTTTAAAAATATTTTAAATTAATTTTTTGAAAATCAATATTAATTTTATAATTTTAAAAAAATTATAATTATAATTATAATAAAAAAATTACATGTAAACAACATGGGTCACTCTTTTAACATTGACGCCCTTTTTTTGGGTATTGCGGTCGTTATGTTTTCACATTCAAATTAATTTGGGCAGAAAATCACAGGGATGGTTCAAATTCATTCTAATTGATTTGTAAATTATTTTAGGTTGCAAAGAGTATTTAGGTAATTGATTATTTTTGAAATTTTAATCTATGTCGTGCCTTTAGGCACGAGCAATTATACGTGTCATCTCTTTGGTGTTTTTGTGGACTATATTGAGAGCAACTATTGTAGTAGGCTCTGACTCATGGTATGAGAATCTTTTGTCCAATTTGTAGAAAAAATATAGAGGAAAAAATGTTATGGTGATGCGATTTAGTTGGTGTTATGACAATACTTTTTTGTTTGGACTTAGATGACTCATTTTATACTTTTGGGTATATATGCAAAAGTCTTTCTTTTGAATTTTTACATCTTTTTTTTCCCCTCATTGAATCCCACAAAATGGCTTGCAATACTACCCTTTTTCACATAAAGTATTGTTCATGGATCATATTGTTCAATAGTTAGAGATACTGGAGGCAAATAAATGTTGTCAAACTTCTCATTTTGTTTTGTCAATAAAGGAAAGGTGTGGGATACCCGAAAATACTATATTATACAAATTTAAGCCCGCTATCGTCAATCAATTAATTGTTCAAACTTGTCAAGAACTAATTTTAAGTTGGGAATGAGTAGCACACTAATATTTGCCTAAAAAAAAACTATGACTGGATTGAGTATCAATCTTTTTGTATTATTGGTTGGACTCTGAGTTCTATTATATAACTGAGAATCCATAACAATTTTAGATTTTTCAATCTAGAAATATTTGATATAGTACTCAACTGTTATATTAGTTGAACCGTGCCTTCAGGTAAGGGTTATCCCTAGTTAGTCTTATAATTTGGAATAGGCAAAATACATTTTAACTTTGAAAACTATAATATTCCAACCTGAAAATTAATAAATGAGTGCTTGTTTTTTTTAATGTCTCACATAAAAAGAAAAAATAAAATCCAACTAGAACTTTTAGTGGTAATTATATAAATACTTTTATAATTTTTGCATTCACTTTAATAAAGACATGAATGTTGACATTCAAAACTTATGATGAGGATAATATTGAAGTACGTACGTAGACCATTTAGCTAGGCTAAATATATAATAGACATATAAACTGGCCGGCTTTCAAATTGTTCAAATCTAAGTTTACCTAACCTAGCTAGCTAGAAATTTCAGTTCACATATATGCATGTATGTATTCATTCTCCAACCCTTATTATCTCGCCATGCATTTTCTGGTTCCAAATACAACACTTTGTACCGGCCCCCTTCAAAATATGAGAATCGAACACTTTTTTTTTTGCATTCTTCTTCATACTTATGACATCACTTTGTTTTTATATATATTTTGAAACCAAAGGAATATTACGAAATAACATAAAATAATTTACAAAATTAAAAAAAGATGCATGATAATGGTGCTTTGGAATATTAATTAATTGTTAAGAGAAATGTATATAATTGTGGAGTTAATAAAAGATAAAAACCTCTGAATTATGCCACCCCAATCTACATCAATATTCAAAACGAAGCTAGCATCCTAATTGAGCTAGCGAGATAAGAAAATTACACCAACATACTTTAATTATCACGGCATGGCCAGGTAAGAAAACCAACCTACTTTAATGTGATTGTGGTCTCAAAGAATATATGTCTGAACTTGAGCCTCGGCTGCTTTAAATCCATATATATATATATATGAGATGATATGATTTGTATGCATGTTTGACATTAACATATATGCTAATTACTCAAATTCATTATTTTTATATATAACGAATAAATATAAGACTTTATATATATACTTAGATTCCAACCACTTAAATAATTTTCTTATGAGTAATAATTTATGTAATAATGAGTATAATAATTTAATATAAAAATAATAAGATTTATAATATAAAAATAATAATAATTTATTATTTTTATATTAAATTATTATTTCCATCATAATATAGATTATTATATATAATAAAGCTCTGGAACGAGCGTTTGTATCAATTTAAAAACATAATGGTGCTGATTTGGATGCGACTTGCCCCACCAAATTCTTTATATAAAAAACAAACATAAGTCAAACGGGGAAGATGTTGAGATTTTTTGTGTCAGAGAGAGAGAGAGGAAAGTGACAAACTTCTTTTAACTTTATGAATCATCTCTTGCCCGTTTCCCCAAATAGGATATTTCCTAGAAAGAACTCTCCTAAATTTGTACTATCCATTTTCTGACATTTTTTGTGCCTTTAACGTTATACTCATCCGTCTTTTATTATTTATTTTTTTAAAAATAAATACACATATTAGAATAAAATAATTAATATTATATTTTTTAATTAAAAATAATTTTAAATATCAATATTATCATTAAATTAAAATAAAATAACTTTACAAGATCGACTATGCATGCATGCATGCATAGTTCTATCCTATTCTTTTATCTTTACACTTTGATCGAGAGTTCAAAATTGAGAAGATTTGGAGAGAAAAGAAAACTCGATTTATTAATATTTTTATATTATCAACTTTACCCTTACATTTTTGTTGCTAAAGTTTCAGTGTTGACTTAGTATTTTAGCTTTCTGTTAATAATTCCTAAAATCAGGGGACTAACCTGTTCTTTAGCTTTTCTGTTAGCCTTGTATTTGCTTTTCTGTTACCTTCTGTATGGCTATATAAAGTCATTTTGCATACTGAATAAAGTAAGCTTTTCCTTCCAAAACTAGCTTTAACATTTGGTATCAGAGCCTTTCCAGAACTGTACCGAAGTTTTTTTTATAGCCGCAGCTAAAGATGACAACTGAGGGCAGTTTTGTTCAACCAGCAATTCCCCGATTTGATGGACACTATGATCATTGAAGAATGCTGATGGAGAATTTTCTTCGCTCCAAAGAATACTGGCACGTAGTTGAGACTGGACTTTCTGCTGTAGCAGAGGATGTTGATCTCTCGGATGAACAAACGAAGGTGGTGGCAGATCAGAGATTGAAGGACTTACGAGCAAAGAATTATCTCTTTCAGGCCATTGATCGTTCAATTCTTGAGACTATCTTAGACAAGGAGACTTCGAAGGGAATTTGGGATTTTATGAAGAAAAAGTTTCAGGGGAATGCAAGGGTCAAACGTGCACAGCTTCAGGCCCTTCGCAAGGATTTTGAGATCCTTCATATGAAGGAAGGTGAGACTGTCTTTAAATACTTTGCTCGTACTCTCACTATTGCTAATAAAATGCGCTTTCTTGGTGAAACGGTGACTGATCTTACTGTTATTGAAAAGATCTTGCGCTCTATGATTTCAAAATTTGATTATGTGGTTTACTCCATTGAGGAGTCCAAAGACTTGGACACTATGTCCCTTGATGAATTGCAAAGTAGCCTATTGGTTCATGAACAACGCATGCAAGGACATGTCGTCGAAGAGCACGCACTAAAGACTACTCATGACAACAGTATTAGCAAACCAGGACGTGGTGGCGGTGCCTTTCGAGGCAGGGGACGATGGCGTGGGAGACAAGGTTTTAACAAATCTCTTGTTGAATGTTTTTATTGTCATAACCTTGGTCATTTTCAGAATGAATGTCCAAAGAAAGACAAGGAGTCACAAGCTCATTATGCTGAAACCAATGAACCGTTGATGCTCATGGCATACGTTGATATTGCGGAGATGGTGGGCCAGCGGAAAGAGTCAAAAGGCTATTTCTCAGAACCTGATACTCTCGAAGTTGATAACTGCACGAAGGAGCTGCTTCTTATGGCACATGACAAGAAAGAACTTAATGACACAACTTGGTTCTTAGACTCGGGATGCAGTAACCATATGTGCGGACACAAGGAATTCTTTTTAGAACTGGATGAGAGTTTTCGCAAGTTTGTAAAGCTATGCGACAACTCCAGCATTAGTGTAATGGGAAAAGGTCGAATTCATCTCCAAGTTGATCATGTTTCACAAATTATTACAGAGGTATTCTATATTCCTGAATTGAAAAACAATCTCTTGAGCATTGGTCAATTGCAGGAGAAAGGTTTGACAATTTTGTTTCAATATAACAAGTGTAAGGTATACCACCCCGAGAGATGTCTTATTATTGAAACAGCCATGTCTCATAATAGGATGTTTATCCTTCTTGCCAAGATTCAACTTCAAGACCAGCATTCACTACTACAAAACAGTAAAAAGATAACACTTAAACAACAAGGTTTTTATAAAAAACGTTGTGGTGTTTTTTTTTACAACGTTTTTTCAAAAAACGTTATAGATACATATGCAAAAACGTTATGTATTTATAAGGGGAAATATTTGGTTTTAAAATTATAACGTTTTCTTAAAGAAAACGTTATCTATTTAAAAAACACGGAACTTAAAAAAAATAGCGCGGAAGTGAAAACTTGAAATTAAAACACGGAACTCACTCATCCTCACAAGTGAAGCAGCTCTCTCTCATTTTCGATCAAACTTATATACCTCACTCATTCTCAACTTAGCTCTCTCCCCTTCTCGCTCTCTCTCCGATCGGGACATTGAAGAGTTCGAAAGATCTGATTTCAACTTGGCCACTAACGGCGCCAAAAAAATACGACTTAAAGGTTCAAACTGCCGGTGATTCTGTGAGTTTTAGTACCGGCTTCGACACGTCCCTCTCTTTGTTCATTCAGAGTTTAATCAGTTAATGGAATCTCAATCGGGCTTTAATAATTTTCAAATTAATTTTTCTCACTCTAGGTTCTGCTTCAATTTGAAGTTGTTGTCCTCTCCGTGTGTATCTAGGTTAGGGTTTCAACATTCGTGAGTAACAATTGTATCTCGGTTTAGGACTGAGCAACCAACTCTCGCTCTAGCCATCACCGTACCGACTCTCCGGCTGTCCCCAAATCAGACACGCAGTTGCTGACTCGACTCTCTGCTAGTCTGCTCCTCTCCGTGGCTCAACATTCGTGAGCTCTCTGGTTGAACAATAATCCTGTTCTACAAAACTGGTAAGTTACTAGTAGATTGAAGATTAGATACTGTTGCCTTTTTGGAGTTATGTTTATTGGCTCTCGTTGAGAGAGAACTGAGCTATTATGTTTCTAGTAATGATCACATGACAGATATTATTCTTTCCGGTTGCCCAAGATTGGAAATCTACAACTCATCTTTCACTCATAGATTCGGTGAGTGGGCATTGGGTTTTTGTGGAGGAATATACGGTAAAGAGAATCCAGGGTTTTGCCACCAGAGTGACAATTCCTTGAGAAGTGTGGTCTCTCTCGATCTCTCAAATAGGTGTATTCACAATTTAACTAATAAGGTTAGAACTAATCCTCTTCACTAATTTATTTTAAAAAAAATATTGCTAAGAACTAATCCTCTTTTAAATTTCTAGCTACTGTGTTCACCTTCTTCACTGTACATCAAATATTTCAGAAACTGTATCTTATTATACATACGGATGCCATCCGCCTGTTTTGTTCATGAAATGTTTTATGTAGTTTAATCACAACACTAAACATAAACACTGAAATTCTATCCTGCTCCATGAAAACAATTCCCCAGTGGAAAATATTTTAAAAACAAGTAATATCAAACTTAACATGTTTGTATGCTGTGACCCCCTTAATTCTAGATAGATAATTTTATCTAATTGATAAAGAAATTTTCAGCTCTTGCATTATAAGGAGTATTTATTTTAGTATTAACTCCAATTCCGAATGTGGTTGTTATATTTGAATACACCGACAATAATGGCTCCTGCTTTTTTGGTATCTCCCACAAGAAGACGCACACTAGAATGCACATACTCACTGGTCACTCTTTTGATATCTGGACTTTCAAATTTTCTTTTTGTCATACTACTAACATAGCAACATACTAGTCTTTTGCATAACATGTTTGCTTGTTTGAGTTGTGACACCTCACCAATTTAAGTTCTATCTATACACCTCCATATCTTGTACTTCACTTCTGGTTAACTAAGACAGAAAGTCGTATGAAGTGCTGATCCACCTTGAACTTGAATGCTGAGCTACTAATTTATACACTTATCATGGTGTGAATACAACGCTGTTATCTTCATCAGCTTCTTGCGTTTGTAGTGTGATGAGCTGTTGGAGCATGGTGCTTCTATCGGAGAAACTCCTGGAGCAGTACTAAAGAAGTGCAACTATACCATTGCAATGTTATCTGATCCTGCTGCAGCTCTCTCGGTTAGTAAAAGCAAGTTTGTTGTTGGAATATTGGTGTCAAACTATCTATGCTAATGCTGTATTGATTATTACTTAGGTGGTATTTGATAATGATGGTGTTCTTGAGCAAATGTGCGGTGGAAAAGGTTACATTGACATGTCAACAGTTGATGCTAATACATCATCAAATATTAGTGAGGTTTAAATTTTGCATGCTTGTGATACTGTTTGATTGTGTTTTCCCTTTATCTGTTCCCGTGTGATTCACTTTGAACGAGCAAAGTTGAAGGATATGTAAAAGTGAAATTTTATTTTGATTTAAGAAGTCAACATTCATATTCTGGTGAGATAGGGAGCAATGAGTGATTAAGATGGAACCTTTTGTAATTAACTTCACATCCGTTCTTTTTGATATCTGCAGGCAATTACATCAAAGGGTGGTCATTTTCTTGAAGCTCCAGTTTCAGGTAGCAAAAAGCCTGCTGAAGATGGTCAATTAGTAATCCTTGCTGCTGGGGAGAAGGTAAGTCCACTAACTGTAATGTCTATGCGCACATCTGTGGTTCCTAGGCTTCTATTATGCTAATTTCACCTCTTGAAATGCCTTCTCTTTCCTATTTAAATCTTCGAGGAAATCCACTATATCAGAACTCAGTCAGTGACTTATTGGAGCTCATAAAGACATTTCATTGCTTGCGTGCTTTGGAGGTATCTTCAGTAGAATTAGCTCTCTTATACTCGTTAACACACGCTCAAACACACACACACACACACCTTGTTACTGATACAAGCATTGAAACAGGTGGATATTCCAGGCCCACTTGGAGAAAGTGTTATAGAAATTCTTGAGTATCTTCCTAATCTCTCTCAACTAAATGGTTTGGAGTTTACTGATTTTGTTGAAATTTGGATTTTCCGTAGCCTTTTTAGTTTGCAAGATGGTCTTGAAGAACGTGAGCTTTGTCTTAAGTTAATTTTCTTAATGACATGACTATCTGACTTAGCTTACAGTGTAATTATAGAACATACACTTGTAGAGGGGGAGTGTACCTGAGTTATCACCAAGCTCATCAGTGGGTTCGCTTTCAGAAATATCAACGCTTAATCCCTATGCTAAGGTAGATTTCATTTTTTGTTTCTTTCTTGATAAGGGATTGATTCCTTAGCGACTTATTCATGATTAATAATTTTTGCTTTACATTATGTTTTTCTCTTAAATGTTTTATCAGGAATTTAAACTGAGTCTTAGGAGAACAAGGCCTGCTTCAGATACTAACTGAGATGGATGAGTTTAAAGTGTCAACATCACAGGTATGCTCCGTGCATATATGTATATGTGTGTGCCTATCTGTGTGTTTGCATATATGCATGTGTATTTGTGTAGCTCTAACTTAAACAGAGATAGGTAGTTTGTTCTCATATAAAAAGAAACATCAAGAAAAGAGCATTCAAGAATTAACCGCTTTAGTTGTACTTATTAGTGGAGTATAATTTACTACAGTATTATTTACACTATGAGTTAAAAAATTTAACAGCTCTAGGACCGACCATGCTCCACAGAATATAATTGAAATTTGAAGGCAAGAAACAGAGGTTCTTAAATAAAACATCTCAAAGTGGATGTGATGATGGATGTGCAGTAAAACAAGGATACCCCCGAAAATAAGCACATCCATGAAATGGTAAAAACAGCACAAGGAGATGATAAGCCGAGAGAAATTGTCTGGGTTGGTTTATTTACGAGTCAAGAAGATAAACTAGGCATCTTGAAAAAGAGTAACATACTTAATACTAAGAAATGTTTAGGGAGGAAAGGACCTAAATCAATGTACATCAATACATGAAATGGTAACTTATACTTTAACAGAGGATATGACTCTAGACAATGGGGATTGGTGAAATGATTCTTTACTGAAAGTTTAATGAAAGACGCAGGATTTCAGTATTAAAATGTGAAATGACACAAATCACGTGTACATTTGGAATGCAGACTGAACATAGGATACATTTTCATATTGTGCAATATAAGGTAAACTGTGATAAGACCCCAACAGGGGGTCTGCGTCAATAAGATGGTAATCTGGAATCGAATTCAGGAGAGCTTGGTTCGTGCCAGAGCTTGCATTATTTAGGGGTGATATGATAATGACTTTGCATGTAAGACTACTCCAGAATGACTTTAGCTTAACATGTTTAGCTTCTTACTCATCTTTGACTTTTCGTCTTTAGAGTATGTTTTACTGTAATTTATGTTCCATATTATTTGAAACAATAATCTAAAACATATGTAAATGGGTTTTGACCAATAGCTTCTTATTAGTAAATTAGTAGTTGGAAGCATAGAACTGAGACATGGAAGTCTGTGGAATTAAATGCTAGTAAGGATGAGATTTTGTAAAGAAGTTTGTGGTTTACATCAAACAGGTGTTTGAATAGGTAGGATAGCAAGGAATTTCCTGTAGTCAGTCTATGAGTTTTCCTATGAAGCAGTTGGAAGAGGATTTGATAGAAACAAATGAGAATCATATTCAGCAAGAAATCGCTGTTGGAAGAGGTTAGTTCAATAAATTCGAATTCAGTTCATTTTTACCATGTGTTATATAACTCACTATTCTTGTATTGCCATGTCTTTCTTTGCAGAATCTCTCTTTCAACTTTTGAATGAGAAGTTCTCTTGAAGAAAAGAAGTGTATCACCACAAGAATACAACCCTTAAGAATCCATCTCCGTCTGTTGAACTTGGTGCAGAATGGCTGAATCAACTCAAAGATGGAAAGCCTCTGTATCAATTTAGGTTCTGAATCATCTGTCCGTACAGGTTTAGATATTTATTTTGGGAGTTAATGGTGGATGTACATGTTAATTTAGATTAATGCATTTTAGGAGAAGACTTTTTTGCACATGATTAGGTAGTAGTGCGCCACAGTTAATTTGGTATATTTTGTGGATAGTTGGTATATTTTGTGGATGTAATAATTTGAAACTATAAACGAATGGTATTATTGGATGTATTCTGAAACTGAGAATTGTTGATACATTTTGGCTTTAAATGAGAATTTAGAGTTTTTTTAACTATATATCATTGCATTAATATTAGCAGTTCTACAAGTACAACATTGCAGGTGCACCACTACTGTGTAATGTGCTAAATAGATGACACCTTTAAAACGTTGTATAAATGAGCCTAAACGTTGTGTAATGTATTAACAAAGATATATTACAACATTTTTATGTTACACTACAACATTTTAGAAACGTTGTCTAAACGTACTACAATAGATGACATCTTATAAACGTTGTATAAATTAGTCTAAAGGTTGTGTGATGTATCAAACTACAACGTTTTATACCAGAAAATGTTGTGGAATGATACCATCTACAACGTTTTCAAGCATCTTAGTATTTATTTAAATACAATGTACAACGTTTTTTAGTAAAAAACGTTGTATTATGAGCCAACTACAACGTTTTAAAAACGTTGTATAAAATGGGTCAAATAGATGACACCCTTAACCTCGACGTTTCTGGGAGAAAATTACAACGTTTTTTAAGTGTTATCTTTTTACTATTTTGTAGTAGTGATTGTTTTCTCACTCCGACACAAAATCTGGATTATCTCTGGCACTGTCGGTATGGTCATTTAAGTTTTGGAGGCCTCAAAACTCTACAGCAAAAACAGATGGTTCATGGGTTGCCACAGCTGCAATGTTCCAGCCTATTATGCGAAGATTGTGTGCTAGGAAAACAACACAGAAGTTCCTTTCCACAAGAAAGTATGTGGAGAGCATCGCAACCACTTCAGCTTCTTCATTTGGACATATGTGGGCCAATTTCTCCTATCTCCAACAGTCACAAGAGGTATCTCTTAACTTTTATTGATGACTTTAGCCGAAAAATATGGGTTTTCTTCTTAACAGAGAAGTCAGAAGCTTTTAGAATGTTCCAACTTTTCAAAATGAAGGTTGAGAAAGAAACTGGCACTAGTATCCGGGGTCTGCGAACTGATCGAGGCGGGGAGTTCACATCTACTGAGTTTATTAGTTTTTGTGCAACCAATGGGATACATCGTCAACTCACTACGGCCTACACTCCTCAACAAAATGGAGTGGCAGAGAGAAAAAATCGAACGATCATGAACATGGTTCGAAGTTTGCTCAACAGTAGACGAGTTCCCAAAACTTTTTGGCCCGAGGCTGTCAACTGTGCAGTACATATTCTTAACAGAAGTCCTACACTTGCAGTTCGAAATAAAACTCCAGAAGAGGCATGGAGTGGTACTAAACCATCTGTTGCTCATTTTCGAGTGTTTGGATGTCTTTCTTATGCTCATGTTCCAGATTGCAAACGCACCAAATTGGACAACAAAAGCTTAAAATGTGTTTTGTTGGGAATTAGCGAAGAGTCCAAAGCCTATCGCTTGTATGATCCACTTTCTCAAAAGGTGTTTATCAGTCGTGATGTTATCTTTAATGAAGAGGAAAGTTGGCCCTGGGATGATAGTTATGTTGAAGCAATTCAAGCACCTCTTGATTGGAGTGATGTAAATGACAACAGCAAAACTAATATCCAGGATGAAGCCGTAGACAACAATTCAAGTGGGACTGGTCATGAGGAAGGCAGTGGATCCGTTAGTGTTGACAATCGCTTTCATGAGGAGAATGTGGAGGATCAAACAGTCGAAGAACACACATCTGCTGCTGGTAGCGAAGAACACACATCTGCTACTGGTAGGCGTTCTCGACACCCACCAATCTGGATGCGTGACTATGACAGTGGGGATGGCCTCTCTGATAATAATCATCAAGGTAATTTTGCTCTATTTATTGATGATGATCCTTTATCTTATAAGGATGCAGCTCAAAGTGCCAAATAGAGATATGCTATGGATTCTGAAATTGAAGCCATTCGGAAAAATGATACATGGGACCTCACTGATCTTCCTCGTGGCGCAAAAACAGTTGGGGTAAAATGGGTATACAAGACTAAGCTAAATGAACATGGGGAAGTTGACAAATACAAAGCTCGTCTTGTCGCCAAAGGGTACACACAACAACATGGGGTGGATTACACGGAGGTCTTTGCACCTGTGGCTCGCATGGACACTATACGGTTAGTGCTTGCTCTAGCAGCTCAAAAAGGGTGGCCTTTGTTTCAATTAGATGTTAAGTCTGCATTTCTTCATGGTGAGTTAAAAGAGGAGGTGTATGTTGAGCAATCCCCTGGTTATGTGGTAAAAGGAGCAGAAAAGAAGGTGTATCGCTTACGAAGAGCTTTGTATGGTTTGAAGCAAGCTCCACGGGCATGGTACAGCCGCATTGAAGCATATTTTCTGAAGGAAGGATTTGAGAAGTGTCCCTATGAGCATACTTTGTTCCTCAAAAGGTCTTCACAAGGTATGTTCTTACTTGTGTGCCTTTATGTAGATGACCTCATTTTTACTGGAAATGATGAGACTTTGTTCAGATCCTTTAAACATTCCATGATGAAGGAATTTGATATGACGGATCTTGGATGAATGCAATATTTTCTTGGTTTAGAAGTACTACAACGATCTGATGGTATTTTTGTTTGTCAAAAGAAGTATGCCCAGGAGATGTTGGAAAGGTTTAATATGGCTGATTGTAATGTCGTATTTAATCCTATTGTTCCAGGATTCAAGTTGGATAAAGACTCTGCTAGCATGGCAGTGGACAACACCTTGTACATGCAAATGGTAGGAAGTTTGATGTACTTAACCTCTACCAGACCTGATATTATGTTTGTTGTTAGTTTGCTCAGTAGGTATTTGGCCCATCCTACAGAAATTCATCTCCAAGCTATTAAGAGAGTACTCCGTTATATCAAGGGAACACTTACATATGGAATCTTTTATAAATAAGTTGGTAACAAGGAGCTTCTTGCCTACACCAATAGTGATTATGCAGGTGACTTGGAAGATAGGAAAAGTACATCGGGTTTTTTGTTTTTGCTAAGCTCTACAGCTGTATCATGGTCTTCAAAGAAGCAGCCTATTGTCACACTCTCCACCACTGAAGCTGAGTTTATTGCTGCTGCCTCCTGTGCTTGTCAGGCTGTGTGGTTGCGAAGAATATTAGAAAATCTCAATCATGCCTCTATTGAAGCTACGGTGATGTACTGTGATAATAGTTCTACTATTAAACTCTCAAGAAATCCTGTCATGCACGGTCGAAGCAAACATATTGATGTTCGCTTTCATTTTCTTCGTAATCTAACTCGAGATGGAGTTGTGACGTTGCTGCATTGTCGTTCTCAAGATCAATTGGCTGATATCATGACGAAACCCTTAACACGAGTTGTTTTTGAGAAGTTGCGCATGTTGCTGGGTGTTTGTCAAGATCCAGGAGTAAACTGAAGACAGTGTCATCAGTTTAAGGGAGGGAATGTTGCTAAAGTTTAGGTGTTGACTTAGTATTTTAGCTTTCTGTTAATAATTCCTAAAATCAGGGGACTGACCTGTTCTTTAGCTTTTCTGTTAGTCTTGTATTTGCTTTTCTATTACCTTCTGTATGGCTATATAAAGTCACTTTGCATACTGAATAAAGTAAGTTTTTCCTTCCAAAACTAGCTTTAACAATTTTAACTAAACACAATTTATTTCCATCTATATTCTAGGGATACTAACATACTAATTTAGTAAATGTGTATATTTTCTTTTCTTTTCTTCTCAACTTCCAAACAAGATTAGAAAAAATATATCAACTCACTTTTTTTTACATTCACAAACTTCCGAACATGATTAAACTACAAACTACAGCCCGTGCAAAGAAGTACGTTAAATTGGGTGTCCAATAACTCATAAGTTCATTTGGAGTCTAGTAAGGTTTAATATTGGGCTTTTAAGTTCTAGTATTCTGAGCCGAATCAAAATTGGGCTTTGGTTTCAATCCCACCCATTTGCAGTCTATTAAACTAAGGGTCCGACTGAGTCTTTGACTTTTACCCGTTACTCCCATCCTATCTACTTGTAAATTGCGTTCAACTTGTTCTTGCTCTATTTTCTTATTTCTTTTTTCTCTTTCTTACTTTCTTTTGTTTAAATAGTAATTTTAGGAGTTTTAAATTTTTAGTCGTTATTAAATATTTTAATAATAATTTATAGTTTGAGTCCGAACACAGTAAAATAGATAAAATTGCATGCAAATCGTTAAGTACAAGTTTTGGTACAGAGAGTTACAAATAACTGTGCAAAAAAAACCTAATGCGAGAATTGATATGTTTCATATATTTCAAAATATAATATCATTATTAAGCTTTTGAGGTTAATTTAAAATATTTTCAAATTCAAAATTGACACGAAATCCTTTAATTTTAGTTAATATTATTCATTGTAGTATTTATTATTTCATAATTTTTAATAAATTATCTTATTCTCGAGTATGAAAATATTTTAAATTAATTTTTAAAAATTAATAATAATTTTATAATTTAAAACGGATATAGTATAACTTATATACCTCAAAAGATATCTCTCGTAAGCCCCATACAACATTCTGCTGGGAATTTAATTTGTAAAACATTTAAGTAGTTGAAATCAATTTACTAAATATTGTCCATTAGCCAGGAGTGTCAGAGAGTAACAACTTTATTTGCACTTTATTTTAGCCAACCAAAATAGATATGCGGTAGTTTTCTAGTGGAACTGAGTACACTATAATAATATCTAATAACGCTAGAATTAATTGGTATAAACAAACCTCAAACCACATAAAATTAAAAATGTAACTTAATTTGTTTACAAAAGAGTTTCGTTTGCCGATGAGACAGGTTTTTATATCTTCTTCCTTTAAAAATTTCATTTTTAAATATTTGTTATCTAAAAAAAAATTAATATATTCTAACGGTAAATATAAAATGACACAATGTCCAAATTTATCATTAAAAAATTTAATTTTAAATTTCTTGTTATCGAAACTTTTTTTGTGGAAAGGATGATATGGTAGTAGTTCTCTACTTCTCTACTATAGGGAGTTTTATGTACGCAATGGTTTGTACGCGATTAGATTTAGCTCATGTAGTGGCGTTGTGAGCAGATATTTATCAAATCTTGATAGAGAACATTGGGAAGCAGTTAAGTGGATTCTCAGATATTTGAAAGCTACTTCTAGTTTGTTTTTGGGTTTTGGTAGTTTGAATCCAATTTTGGAGGGTTTTACAGATATCGACATGATAGGTTTTGAAGAAAAGAAGTTTACTTCGGAGTATTTGTTTACTCTTACATGAGGAGCTGTATCATAGCAATCCAAGTTACAGAAGTGCGTTGCTTTGTCTACCATCGAATTAGAATATATTGTCGCTACAGAAGCAAACAAAGACATATTATGGCTAAAACGATTTTTCCGAGAGTTGGTTTGACACAGGATGAGAATGTGGTTTATTGTGATAGTTACAGTACAATTAACTTTGCAAAGAACGTCACTTATTATAATCATACCAAGCACAATGATGTTCATTATCACTGATTTCTAGAAGCGATGAAAATAAAGAAAGTTCATACCGATAAAAACCCCTCAGACATGTTGACATAGGTTGTGACTTGTGATAAACTTGAGGTTTGCAAGGAGTTGATTGGGATGAACTCCAAGTGACAGGGTCACAGTGGAAGCCCCTCTCATGAATTTAGAGGGGGAGATTGTTGGTTTTAATGGTCCAAATTCAATTAGGATTTGTTGCAACTTTGTGATTTCAAAATTGAGAAGGAATTGGGCTCCATAATAATCACGTGGGCTTGTGGCGGTGGATTCCTAGCAGGAAGCCTATAGCTTGACACTTGCCAAATCCAAGCAGGAATAAAAATGTTAGTTTTCTATGGCAATAAGGAGTCTGGACATGATATATATATATCTATATATATATATATGAGGATTTTGGCGTTAAATATACATGCAACGAAAAAGCTTCAGGAGAATTAAAAAAGAAGCACGGAGAAAAGAACAAAACTAATAAAGTGGGTAGCCTTTTCTTTTCTTTTTTTACTAATGCGGACAGAGTTGAAAGTAAGCTGACACTTACTTCTAAATATTAACATCAAAGATCTTTTAAGATTGAAACATTAAATGAAGTAACGGCTACTTTTCAACGGACGAATCAACAAACACCTCTCTATAAATTGAAAGCCTCATTTGAAATTCAAGTGTGATGAGAGGAGGGAACAACATTGCAAGATTTGGTCAATAAGAGAGAGAGAGAGAGTAAGTGAAAAAGAGAAGAGATCGCTGATATAGAAAGAGAGATGAGAAAGGGAGTTGTCTAAATCGTAAGGTAAAAAGGACAGAAGATATAATGAAAAGAAAATTGATTTGTTGAATAGACACATCATCAATCCAAAGTTAATATACACTTTAGAGGATCGATCCAAAAGTAATTTCTACAAAGTCATAGCATAAGAGAAAGATATATCTAATGGCTCTAGAGATCATCACCAAAGAGAAATCATTCTGCTACTAAATTCTATCAGATAAAGAGGACTTAAAGCCGACTTAGCAACACCTCAATCACCTTCCTCAACAATAGCAAAAGATGATACCAGTTGAAGTGGTTCTTAGTGACCTTTGCCGAGACTTAGTGACTCGAAAGAATCTTTGTGATTCAGTATTGTAACAAATCTTAGTGATCTAATTGTAATGATCGAGAATTTGCTTAATGGATTCCTTACCATAAGTGCAGAAGAGTGGACTAGGAGATCTTTATGTTCCAAATCACTTAAAAATCTTTGTATCTTCTTTTGTCTCTTTATTGCTTTCATCATAACTGGTATAATTGCTCTAATTGCTTTACTAATATCTTGTAATAACTTTTCAATAGCATTACTTAAAATCAATACTATTAATTCTTAGATCAAAAAGGGGTTCTTACCAAATTATCTTTTTTCGCTGCGCTAATCAAAATAGTTTAATTATTTGGTAAATGTGCTTTAATAAATAAATATTTTACTTTGAAAAGTAAACGAGTGGTTTGTTGAAGTGTTTGTCGAGATTGTGTTTCAAGAACATTGAGAGTTACAACAATCTGGATGACCTTCGTACAGTTCAAGAAAACCCCAATTATATGGAGTTTGAATTTGATGTAGATGATACGGGCAAGGGGATTCGAAAGGATAGGCGAAAGGATGTGTTTTTGTGCTATGTGCAAGTGAAGGAAACAACTCTTGAACAAGGAGGATGTGGCTTGGGACTTGGTATTGTTCAATCTTTGGTGAGTAGCTAATTTTTCTTTAGTATTACTTCCTTGGTTCTGAAATCTAATAGTCGAATTCAAATTTAAAAAACTTAAAGTAGTAGGTATTTTTCAATCTTTAAAAAGAGATAATGGTAGTTAGATTATCAGAAAATATTTATACTGATTTTCAAAAACAATATCAGTAGCCAGTTCTGCTCTAAAAATCATAAATGCTGATATGCTTCCACAGTGCTATCTATCTACAAGGAAATTCTAAAACATTGAATTATGTGACAGGGGCGAATAATGGGAGGAGAGATAAATATTGTAGATAAGGAGCCGGGAACTTGTTTCAAATTCAATATTATTTTGACGACGGTATGTGATCCTGTCTCCTGTACTGGAATTGAGGGACAGGAAACTTATGTGCACAGTGATGCTCAATCGCATGATTTTCATCCACATTTCGGACTACATATTACCTTCCCAGCCTCTAGATCAGACGGATCCCATTTTGTCCTTCATATTTCTTTCAGGCGAGAGAAACGGGGAAAAATCTTAAAGAAATTTATGGAAAGCCGAGGTGTAAAAGTCTCAAATGTCAAGCAGATGGCAGAATTTTCTCATGTTCTTGACGAGACAATTCTCAAGCTAAGCGGTTTAAGTTCTTTGGATGGAACCGAGATGATTTCAGAGTATTTGAATAATTCTGCATCACGCAATTCCAATTCGGGCCCCCACATGATGAGTCCTCGGGCTCAAATGATGCTGGTGATCATCCATTAAGTGACTACAGAAGCTCCATTTCTAGCGGCTCATCGAGTTTCATACTAATCGTGATTGATGCTGATGCAATAACGGTACCTATCTTGGAACTATGTTATGTTATTGCCAACTTTCGGAGGAATATTCATAATCCCAGTTGTTGTAAGGTTGTTTGGTTTGATATCCCCATAACACGAGATGCTAAATTAAAATTAGAGCTAGATGAGGATAATCCTACTCGTTCTAATATCGTTCCGTCAAAGCCATTTCATGGATCACGTTTATATGATGTCCTAGGAATTTAAGGTCACATATCACAACAATTCACCCGAAAATAGGAAGTGAGACAACTCATGGAGTGTCGCATTCAAAAGCCCCGAATACAACTAATGATTTGATAACCTCGTCGCCTCAAGAAAATCACCACCTAGAGAAGATAGAGAGATTCATGAACGTGATGAACAAAGCAGTGTTGAAAAGCCTCCAAGTGGGAAAGAAATATTGGTTGTTGAAGATGGTTAGGCCTTGCGCAAGGTGGCTACTACTAAAATTTCAAAACTTGGAGCAGTTGTCGATACGTCTGAGAATGGGCAAGAAGATTTTGATCTAGTTTGCGAAGTTTTAAGCAAACGTGATTGGAGAAACTGGTTGATAAATGTAACACCAAACAATTAGAGCCATAAAAAGATGGTTGTTAGGGACCTCCTCAGGGATAATAATGCATTGGCTTAGAAGGAATCTTAGTTGATCGTCGTTATGTAGTATGTTTTACCATACTAGTTAGTAGTCACTTTCCAATACACGAGAATCACATCGGTGATAGCAAATCCTGAAATTTATAACTCATATCAAGCCTTTTATATACATTAAATATATATAGTCTGCAATATTCATATGGTAAATTTAATGATTTTGCATTGGTATTCATTTAAAAATGTTGAGAAAATGACTTCCCAAAGTTAAATTTGGATTTTCAACTCCTTATTTCCAGGGAGACAACGGCACCAGTAACATATTTGATTGAAAATATATATATATATATATATATATATATATATATATATATATATATATATATATATATATAATCAGAAGAATCAATGCCAAATGTCACCCACATTAAACAGAAAGACTCGTAAAAAAGGCTCTCTTCGAGAATGCATGTAGCAGTAACCCAAAAAAATACAAGCTGTTCTAAGTAAAATATTTCTGGCATAATTATTCCATCATGGACGTCTGAGAAACAAGATATACAGGTAAAACAAGCTGTTCTAAGTAAATTATTTCTGGCATAATTATTCCATCCTGGACATCTGAGAAGCAAGACATACAGGTCCTGTTACTGATAAAAAGGGGTTTTCTGCACCAACTTTAGAATTGAGAAAGTTGGTAAAGGGGGTGGATTAAGTAAATAAGTTGATAGAATTACGACTTATGATTTTGAATTATGAGGAACCATCTGAACAAGAATGACTCAAATGACAATATAACATCACAATAATAATTTCTTCATGAGCAGAAAATCTCAGAACTCAAACTATTTGATTAATGGGGAACATAAACCCTTTAGTTCTACTGCCTCAGCTAATTTAAGATTTTAAGAAATGAGCCATGCAAGATTTTTTTTTCAAGCACAGCTTCCCAACTGATTCTTTTCCTACATAAAAATCTACTGCTAGGGAAAGGGAAAGGGAAAAGGAAAAGACAGAGAAAAGAAAGAAAAAAAGTAGAGGAAACTCTTTCCAGGCACCTAATCGCTAGAACTTATCTCAAATAGTGACAAGAACATGGCAGTGCACATCCCCTTATAGTTCATCCTGCATAAAAATAACAAATAAGAAGACAACTTGAGAAGCGGAGGACGCGATAAAAAGTTGATTGATTCAAAGAATTCGGTTGAAAAAATATCCTTACCTTTACATCAGAATCCACTTCGGCAACAGGATCATCTATATGATCTTCCTTGTCGCTATCTGCACCATCTTCTGCATCATCGGTATCATCTCCTTCATCCTCGGCCTGGATAACAGGATAAGTAATGTTAGATTTCAGATTTAAAGACATATCAGGCTTCTTTTTAGTGAGAAGTTGGCAAGCTTACATCAGAATCAACTGGATCTTCCTTTGATTCCTGTAAACAGAACCAAAACATTGTAAGATACAACATTCAACAGAAGACCACCGAAGCTAAGCTAGATAATAAACAGAACAGAGAGAGAGAGAGAGAGAATGAGAGAGAGAGGGAGAGAAAAGAGAAAGACATGCTTTCAAGTTTTTTTATGGGCAAAGTAAGTACATACCTCTGCTTCTCTTTTCTTTTCCTCCGCATCAAATGCTGCCTTCTCAGCCTGCAAATTAAACAAAAAAAATCCAAAAGATTCAGCAGTGGCAGAAAGAAAAACAACAAAAAGTATATTAGTAAAGCATAAAGAAGCATACATCTTTGTTCTTGCCCCATGTTTCTTCGGCAAGCTTCAAGGCATATTCCGGATCATCAGAAATCAAGACATTGTCAAACAGGGTTCCAGATTTCACCTGAAAGATATACCATTAAAATCTGTACTTCGTCTTCAAGTTTTACAAATGACATAGGAAGGATAGTCATGCAAAATGATGGTTTCACCAATATCTGGCTGAACAATAAGAATTACCTGCCACAATTCAATTCCCACATACTTCAACTTTGGGAAAACATAGATTTCAGGGTCATCCTTGAAATCTACATACAAGAACTTATGGTGTTAGTAAATTATAGATCTTGAAGGTATAAGATAAGATTCATGCAAAAACATGACAGATGAAATGAGAATAACCTGGGTTGTCAATCAATGGGGCCTTCCACTTTCCTTTGTAGGCAGGATTCTTAATTTTCTGCAGAGGAAAATAGAAAGAAGCTGTTAAACACAATATGCTCATCAAAAGTTATCTAAACTTGAATTATAATTTACAAACCTTTGCCTTCCACGGACCCTTGTACTCGGGATTTGGAACAGTTGGTGCGGTCCACTCACCATCTTCCTCGTCATCCCAGTCATCAGGCTGAAATTGCAAACGATTTTAATTGATGACCACAATACTTCTAGAGTCTTCTGATACAGGTAATTATATAATCTACATGCACTAAATCAAGAAAGACTACCTTTTTAGCATCAGCATCAGGTATCTCCTTGGGTATGTCATCATAACCCTGTTTGATTAGAGAGTTTTTAGTTATACTCTGATTCAGATATTTGAAAGTCATAACTGAGGAATAATATCAAGTATGTGGAATTTGAATTAAGGGCCTGTACCTCTGGTTTCTTGTCTTCGGGATCAGGAATGTATTCTTTGTCATCCCAATCTTCAGCCTGTCATGAGTTTGAGATGTAGGTCAATATCATAATCCAAAGTACAGCAAAACAATTCTTGTTATGCACAAGCAATTACCTTTTTGGCCTCAGGATCTTTAATTTTCTTTGGTGGGAGAAGATCCCAGTCGGAGTACAAACTGCCCGTCTGCTTTTCAACATTATCAATTAGGATGCTGTAGGTAGCATCAGGACGTAGAATAAAAGTATAAACATGAGACAGCTGGTCAGTCTCACAGGGAACATCCTTCTTAATCAAGTGATTTGTGTTGTTGTATGTAAGAATAGCATGTACTTTCTTGGTGCTGTAGCCACAGATATCAGGTCCAAACATGATACTGCAACAAAAAAAATAACACAACTAATCAGCAAAATTTAGTGGTGTTAATAGACAGTATGCAGGTGGGAACGAAAATAGAGTCAAATAAAAGAGAGAAATAGTATCACCTGTATGGTGTATCACCACCAAATTTCTTTTGATCAACTTCACCGCTGAGCAACTTCATATAGCCACCACCACAGTCAAGCTTCTGTTCATGCTTAACAGAAAACTGGAAAACTAAAGTTTTATCTTTGTTGCTGAATTCAGGGAACTCGGCAGATATAGCATAAAACCTGTTATCTTCACTAGTCTGGATGCCTGATAGAATACCAAAAGTAAAGTTTCAAGTCACATGTCAAAATAAAAACTAAATGACACCTGAGGAATAAAGCCTTGAGCATTGCCTCCAAAATTTCTTAATATATCCTAGGTGTAAAAATATATGGTCAAAGGGGGTTACCTTTGTCATTAGGGTCTCCATTCCATTTACCAGAAGTGAAATTCCACTCCCCAGCCATGTTCTCATCTTTCTTCCAGTCAGATTTAACCCACAGATTCTCCCAGCCATCTTAAGAATTCATCAAGTCAAACATATTACAATAGAAGAAACAGAAACAATACAAAAAAAGTATTCTCATTCTAACAAGGATAGCAAATATCTCTAAACAAAACAAAATAATTCTACTGTTGAAATCAGTAGATAAATTTACAACAAAGTTTTATTTCTTAAACAGAAAATTTTAGGTGACAGAAGACATTTTAATAGACAGACTACATTTTTAAAAAGGAAACAAATTAAGACTTAAAATTGGGCATTCAATCACAATCTTCCTATATCGGCATGACAATGTTGTCAATACTAACTTAAATTTTGAAATACAACGGTAATATTAAGCATACTAAATTGCAGAACAATAAGTTAACTATTCATCATATGATGCATCCACAGTCCATCAATATAAATTCAAATTAGAAGCAAATAGGCATATGTGACAATAAGCTTTAACAAGCTATACAACAAACAAACACGCTCTTACATATAGGCAACAAGGTTTCAATACACATAGAGCACTACCTGCTGTATATACAACACAACCACTTGCACCTAACACTGGTTACCGTATACAACAGAACCACTTGCACCAAACACTGGCTACTATATTTATTTTCCATTTCTATATTCCTTTTTCATCTTTATTTTCAGTTTTTGTTAATTAAATGTTCTGAAAAAAGAGCAAACATTTGGTTTCTTTTCAAAAGTACTTTTTCGAGTAAAATGCAGAGACACGGAATGAATTAACTCTTTTACATCACTAGTGTATATTTTAAACGTTTCTGTGGTCATTTTAGATTTCTTATTCAAACCTGAAATTTCTCATGTCCTCTAAAATGCAGAAAGTTTTTTGAGCGACAAACTGAAAACTCTGTCAAAACAGGCTCCAAATGATCGTCCAACAACTAATTCCACTGTTTTCATCTCTATTAAAACAGATCGGCACTAAAGAATAATCACTCCATTCATCAGAAACGTATCTAACCATAATCAAGATCAATGCTATCAATTTCCAGAGTCTGACCAAAAAACAGAAGCATGCAAAAGAGTAAATTCCAAAATTTCAATCGTACAATACAACTGTAGTTTATAGATCTGCAACAGATCATACATATCACTCATAACAATTAGATCGACACAGAAGCACAAAATTAAGCTCTTACATTTCACAAATCAGATCAAGATCAACATATTCATTCGAAAATGCAGCAAAAGTAAACTCAAACTACATCGAAAATGCGATCACAATGATCTACAGAGAGAAAGATATAAGTACATATACATATAAATATACCTCCAAAACGTTCCTCGAAGATGACTTTCGCAGAGGCGATCGCGAGGAGGTAGAATAGAATGAAAGAGAGGAAACTAGGGTTTCGTCTCAGTGTAGCCATGGCTAGAGAGAGAGAGAGAATGTATAAACTACTGAGAGTTTCAAGTACGGTTATATAGCCGAACCGTTTCTTTGGGTATGAAGCTTTGAGTCAACTCTGGTATTTCACTCGAGCTGAACAACCTAGCTGGAGGCTAAGCTGACGTGGACTAATCAGAAAAAGACAAGTGAGATTTGACCGTCACTGCTACCGCGTGGATGACACGGATTGGAGATTACACAAAACTAGGACTGAATAGTAACTGTGCTACAGTTATGATTGGCGGAGATGCTTATTTACAATAATAGCCCTGAGTGGATTGCATCAGTTTGTGTGCGGGGGAGAGTCTCGAGTGAGCAAAAGGTTTTCAGAATAATTTATACTTTCCTACGTCATAAAATAAATATCAAATTTTAATTTTTTATTGTTATTTTAAGACACTTTTAAATTTAAAAATTACTATAAATTAACTTAATTTATAAAATTATAAATTATCTGAAAAATACCAATTGTTACAAAATCTATTGTCATCAAAATATAAAATAAAGCACACCAATTTTAAGTTTAAAAAAAGTAATTGACGACATACTCCCAATAAAAACTCGAATGACTTTCAACAAAACGGTACAATATACTACCTCACTTATAAATTATAAAATCTTTATTAATTTTTTTAAATTAATTTAAAATATTTTTAAACTCAACTATGAGATGATTTATTAATAATTATGGGAAAAAAAACTCTAAATTGCACTTTTTATAATTTACAATATTCATTATAGTATCAAGTAAAATTTTAAAAATTCCTATCAATTTTAATCTTAATTTAGCCTCAAAAAATTAATAATAATTTTATATTTTAGAATAAAGATGCATAAAATTAATTGTGAAAAGTTAAAATTAATCTTACATTTCAAAACTGATGGAGTAATTGGTAAATTAATAACTATACAGGTTCAAATTCACTCATTTAAGTCTGTATTTCGATTTATATTAGGCATTTAAGATAAGGTTATTTTTTTAATTCAAATTTGAATTTCTATAATATTTTATATTTTCGTTTCTATTAATGCATTAAATTATTTCATTGAATTAACGTATTATTTTTTCTACCTTTCCTGTAGTTGTTACTGTTGTGCGGACTCAAATATTAGTCCTTTTAATAATTATATTTTACTGCATTGCAAGTGTTCATTTATCATAAAAGGATTTTGGAAATGAAGAATAGCATGTTAATTATATAAGTGACGCTCATTAGACCAAATGTGCTTTGGGTTTTATAACTGTACTTAAATCTTTCAAAAGGAGAATCTTATATATCATACTTGAATAATACATTAGTGATAAAAAAAAAAAATTTATAAAAGATAGATACAAAATGATGAGGACGATTGTAGTTGGTTGTTATCACTAAATATGGGATGAATTATCAACTAGTTATATTTTATCATATTATTTATAAGTCATTTTTTATAAAATTATTTTATCATCGTAACAATACTCATCATACACATAGTTTAAGAGATTTCATTAATGAGATCTTAGTAATAATTAGGGTTCTTTACAGTAATATACAACAATTTAGAAAAAAATACAAGATTAGTGCATTCACAAAATAATTACAAAAAGAGTGTAATATATACTCACATTAAATCATTTCAGTTTCACAAATCTCTTAAATCAAAGAGAAGTAAATTAAATTTTACAAATCTCTTAAATCATGAATAAGTAAATTAAATTACTTCAATTTCTTCATCTCTCTCTTCAATTTTGACTTTTTCTCTCTCCTCGCTTCACACCTCGATTCCCTCGGCATCGCCTTTTCCTCTCTCCTCGCTTCACACCCTCCAATCGTCTCCACCTCTATTTCCTCCATCAAATCCACAATCTCCCTTCTTTACTTCATGGGCCTCACTACAACCAATCTCCATCCCGAAATCCTTACCACACCTCCCTCCACCCTTGTCCCAGTGTTCACCTTCCTCCTCCACAAGGCCCACGTGGACGACTGAGACCTCAGCCATGTCATCCATCGGCGCCCCCGCCTCCTCACCTGCAGCGTCGAATTACTCCTCTAGCCTACACTTAGTTACCTTCGTATTAGTGTTTAGTTACCACTGTATTAGTGTTTGGTTACCACCATACTATTGTTTGGTTACCAATGGTTACTGTACGAAAAATTAGTTATTACACATTCAGAAATTGGTTACCTCCATACTAGTGTTTGGTTACCTAGATTTACTGCACGAAAAAAATTAATTACTACACATTCAGGAATAGGTTACCTTCATACTAGTGTTTAGTTACATCCATATTAGTATTTGGTTACCTTGGTATAAAGGTTTGGTTATCTTGATATGAAGGTTTGGTTATCAACTGTATTTGGTTACCTAGAGTTACTGCATGAAAAAACTAGTTACTACTCATTCATGAATTGGTTACCTCCATACTAGTGTTTGGTTACATGGATTTACTGCACGAAAAAATTAATTACTACACATTCAGGAATTGGTTACCTCCATACTAGTGTTTGGTTACCTCCATACTAGAGTTTGGTTACCTCCATAATAGTGTTTGGTTACCTGGAGAAATTGAAAAATCCAACTATAAACGTGAAAAACTCCATTAACTTGTCGCCATCATTGACACCACCATGACGACGCCGATCATTGACAGTGGTATAGAAAGGGATTAACGGTGGTTCCATTGACGGTGTTTTTTTGCATCTTCTTATTTTTCCTAAAAGAAGAAGATGGTTTATATATATAAATGAAACTTACAGGAAATGGAAGGGAAAACATAGAAGGAAATGGAAACTTATTGAAACTTCTATGAAACTATATTGAAAACTTACAGGACGTTACAGGAAATGGAAGGAAAAACATAGAAGGAAATGGAAACTTATTGAAACTTCCAGGAAGCTATTTTGAAAACTTACAGGACGGTGGTTTATATATATATATATATATATATATATATATATATATATATATATTGAAACTTACAGGAAATGGAAGGGAGGAAAAATGGAGGAAAGAGAAAGTGGCGGAGGAATTTTGGAGAAGATGAAAGAAAAAAATTATCAGAGTATTTGGTGGAATACATATTGTTAAGTAATTTGAATTTTGAATTTTGAAATTTGGAACCAACTACCCACTAAATTAAAGGAATAACAATGCACTAATTTAAAAATTAAATATTAAAGATACACTAATTTTATAAATATTTTATATATGCACTTTTGTTATAATATTTTTTAAAAATGTAGTAATAAATGTAATTGTTCCTAATAATTAAGAATGAGACCCTAAATTTTTAAGTGTCAAGTAGATTTAACAAAATTGACCCGGGCCCACAGACTAGGGTGGGTCGGTCCGCCCGCTAAAAAGCAGGCTTTAGGCCTTCAAAAATTAATCCAAAAAAAGTTGGGTCATTTTGGTTCAGCCCTGCCCGTGGGCTAATTTTATTTAAAAAATTTATTATTATTGTTTGACATTGTTGACAAAAAAAAAATTGTTAACTTAGAAAATGAATCAAGTAAAGAATTATGAAGAATATAAGAATAATATATGATCTTAAATAATAATACAAAAAAGTGTTATGAATAGAATAATATATATATCACCTTTAGTCTTTTTTTTACTCTTTTCTCTTTAATATTAATATTATATACATTTATTAATTAATTAACCACAAGATTAGTTACATTTTAATATATATGACTACAAAATGTCTATAAAGTTATTGATTGTTTTATTTTATTTACTAATAATATTAAATGATTTTATAGAAATTATGTGTCATAATTGTAAATAATTAGAGTTAGTATTTATTTCAAATTATGTGTCATAATTGTTATAAATAAATAAATAAAGAAATAAAATTAATAAAATACTAAAATGGCCTGCTGGCCACTGGCTTCATTTTCTCATCTCATTCCGCGAAAAAACTGGGCCGTTTTGGCCTGACCCTGCCCGTTTATCAAGTTTAGTGTCAAGTTAGATATCCACATTTATACAACTTCATTTTATTTTTTTGGGATTATGTGAATTTTATTTGGTTTTCCATGTAAAGTTTAGAGGTTTATTATTGTAACTTTATGTCGTTAGTGTAAATTTACTAATATTGAAAATATAATTGTATACTTGATGTTAGATGTATACTTGGAATGAGGGTTTCAAAAAACAAAATAAATTCTCTAAGAACTACATGTAAATTAATTTTTTTATACCATTCAATAAAATTTGTCAGCTCTACAATTTGAGAAAAAATTAAGGAGTTTTAATTGTGCTAAAATTATTAAATGAATTTTACTATGATAAATAATATTACATAATCTATTAAAAATATTAAAACTCCTTAATTTTTTCTAAAAATACAAAATTGTTTGATTCCTATTGAATGCTGTAAAAACACTAGTTTACAGTCGGTCCGTATAAAATTGATTTTCTTCAAAAAGAATCTTAGAATTTTCATTTAAAATTAGACCAAATATTGTGTTATATATTGTTTTAATTTACTCTAAATAAAAATAATAATAATTTCATGAAAGTTTGAATTTATCCTTGTGAAGTACGAGATACATGCATGGAGAAATTTTTAAGTAATTATTAAGACTAGCGTGCTATCTAATCTCTAGCACGAAGCTTGAATATGTTAGGCTTGTAGTAAGAGCCATACGTTGCAATTTGGGAAGTATTGACGAAAAAACCTTAGAAATTTTAGGTGTATTCAAATTCGCACATAAAAGTCTCACAAAAAAAAATGCCTTGTTAGCCTGATGAATAATAATTTATCTATTCAAAGCATTAAAACAATAAAATATTCATCTACTAAATTAGTAATTAACTAATATTGTGAACAAAAATTATACATAAAATATTATGCACAAAATGACATTGCATGTTTAAGAATTTGGTAAACTCAAATAATTGTATGACTCACCACAAGCTTATCGTAAAAATCACGGCCCTCCTCATAAATGGGTCCATTAAACACTTGCACATCACAAAAGTCATGTTCTTTTGTGCACATCTCTTGTACATTATTTGTGTTCATAGTATTCCTCTTTATAGAAGGGGAGCAAATGAACACCATTTTGCTCCATCCATTCATAGTTAGCTTCATTTCTCTTTACCTCATATATTTTATTCATGGCAAATTTAGAAGAGGGTTATGACTCAAATTTTGATATGGTTGAAGGGGAGTCAATATTCTGAGTCTTGACTCTCTTTTTATGCCACATTTGTTACAAAGGGGTTAATACTAGTGATTTTTTTTTTAATCATTTAGACATGCTCACAAGTGCTCAACTGTTGATACTGGTTCCACCACCAGAACCACCACTCATCCTTCAATTGACATTGGGCACCGGAGGTTATGCGATCCTAAACCAAACTAATCCTCCAAAATCACCTAAAATCAATAACACCCAAGCTGATGATGAGGTAATATTCATTCTGATTTGGCTTTCACGCTTGCTCCACCAAGAAGGAGCAACTAGCTAGCTAGGGATTAAAACACATCTTTAATTCTATGTAATCAACTAGATACATTAATATATAAAGTGGAGTTAATTTGCTATTAGTATTTTACTTTTATTTTTATTTTAGCTATAAAGAAATTTAAAAAGTAAAAGAGCAAAGAAGAAACATAGTACTCATGTACCTAAAAGAAAAATACTACTTGCAAATTAAGTTCACTTTATTTATTATCATTTTTAGAATAACACTTGATTACGTAGTATTTAAAGATGACAGTTATAATTTGACTTTAAAAAGTCAAAATGATATATAAATTTATAAGCGAGGTGTATAGAACGTGCGTGTGGTGTGCATGCTACTTCTTAAAGCACTTATTTTTCAAAAGTAACATTTAACAAAATATAGAAAAACCACGTTAAACATAAGTAGCACATGTACACCCCACTTCCAAATTTATATGTTAGTTTGATTTTTTTAAAGCCATTTTACAACACTTTAAAGTACACTTTCAAATTTATATATTAGTTTGATTTTTTAAAAGCCATTTTACAACACTTTAAATTTAAAATTGGCTACGACGTTTGTTCCACCTTGGAGGAACAACTAGCTAGCTAGCGAAGGTTTTACCCATCTTTAAATTTTATGTAATTAGTTGTTAACATTTATCTCATCATTAGTTTGGGCATTACTAATCTGAGGTGGTCAGGAACGATTAGTATGATTTAGGGCCGTGTAAACTTCAGTCGCCAAAGTCAGTTGAAGGGTGAGTGGTGGCTCCGAGGGTGGAACCATCGTTAACAGCTGAGCACTTATGTGCATGTCCAAATGATTCAAGAATTTCTTACTAGGATCAAACCCTTTGTAACAAAGGTGACATAAAAAGAAGAGTTAGAACTCGAAACAATGGCTCCCGTTCAACCATATGAATTTGAGTCAGAACCCTCTTTTAAATCTGCCATGGATAATATATATGATGTAAAGAGAAATGAAGTTAGCTCTAGATGGATGGATGGAGCAAAATGGTGCACATTTTCTCCGTTTTTATAATTATGATCAAGAGGTCATGTGCAATTATTTTAGTCATAACCTAAGCATAATCTAATTACATAAATGAGAAAAGATACATTTCAAATACTACTTAGCAACAAAACCCAAAAAAAATAAAATTAAACAAATGAATCCAAACATATTTAGCTTAGTTTCTGAGATAGAAACTGACATAGGAACTGAATCACAGTCTAGTCAACCAGCTTTGGCATACAAACTTTAAAAAGTAAATATTCAGCAGGAACATTTGTCTCATCATCAGCTTGTGCGTTATTAATTATCTGGGAGACTTAGTCTTGTTTAGGATCGCGTAAACGCCGATGGCCAATGTTAGTAGGAAGGTGAGTGGTGGCTCTGGTGGTGGAGCCAATGTCAACAGCTTAACAGTACTTGTTTGCATGTCCAAATGATTCAAGAATTTCACACTAGTATCGACATGGTGCTCAAAGAAAGGAAATGAGGAAAACCCATGTATAAGAGGTGTTGACACTGTTTTTATCATAATTTTTGATTTGTTTAGAATTACGGAACCTATAATATATCAAATCGAAACTAACATTGAAATCAGTCAACTCTACAATTTAAGAGAAAATTATAGAGTTTTGATTGTATTAAAATTATTAAATGGATTTTATCATAGTAAATAATATTACATAATCTATTAAAAAAAATCAAAATTCCTTAACTTTTTTAAAAAATGCAAAGTTGTCTTATTTCTATTGGATGTTGTAAAAATATTAATTTACAGGCAATTCGTATAAAATTGATTTTCTTCAAAAAGAATCTTATAATTTTTATTTAAAATTAGACCAAATATTGTGTTATATATTGTTTTAATTTACTCTAAATAAAAATAATAATTTCGTGTAAGTTTGAATTTAATCCTTGTGAAGTACGAGAAACACGCGTGGAGAAATTTTTAAGTAATTACTAAGACTAGCGTGCTATGTAATCTCTCGCACGAAGAACTAATATGTTAGCCTGATGAATAATAATTTATCTATTAGTGAATATGTTTGCATAAAACATGAAATAAGAGTCATATATATGTTGCAGTTTGGGAAGAATTGACGGAAAGACCTTAGAAATTTCAGGTGTATTCAAATTGGCACATAAAACTCGCAAAAAAACAAAAATGCCATTGTTAGCCTGATGAACAATAATTTATCTATTCAAAGTATTAAAATAATAGAATATTTATCTACTAAATTAATAATTAACCTACATGTAATGTTGTGAACAAAAATTATACATAAAATATTGTGCCCAAAATGGCATTGCATGTTTAAGTGTTTGGTATACCCAAATAATTGTATGACTCACCAAAAATTTATCGTAAAAACTGACCCTCCTCATAAATGGGTCCACTAAACACTTACACATCACAAAGTCATGTTCTTTTGTGCACGTTTTTTTTGCGTTTATTGCATTCCTCTTTATAGAAAGGGAGAAAATGAACACCATTTTGCTCCATCAATTCATAGCTTCATTTCTCTTTATGTCATATATTTTATTAATGGCAAATTTAGAAGAGGGTTATGACTCAAATTCTGATCTGGTTGAAGGGGAGATAATATTCTGAGTCCTAACTCTCTTTTTATGCCACATTTGTTACAAAGGGTTTAATACTAGTGAGAAGTTTTTGAATCATAACATGCACACAAGTGCTCAACTGTGGATACTGGTTCCACTACCACTCATCCTCCAACTGACATTGGCCACCGGAATCACCTAAAATCAATAACGCCCAAGCTGTTGATGAAGTAATATTCATTCTGATTTGGCTTTGACGCTTGCTCCACCAAGAAGGAGCAACTAGCTAGCTAGGGATTAAAACACATCCTTAATTCTATGTAAGTAACTAGATGCATTAATATATAAAGTCGAGTTAATTTGCTAGTAGTATTTTACTTTTATTTTTATTTTAGCTATGGAGTGTTAGAATTTAAGATCGAATAATAACACAATCACACAGAATATTAGATGAAGAACAAAAAAATAAGAACACGCGATATACTCAGGTTCACTAATTTGGCTAGTCCTCCTTGTCTAACGTATTCATTAGACGCCTCACACGTTCTACAACGATTCACACACCAAACAATTATTTTTAATGTAACTAGATAACCCTAGATATTATAACATGAGCTCAAACCCAATACATTAGTAAACCAAAGACTGGATTACTAATAAATCATCAAGCCTAATTACACCATTGCGCTTGACTTCCAAAGGGGCGCTGCCCCCTTGCAACTCTCGCCAACTCACCGGCAAGCTGAACAGTCACTCGCTCACCGGGGAGCGAGACCTCCAACTACCCTGTCGTAATGGCCATTAGTCAAACTCGCAGAAGTATGAGTCAATCTCAACATAAAAAAATTTTAAAAGTAAAAGAGCAAAGAAGAAACATAGTACTCATAGACCTAAAAGAAAATACTACTTGCAAATTAAGTTTAGTTTATTTATTATCATTTTGTGAGTAAACACTTGATTACATTGTGTTTAAAGATGGCTAAAACTCCGCCTAACTAGCTAGTTGTTCCTCGTTGGTGGAGCAAGCATTGGAACTAAAATTTAAATTTTAAAGTGCTATAATTTGACTTTCAAAAGTCAAAATGGTATATAAATTTGAAAGTGGAGTGTGCGTGTGGTGTGCATGTTATTTACTAAAACACTTATTTTTCAAAAGTAACATTTAACAAAATATAGAAAAATCACGTTAAAATAAGTCTCAAGCACATCGTATACACCTCGCTTTCAAATGTATACATTATTTTAATTTTTTAAAGTCAATTTACAACACTTTAGATTCAAAATGACCTCCAATGCTTGTTCCACCTGGGAGGAACAACTAGCTAGCTAGCGAAGGTTGTGCCCATCTTTAAATTTTATGTAATGAACAACTTTGCACACACTATAACAAATACACTACTCTAAATATTATATACATCTCAACCATTAAAAGGTGGGATCGGACACGGATTTTCGTGTCAGGCCCTATCTATCAATGGTTAAGATCAAAATGTTTTGCACTTATACTTATTCTTATATAATTAGTTATTAACATTTACCTCATCATTAGCTTGGGCATTACTAATCTAAGGTGTTCATCAATGATTTAAGGTCGTGTAAACTTCAGTGGCCAATGTTAGTTGAAGGGTGAATGGTGGTTCTGAGGGTGGAACCAATGTTAACAGCTGAGCACTTGTGTGCATGTCCAAATGATTCAAGAATTTCTTACTAGGATCAAACCCTTTGTAACAAAGGTGACATAAAAAGAAGGGTTAAAACTCGAAACAATGGCTTCAGTTTAACCGTAAGAATTTGAGTTTTTAAATTTGCCAAGGACAATATATATGATGTAAAGAGAAATGAAGTTAGCTCTGGATGGATGGAGCAAAATGGTGCACATTTTCTCCGTTTTTATAAATGGTCAAGAGGCCATGTGCAATTATTTAAGTCATAATCTAAGCATAATCTAATTACATAAATGAGAAAAGATAAATTTCAAATACTACTTAGAACCTAAACCCAAAAAAATTAAAAATAGACAAATGAATCCAAACATATTTAGCTTAGCGTCTGAGATAGAAACTGACATAGGAACTGAATCACAGTCTAATCAACCAGAGTTGGCATACAAACTTTAATAAGTAATATTCAGCAGGAACATTTGCCTCAACATCAGCTTGTGCATTAATTCTCTGGCAGACTTAGTCTTGTTTAGGATCGCGTAAACGCCGGTGGCCAATGTTAATAGGAAGATGAGTGGTGGCTTTGGTGGTGGAGCCAATGTCAACAGCTTAACACTTGTGTGCATGTCCAAATGATTCAAGAATTTCCCACAAGTATTGACATGGTGCTCAAAGAAAGGAAATGAGGAAAATCCAAGTATAAGAGGGGTTGACATTGTTTTTATCATAATTTTTGATTTGTTTAGAGTTACGGAACTTATAATATATTAAATCGAAACTAACATAAATATCTACTATCTTTACAATATAAGAAAAAATTAAAGAGTTTTGATTCGGTTAAAATTATTAAATGAATTTTACCATAATAAATAATATTGCATAATCTGTTAAAAAAAAATCAGAACTCCTAAATTTTTTATAAAAATATACAAAGTTGTCAGATTCCTATTGGATGTTGTAAAAATACTAGTTTATAGGCAATTCTTATAAAATTGATTTTCTTCAAAAAGAATCTTATAATTTTTATTTAAAATTAGACCAAATATTGTGTTATATATTGTTTTAATTTACTCTAAATAAAAAAAATCCATGTAAGTTTGAATTTTTTGAATTTATCCTTGTGAAGTACGAGAAACATGCGTGGAGAAATTTTTAAGTAATTACTAAGACTAGTGTGCTATCTAATCTCTCGCACGAAACACGAATATGTTAGCCTGATGAATAATAATTTATCTATTAGTGAATATGTTAGCCTGATGAATATGTTGCAATTTGGAACGTATTGACGGAAACAACTTAGAAATTTTAGGTGTATTCAAATTCGCACATAAAACTCGGGAAAAAAAATGCCATGATAGACTGATGAATAATAATTTATCTACTCAAGTATTAAAATAATAGAATATTCATCCACTAAATTAATAATTAATCTACAAGTAATGTTGTAGACAAAAATTATACGTAAAATATTGTGCACAAAATGAGACTGCATATTTAAGTATTTGGTAGACCCAAATAATTGTACGACTAACCACAAGCTTATCGTAGAAAAAAATCATATTAAACACTGGCACATAACAAAATCATATTCTTTTGTGCACATTTTTTGTACATTATTTGTGTTTATAGCATTCCTCTTTATATAAGGGGAAAAAATAAACACCATTTTGCTCCATCCATTCATAATTAGCTTCATTTCTCTTTACATCATATATTTTATTCACGGCAAATTTAGAATAGGGTTATGACTCAAATTCTGATATGGTTGAACGGGAGACAATATTCTGAGTCCTAACTCTCTTTTTATGCCACATTTGTTACAAAGGGTTTAATACTAGTGAGAAATTTTTGAATCATTTAGACATGCACACAAGTGCTCAACTGTTGCTACCAGTTCCACCACCAGAACCACCACTCATCCTCCAACCGACATTGCCACTGGAGTTTATGCCATCCCAAACCAGACTAATCCTCCAAAATCACCTAAAAGCAATAACGCCCAAGCTGATGATTAGGTAATCTTCATTCTGATTTGGCTTTGACGCTTGATCCACCAAGAAGGAGCAACTAGCTAGCTAGGGATTAAAACACATCTTTAATTCTATGTAATCAACTAGATGCATTAATGTATAAAGTGGAGTTAATTTGCTACTAGTATTTTACTTTTATTTTATTTTAGCTATAGAGAAATTTAAAAAGTAAAAGAGCAAAGAAGAAGCATAGTACCCACGTACCTAAAAATAATTACTACTTGCAAATTAAGTTGACTTTACTTATCATTTTCAGAATAACACTTGATTACATAGTATTTAAAAGATGGGTAAAACCCTGGCTAACTAGCTAGTTGTTCCTCGTTGGTGGAGCAAGCATTGTGTGAGCCCATATATAAAATTAGTGTTTATATTAACCTAATGAATTAAATGAATTAGAGATGTGTCATCACAAGTCCCAAGGCAGAAGGCTCGTGGGGGCAATGCATAATTGGGAATTGATTGAGGGATTGGATTGGTGGCTAGAATAATTGGACGAAATGGGCATTACTCGGGTAACTAGGGGTATTCTGGAAATTTTCCTATTACTAAGGGTATTTCTGAAATTTTCCCAAGAAGTCACATAACCCTAGCCAGAAACTCTATAAATACCCCTTCACTTAACAAGAGAAGGGACTGCTTGGAGACTCTGGGACTTTTGGAGCTTTGCCCATTTGGAGGATTCTCTCTCTGGAAGCAAAGGAGCTTGAAGGATTCTCTAGAGGTACGAGCGACACCGAATCGAGTTTTGGCTTGGGACACTTGGACCCCTGAGCCTAAATTGGATTCATTCGAGATCCCCAAACACCTGACACGGCTCTTGGACACTAGCGACTACGCTAGGACCCCGAGAGTTCTGCCACGTGTTATTCGGATAATTGCTCACCGGTTCTTCTCCCCTCTCCAATCCGTTAATTGATTTCATACTCTTTGTTGATTTCTCGCCTCCACCATTATTACGAACCTTAACCCTAGCAAGGTACGAAATTTCCTTGCCTACATTCTTTTGGCGACTCCGCTGGGGAGGTGAGAATTGGGAAGAGTATGTCTATGACTAGAAGGGGGAGAACAACCAAGAAGATTAGATCTTACCGAGGGTAGCCATTAAAGACTGGAGCTAAGGAGGTCTCACCGATAAAAGTCATCAAAGAAAAAAGTTGAAGAATTTTCACCGATTGAAGCGACTAGAGTTAGAAGCCCACAAAAAATATTTCAACAAGTTTTCTTTACTCTTGATTTCTCAAAGTAAAGAAAACTGAGGGCATGATGACTTCGTGATTCATATTTTTCATACCAAGCGAAGTACATCATACTATTCATTGAATTTATTTATTTATTTTGAGATATCATATATATGCAAAATTAATATTTTTGCATTAAAATATTTATTGAGATTAACATATGAAAGAGTTTTAAAAAAAATAAATAAAGTAAGATAATATATATACGGTAATCTTATGTAGTAATATATTGTTAACTTATGTATTAATAGTAATATATATATAGTAACTTACGTTACTTTTATATAACTTACATGGTAATAATATTATATAGTAATAATATCATATATTAAACTTACATAGTAATATTACTATATAATATAATTTATATAGTAAACATCTAGCATAACTTACATGCAGGCTATGAAATATTTGGTAGTCATTCATATATGGAAATTTAATTGTAACTACCAAGGCCACCAATTGAATTCGGTACTCCTTACAAGAAATCCTATCTCTCTTACTCCTTTATCATAAATAAAATATCTTGCCATATCAAGTTTCCTTTTATATAATCTTTCCATGTAAAAAAAATGTTTAGTCATAATAATAATAATAATAATAATAATAATAATAATTAAAGGGAAAAAAGAGGCCCATGTTAATTGTACATATTGTCATTTTTCATTAATACGCATGACTCATTGATATGTGTGATAAATTTCATTATTATCAATAGTAATAATTATTTTTATTATTCGGGTACAACTCGAAATAAATAAAAGAACGAATTTTATTTATGTAAGTACCGAAAGAAAATTATGATTAACAAATTTCATGTGTAACATGGATGTACCCGCATAATTTTATTTTTAATTTTTCATGATGTTTAACAATACACTAACAATTGTGTATGCATTTTATCTTTTCCGGTACAACGCATGAGTTTATCAACCTCACTTGGAATCAAGCTGGATGACAAAAATATATTGGGAGCCTACCAAACGTAGCCGAGAATCACAAAGCGACAGGTGTCCTCGAGTTAGAGCAACTTAATAAGCAGGATGAAGCTAAGATTTGAAGATCGAAAATTGAGTCTGGCCAAAAAGAAAGACATAATGGATCCTCCGACTAAAGTGCCTAGATGGACTCCGAGCAGCAGCCTAACAAGAACCCTCATAATGGAATTCCAATCAGAAATAAAGGATGACCACGAACCCAGGTCCAGGTCAGAGCCCGAGCCGGATAGCATAGATGCACTTGAAGGGGATCATCATGCATGAGAACATGAGGGTTCGGGCATACACGAAGGACTTGGGGCAACAATCTGGTGACAAGGTAATGACAGCGGCACGCGTGAGCGTCCGTACCCTACAATGGTGGTTCCATAAGTTTTGGAAGGGAGAATGATGATGCGGATTTGGTGGTGACTCCGCTCCAAATTTCAAATACAATGCCTCATCCGGATGACGATAATTATGGTTTCCAGACAATATTTATGGAGAAATATTTTCGACAAAGCATCCTCCAGAGTTGGCAAACGAGTTTGAAGAACCCTTTTCAAATGGTCTCCCATTGGGAGGATGATTCAGACAAAGGGGTTAACAAACTCAATATTGAAAATGACAAAGAAGCAACTTCGCAACAGGATCTGAATGATGTTTGACCTCAAAATCCCGAAAGCTCCGATGATCGTCCTATGGATCCCAAAGCTGTTAAGTCAATTCCGACCTCAAAACCCCGAAAGTTCCGATGATCGTCCTACAGATCCCAAGGCTGTTAAGTCAATTCCCTCCATCTCAGAATGGGGAAAGCCCCCTTCTTCAGGCCTTGTGATGTTTTCCGGGACCGCATCAACAATTATGATCACCATTCTTCTCCACGCCCCGACAAAGAAGGTTTGTTTCTCTATGCTACGGCTTACGAAAACCAAGAGAGATCCCCTTGTGCTAGTAGTATTCCCCGTATACGCATTGAGAAACAAGAGTACACATTCAGTCAAGTCCGCTTTCAGCCCGATCCTTGCTATCGTCTCCAAGGGTGGTAACACTAGACTGGCGAAATTCCTTTCTTGACGTAAGATTAACTACCAAACAAAACGAGGACAAGAATGGAACAAATAGGCAAAAGAAGAAGAACTCAAGGGTGCCATTCCTATGGTTCGGCTCCTAGGAAGCACACTCTTTCACAAGCTGCGAAGTGATTTCCCGATCAAACTTTGGTTATCGTGACGAGCAAGCTGATGGACAATCCAAATAATGGTTCTGCCATTGAAAGATCTCGAAACTGTAAAGACAAGAATATTAAAAATCCACCCAAGATGGTGGTCCACCAAAATGGTGGTTTAAGTCCTCGGGAATATCTCTTACCAAGAAATTGGTTGACCAAGGGAGGAGGCACACGAAAGGTTACACTTCCTAACTACAAAAAAAGTGATGAGGCACCTGATTAATCAGCCCTCGACTTGAAAAAAGTTATACTTTCAACTTCAAAAGTAATGAGGCACCTGACTATCAGCCCTCACCCGAAAAGTTACACTTTCAATTTAAAAGTGATGAGGCACCTGACTATCAGCCCTCAACTAGACAGTTACACTTTATCTCTAAAAGTGATCGAGGCACCCCGACTTGACCAAGTCCTCGAACCCGACAAGTTACACTTTATCTCTAAAAGTGATCAAGGCACCCCGACTTGACCAAGTCCTCGAACCCGACAAGTTACACTTTATCTTTAAAAGTGGCGAACGTTATGCTTTATCCGTCAAAAGCACGATTGAAATAACATATTTTTATTTAAGACGTTATGCTTTTTGTTAAAAGTAAAAAAATTATTAAGAAAATATTTCAAACTTTCACTTATGTTTCGACCCGAAAAAAGTTATGCTTTCGACTTTAAAAGTATTGAGGCACTTGATCAATCAGCCCTCGACTAAAAAAAAAAGTTACATTTTTAAACTTCGAAAGCAACAGTTACGCTTTCAAACTTCAAAAGCGATAGTTGCACTTTCAAACTTTAAAAGCGACCTGATGGTTACACTTTTCAACCGTAAAAGTAATGAGGCACCTGATCAATCAACCCTCGACTCGAAAAAGTTACACTTTTTCTTCAAAAGTGATGAGGCGAGGACCACATGCCCTCAATCCCGAGAATTTTCTTTAGATTTCATGATTTTATTTTTATGCATATTATCGTTAAGTGAAAGACGATTGATCAATGTTGCATAAGAAAGAAACTTTATTCTGATAACCAAAATATAACATGAGTTTCTGAAACAGGAAATAAAAGACTACAAAGGGCCATGAGCTAAAGCTATGAAGTATCAAATTAAAGAAGGAGGATAGCTGCGTCTTTGAGAATTCCCGAAGCTTGGATTTTAAAGATGGACTATGGAATCTTGAGGCTCTAAAGGATCTCCCAAAAGCAAGTTATTTTCACAAATGCTGTAAAGTGACATCTGAAGGAAGGACTCCGATTTCCAAAAATTAAGGAAGCGAGGAGATGGAACAAGATTCGGATAGACTTGACAAAAGATTGCACAAGGAATTCTAAGAGAGCCCTCCTAAGGACCAACCCTTAAGGGTTCGGCTCCAAAGAGGTTCCCTCTCCTAAAGGACTTCATCCTTTGAAGCTCGCAAATATTGAACCTCGGAGAATTATGCAGAAAATAAAGCAGGATTCAACAACTTGAAGTATTGTGCACGCGACTCACTCAAGATGTGACTCACGTGCAGGGGGCAAATGTGAGCCCATGTATAAAATTAGGGTTTATATTAACCTAATGAATTAAATGAACTAGAGAGGTGTCATCACAAGTCCCAAGGCAGAAGGCTCGTGGGGGCAATGCATATTTGGGAATTGATTGAGGGATTGGATTGGTGGCTAGAAGAATTGGACGAAATGGGCATTACTCGGGTAACTAGGGGTATTCTGGAAATTTCCCTATTACTAAGGGTATTTCTGAAATTTCCCCAAGAAGTCACATAACCCTAGCCAGAAACTCTATAAATACCCCTTCACTTGACAAGAGAAGGGACTGCTTGGAGACTCTGGGACTTTTGGAGCTTTGCCCATTTGGAGGATTCTCTCTCTGGAAGCAAAGGAGCTTGAAGGATTCTCTGGAGGTACGAGCGACACCGAATCGAGTTTTGGCTTGGGACACTTGTGACTACACTTGGACCCCTGAGCCTAAATTGGATTCATTCGAGATTCCCAAACACCTGACACGGCTCTTGGACACTAGCGACTACGCTAGGACCCCGAGAGTTCTGCCACGTGTTATTCGGATAATTGCTCACCGGTTCTTCTCCCCTCTCCAATCCGTTAATTGATTTCATACTCTTTGTTGATTTCTCGCCTCCACCATTATTACGAACCTTAACCCTAGCAAGGTACGAAATTTCCTTGCCTACACATTGGAACCAATTTTAAATTTAAAAGTGCTATAATTTGACTTTAAAAGAAAACAATATCTAAATGGGTGCACGTAAGTGGTGTGCGTGCTATTTATTAAAACACTTATTTTTTAAAAGTAACATATAACAAAATATAGGAAAATCATATTAAACATAAGTCGCCCGCACATCATATACACCTCGCTTTCAAATTTATATATTATTTTTCTTTTTTTTAAAGCCAATTTACAACACTTTAAATTCAAAATTGCCTCCAACACTAGTTCCACCAGGGAGGAACAACTAGCTAGCTAGTGAGGGTTTTGCCCCATCTTTAAATTTTATGTAATTAGTTGTTAATATTTACCTCATCATTAGCTTGGGCATTACTAATCTGAGGTGGTCAGGGAGGATTAGTATGATTTAAGGCCATGTAAACTTCAGTGGCCAATGTCAGTTGAAGGGTGAGTGGTGGTTCTGAGGGTGGAACCAATGTTAACAGCTGAGCACTTATGTGCATGTCCAAATGATTCAAGACTAGGATCAAACCCTTTGTAACAAAGGTGACATAAAAAGAAGGGTTAGAACTCGAAACATGCAATGGCTCCCTTTCAAGCATAAGAATTTGAGTCAGAACCCTCTTTTAAATCTGCCATGGATAATATATATGATGCGAAGAGAAATGAAGTTAGCTCTGGATGGATGGATGGATGGATGGATGGAGCAAAATAGTGCACATTTTCTTCATTTTTATAAATGATCCAGAGTCCATGTGCAATTATTTTAGTCATAATCTATGTATAATCTAATTACATAAATGAGAAAAGATAAATTTCAAATACTACTTAGCAACTAAACCCCAAAAAAAATAAAAAAAAAATAAACAAATGAATCCAAACATATTGAGCTTAGCTTTTGAGATAGAAACTGACATAGGAACTGAATCACAGTCTAATCAACCAGTGTTGGCATACAAACTTTAATAAGTAATCAGTAGGAACACTTACCTCATCATCAGCTTGTGCGTTATTAATTATCTGGGAGAGGTAGTCTTGTTTAGGATCGCTTAAACACCGGTGGCCAATGTTAGAAGGAAGGTGAGTGATGGCTCTAGCGGTGGAGTCAATGTCAACAACTTAACACTTGTGTGCATGTCCAAATGATTCAAGAATTTCACACTAGTATTGACAAGGTGCATAAAGGATGGAAAGGAAGAAAACTCAAGTCTAAGAGGGGTTGATACTATTTTTTTCATAACTTTTGATATGTTTAAAGTTACAATAGTCATAATATATCAAATCAAAATTGACGACAAGCCCTAGAAGACTCATCGCATTTGATCATGACGAACACCGTTTTAAGCTCAAAAGAGACCGGGAAAGATATATTTGGGCCCTTTGAAGTTTTTACTAGTTTTTGCACTTATTTGATTTTTTCTTAATTTTACTATTCCATTCCTAATTAAGGTTTTCAGCTTATTATTTAGTATTTAAAGGATGATTTCGTGTGTTTTTAGTGTTAACTCTTATTATTTAGATTTTATCAAAAATATTGTGGATGCTTAGTCAATTTATCTAACTTTGTGAATTCTTGTGGTTGCAAAGTTACATGATTACAATTGTTTTTCTTCTTTTCTTTAGTCTTACCGCTTTTGCTGTGTCAAGTATCAAAATCTTTATAACAAATGTGGCATAAAAAGAGGGTTAGAACTCAGAACAATGACTCCCTTCAACCATATCAGAACTTGAGTCATAACCTTTTTCTATATCTGTCATGGATAATATATATGATGTAAAGAGAAATGAAGTTATTGTTGATGGATGGACCAAAATGGTGTACATTTAATTTTCTACCTTTTTAAAAATGGTCACAAGGCATGTGCATTTCTTTTAGTCATAATCTAAGCATAATCTGAGTACATTATTGAGAAAAGACAAACATCAAATACTACCTAGCAACAAAACTAGAAGAAAAAAAAACATGAATCCAAACTGATTTATCTTAGTTTCTAGGATAGAAATTGGCATAGGAACCGAATTACAATCTAATCAAGTAGTATTGGCATACAAACTTTAATAAGTAATTTTATTCATATATATCAATCATTTTTATAATAAATTAGTGAACCTATATCAATCACTCAATCAGTTTCTTAATAATGAATTAGAGAATTTATTGGAGAAAATAGTCGTATAATAAAAAATAAAATAATATACTACTATAAAATTAGTGAACTTATTGGAGAAAATAGTCTTATAATTAAAGATGAGTAATTAAAAGTTAAAACGCTAGCTAGCCAGCTAACTGCTCCTCGATCTCTGGTAGAGTAAGGGTCAAAGCCAAATCAGTAGGAACATTTGCCTCATCATCAGTTTGGAAATTATTAATCTGAGGTGATCTGGGAGGATTAGTCTGGTTTAAGGCTGCGTAAACTCCGGTGCCTAGTGTCAGTTGGAGGGCGATTGGTGATTCCGGTGGTGGAGCCAATGTCAACTGTATGTTCATATTATACAATAATTTATCTCTAGTATCAAAACCTTTGAAACAAAGGTGGAATAAAAAAAAGGGTTAGGACTTAGAACAATGGCTTCCCTTTAACCATATCAGAATTTGAGTCATAACCCTCTTTTAAATCTTTCATGGATAATATATATATATATATACACAAAGAAATGAAGCTAGCTATGGAGGGATGGAACAAAATTGTATACATTTTCTCCGTTTCTAAAAAGAGTAATGCCATATAAGCACAAATTATGCATAAAAAATGTGCACAAAATGACATGACTTATAATGTGTAAGTGTTTAGTGGACCCAATTATGAGCAGTTGGTTTTTATGATGAGCTTATCGTGAGTCGGACAATTGTATGGGTCTACTAAATACTTAAACATTAGTATATTATTTGCACAATATTTTGTATATAATTTTTGTCCAAAACATTATTTGTAGGTTAATCATTAATTTAGTAAATGAATATTCTATTATTTTAATACTTTAAATAGATGAATTATTATTTTAGAAATTTCAAAACGTATTTGTTTTTAATAATAAATAATTGTTATTAAATTAAATAAAAGTTAAATAATATATTCTAAGAAATAAATTTTTTTTTGTATATATATATATATAAATATAGTAAATACAAAATGGTATCTAGCTATGGATGGATGGAACAAAATTGTATACATTTTCTCTCTTTTCGTAAATTATCTAGAGACATGTGCATTTATCTATATCTATACCAAAATGTAACAAGGCAAATCCTGAGTAATTTTAGTTGGTCTTGAGTCAATTTAGCAGTTCAAGTTTGATGACTCAATAGTCCAAAAGTTTTTTTTTATTTGTTTTTCATGTTTTCGTGGTCATAAATCTTGGTATTCTCAAAACCTGACTGAACAACTCAAAAGTTAAGTTTTTCACAAAATTTTAGTGCACATTTGCTATTAAAGATATATATAATATATGTATCTTTTATCACTAAAAATTGAGTAAAGATAAAAAAAATAAAAAATAAAATATAAAGTTTTGGACTATTTTTTTTAACTACCAAGTCACCAAATTTGGAATGATGCGTCGACTTAGAACCAACTAAAATGTTGCTAAAAGATATCATATTTAAAATTTACTTGATAAATCGATTCTAAGCTTACTCGCGTTTTGCGCGAGTTATTAAGGGTGTTTGTCATAATGGAAGCATAATCTGATTACATAAATAAGAAAAGATGACCTTCAAATACTATCTTATCTAACAACTAAAATTCCCAAATGGCCAAATATATATATATATATATATGACAGATCTAAAGCATACATCTTAAATAGCAAACCTATCTTAAATAGCATACATTTATCAAAATGACGTCATTTTGATGATTCTATTTTAAAAAATAATAATATTAAAAGAAGATATGACATTTCGCGGCTCTACTTGTTTTTTTTATTTACGAAAACGCTATCAAAGAATCTTTAAAATGACGTCGTTTTGATAAAAATATACTACTTAAAAAGCTATGCTATTTAAGAGGTATATTTTTGAACCGTGCTATATATATATATATATGCGTGTGTGTGTGTGTGTGTGAATTAAAACTGATCTAGCTTAGCATTTAAGATAGAAACTGGCATAGGAACAATCACAGTCTAATCAACTAGTGTTGCAGATGTAATTTTGCCAAATGAAGCTAACTATGGATGGATGGAGTAAAATGGTGTATATTTTCTCCCGTTTAATAAGTGATCAAGAGACATGTGCATTTATTTTAGTCATAATCTGAGCATAACCTGATTATATAAATAAGAAAAGACAAACATTAAATAGTACCTAACAACTAAACTCCAAAAAAAGGAGGAAACACATTAAATATCATCCTTACATAAAATAAAATCGTTTGACTATTGGAAAATTATTCAATAGTCTGGGAGTACAGTCACGTGGTGTTTTAAGTCAATCACATCTTTTTATTTTAGTTGTGTTTCACTATATATAACTCTGAACCTACTAAAATAGGGGAAGGACCTACTAAAATGGGGAGATGTGATTAGTCTGAAACACTACATGACTGTGCTCCCGGACCATTGAATAATTACTCTTGATTATTAAGTGAAACATGGTATCATACTCTACTATAAATATATTTCCTCTTATATTTACAACTCCCTTTTTTATTTTTCCATTATATAAGTTGTTTTAGATTTTTTTTCTTTCCAAATATATGATGTTTTTTATATATTTAGGAGAGAAAATCTAATAATTTCATACTTTACCCTTAAAGATGGAGTAATTGATAGAGAGAGATAAGAAAAAATAATTAATTAGTGCATGGATAGTAATGAAATTTCAAGCCAACATTAATTACCTAACATTAGTATTAATGAGACTTATTAATATGTGTGATTATATTTCAAACGATTTATATAATAAAAAAAGGGAGTATCAAATAAAAATAGTTAGTTAATCAGTACAAGAATAGGGGATAAAGAAAAAAAAATATGAATGAATTTCATATGTGAAAGTGTACGTTCATTAGATTTTTGACCATCTCGCGTTGGCTTACAAAACAAATGATATGATTATTGGAGTAATAATTTTTAATTTTTTTTTCGGTAATTCTATTAGTTATCCAAATTACATAAGTAGGGATGGCAGTCGCGCAGTGCTATTTCGGATTTTTAGTTATTTGGAATCGCATCGATCTTAAAGAATCTTGAACCAGAATCACATTGTAGCAATAGTGATTGAAATTATATTATATTTATTAATTCATTTACACTATTGAATTTACCTGATGTGTGATTCATATGAAATATCCCAACACTTAAATATGAATAATGACATTAATAGCAGGCTAACTAACTATTCTTACAATAAAATTGCAATTATATGAACATCTAACACAACATTGAAAGAAACAAGGCACAACTCAACAGTGTTTCTAAACAAGTAAACATTACATAAGAAAAAGGCGCAACAAGGGAAAAAAAAGGTGCAATCTTCAATAATTTCTTCTAAACAAGTAAACATTAACTTTTGGTATGCAAAAGTAAAAAATAATAAAACTATATGTTTTAGTAACTTTATGATTATATATAGTACTAAATAAAAGTAATAATACTACGAATATAAAGATACAATTAAAAAATTAGTTAGAGATTGTATATAACAAAATAATTAACTTTGTTTGTTAGAGATATTTATTATACAATGTTAGTTGCTTTGATTTTTTATTGTTTTTAAGTTTTAGTAAAAGAACTGATTATATTATTAATAAATTATATTATAAAATTTTTACACAGGTGTCAATGTGGCTTAGTGGTAATTTACATTAAAATAAGTTTAAATCTTGTAAGAGGTCAATCTATCAAACCATGTTTCTTGCATAAGTTGCATATATTTTTCTAAACAAATATATATAGAACGGTTCAAAGATCGGTGCACCGTCGGTTCAATAAGTGGTGCGATGCACTAGCAGTTTAAAGGCAAATACTAAAATCGCACCGATCCTGATTTAATATTTTCTGCACTAAAATTGCACCCACAAAGTTAATAATCCGAATAAAAACATTTAATTTGATCGATTTCGATTTAAATAATCATCCTTATTGATACGATTGAACACCCAATTTGAGTGATGTGATTGTATCACTCAAATTAATGTGGATGTCCGAATGGTAGAGATGAGACTTAAACAAAGTGAAAGATAAAGAGAGAGTAGGTGGTACAATCTATTGAGGAGCATGCACATAAATATAAAAAGGCATTTAATTGGAGTACTTAATTATAATACAACAAAAACAAGGGATAAGAGACATGTTAATTAGGTTGTTAGATTTCATTATGTGTATCTGAGAGAGAGAAGACTAATTTTTTTTGTAAAAAACACTCTTGTTTAAATTAATGTAGAAAATAAGGCATGAGACAAAAAATAGAGAAAAAAAAGTTCAGATATTAGGTCTGGCAACGAGACGGGTATAGTCTGAGGAACCCATTCTTATACCTGCCCTGCCAATATGAAGCTATCGTATGAATTTGACCCAACTCCGAAAACAATACCCTATACCTGCCCCACTCTGGTCTGACCCTATTTACCTAGTTACTCTCTTTTTTTACAAATTAAATTTCTCTATTTTTTTATATTATTTTGTACAACTATTTTTAATTCTAAATTAAAAGACATGAAACATTTCTATTACTAACAACATATTATATTACAAATTTTATGAATTTATAATAAATTAACTTAAATAAGTACATAATTATATATACACAAAATGCTAATTTTTAAAAATTTATATCCATACATATATTCGGACCGAGGGCGAGAGTGAAAATATATATCTCATAATGAACCCTAATCCTATAAAAATTAAAAAATCAGATCCATTAAGAATGGGATCCGACAAGCCCCGTCGAATTTGGATTCTATCAAATATGTAGGCAATTTGATTACCATTGTAATAATTGCGTTAGTTAGTTCCATAGGGAGCCGAGTGAACTTATTACTTGCATTGTATTTGTTAAAAAATTGTTATTAGAATCGTCATTACTATTTTATTCCTATAGTTGAATGATAAGTAAATATAGTTTTTGGTTGTTAAATATGTTAATGTCAGAGTAATGATTATGTTACTTATAAATGATTAACGCGTAAATGTGATGTTCTATAATACTCGTTGGCATATTATTATGTTTATTTTAAAAAAATTATAACAACAATTGACAATTAATTTTTGTTAAGGTTTCAATTTTATAATATATAAAATTTATACTATAATATAATAACGTTTAGGACGATTCTTTCGTTCGTCACTACTTAGAGTCAATTGCCCGAGTTCCACTTCCTCTTCCGTTCCACTTCCCTCCTCTCCCTGTTCCATTTCTTCCACTTCTTAGACTATTTGTCTTACGTCCGTTGTTTTTACTCTTCAGTCACCTTTATCCTCTTCAATATTTTAGAGCCTAAATCTGACATGCCCAACAAGGCCACCATCATGACCCTAATTCTTCGAATGGGATTATCAGTCGAAGAAGAAAGCGAAACTCCATTGGAGTGAACAGAGAGAAAATAACAGTTTTGCATTATCTCATGGAGTGATTCTCATCAAAGCTTTCAAAAGTTTTGTGCACCAGCTCAACACATATCAACAAATCTCTTCAATTTATGTTAAATTAGTGATACTCTTTTGTATTTAGCTATTTCCCATATATGTTTGTTTCTTAATCTTTTATTAGATTTTTGAGCAACTGGGTTTATTAATACATGTGCTAATTATGGAGTTTTGTTGTGTTTCTTTTCTATATACTAGTATTCATTCTAGAGAAGGTTGGAGGAAGTGGGCTGAATTTTTAAGGTTAGATTCGATTTTTTACGTGATTCGTCCCCTAATCCTCTAATCTAATAGCATAATCCACGTCTAATACTAATTAATATTAGAGACTTTTTTATTAATAAATAATAAAACTAAACTAAATCAGTAGCTAAAGTAATCAGCAAAATAAAAACAGGAAATGTTTCTGCACCAAAAGGATAGTATCTACGACATCATCTCTGATTTTTTACCTAAGTCATCACTTGAATTCTCCATTACAACAGCTGCAACAAAAGATATCACTTTAAACCACCAAAAGACCATAGCAAAGTTCTGGCCATAATTAAAATTCAGGCCATATAGCTGGCAAAAAGAGAGATATTTTAATTAACTAATACATTACTTGCAAAGAAATTATGTAAAATGCAAAATGCAACGTGCTAACACTATTTGCGATTGAGTATATGCCGAATATGTTGGCTCAGTCGAGCTTCCAATAAATAGAAAAACGTTTTTCCAGAACACCAAATGCTCTTTCAATTGCATTTCGCAATGATGAATGTCAATGGTTAAATAACTTTTGAGCATTTTCTGGAGTTGGAGCGGAATACTCTTTCAAATGGTATCGCACACCTCTGTAAGACGTCATAAGTCCCATTGTATACGTACGGGAACCCCGCATCGGCAAGATAATATTTTCCTAACAAATGATTGGTTATTATTATATTCCTCAATTAAATGCGTATGTTTTCCATGTGTAGTACTTAAAACATAGGGGATCATTATTTCTATACGTGTTTTTGATATTTTTATATGGTTCTTTTTCACATGAAGATGAGACCCATTTTATGCTCATGGGAGAGAATCATATGAAAATATCAAGAATACATGTGAAAATATCAGTTCCCAAAATATATTATCATCGGGAACTTCTAACTTATTGGCTTGTCGAAGTGCATTCTTTATTATCCTCGAATCAGATGCAGTCCCTTCCCACCCAGGAAATACATAAGTAAACCTTAAACCAAATGTACAAGCAGCCATGACATTTTGTGTTGGGTAACCATACCTACCACGATACCGACCTGCATCATCTCAAAAAACTCTTACGCGTCCATGTGTTCCATCAATTGCCCCTACACAATTCTGTCATACATGTGGTAAGTAAATTTTTTAATATATTTTTATAATGTTTTTTTTTATAATGATTTTAGTTTTTACCTTAAAATATGGATAAAATCTGGGGTTGTTTTGTATTTCTGGACAAAGTTTATCCCCATAAAGTTTCTTCCAACATTATAATTGCTTGTAAGACCCGATGAAAATGACGACTTATTGCTTCTGTAGATCGACGAAAGAAGAATGAAATTGTATGGTTTCTCACGTTATGATTATGTTTTATGAAAACAAAATTAAAACTAATGTACGACACACTCACCAATACAGACTTTTCAGCAAGCTAATAGAAATTCTAACACTCAATGAAGACCCTCAACGCTATTGGCACTTATTATAGGCTTAGTAGTTTAAGGCTTTAACCTTCTAACCAACTGATAAATTAACTGCGGAACACTGGAACATAATTTTACACTAAGCAAACTCTAATGATAAAGAACCGCACAACTTCAATAAAATAAACTAGCCAACAGATTCTTAGCTATTAAATAGCGGAAGATAAGGGTTCAACAATTAAGTATTTGTTGCATAATACATTCTATTTAGTTTATACAATATGCAAATAAATATAGATGCAAATGTAAATCTTGAGAGACATGTACAGTTCTTCACATACAAGTATGGATGCAAGTATAAATTTTGAGATATAATACTAACCGGAGCAGATCTTCACCGGAGAAGAAAGTTTGTGGAATTGATCTTCTCTGATTTGTCACTCATCAGCTACTAGGCCACTTTCCTGATCTTCTTCCAAAGGTGCAGAGCGTGAATGCATGTGATTTATATATTAATAGAACACCAAATAAGGGTAAATGATTATTATATTATTGCGCATAAAATAATAGTACATCATCCTAATATATATTCATGAGTTTGGAGAGTTCTGAAGTAATACAAATACTTGAATAATTATCTCATAATTCAAAGTCTATTCTATCCTAATCCTAATGTAACAATAAGATAAAATTACAATTATCTAAAAATTAACTAATTATAGTTATATTCTCTAATACGCCCCCTAAATCAAAACGGAGGTAATCGGAGCTTGAGCTTGAACTTGGGAAGATTGTCATGCGACTGTAAAACCAGTGAAATAATAAAACCTCGAAAAATGGAGAACGTGAACAATTTCCATGAGAGAGGGAATGAGAATATAACATGGTTGACAGTAGTGAAACATAAAGAATAGGTGAACTTATTTGGTTGTTCCATTTGCAATAAAAAATAACTTTGCCTTTCCTGCGCTAGACCTCCATAAACTTCTTTACAAAGCACCTTAAATCCACCAAGAAATAAAATGCGGTCTATATCCAAAGACACAATTCTCCCATCTTTGAGCAAAAGTGGTGACGACGAAGAAACTAAAAATGAATCTTTAAAGACATTCAAGTGAGAATGAAAATAACCATTAATTGCATGGAAAAATGAGTGTAATAACTCAGATTTGAGACTAGTACAACATATGGGAACTGCTAATGTAAGGTTGTCAGCCAACAATGAAAAAGAATGAATCAAACTTGGTGTAATACCAATGTCAGTGTTTTCTAGTACTCGATCAGCATCCAAAGTGTTGGGTACATTAACAATAGAAGAGAGTTCCTCATGATGTGTACCAATGGATGGGATTGAAGTGAATTGTTGTAGCATTTTTTCATGTCCAAAGATTAAAATGGACAAATCATTCAAGGAAGGATTCATCAAATAATAATAAACATGAACTATTTTGAAAAGAGTATCATCAAGGCCTTGACTAAAAAATTGGTAAACTCAGACTCACTCAGAAAACCTCCTGCGCTTTCAAGCGCTTAAAGAAGTGATGTCGCTTTGTCAGGATAACTTTTGACAGATTGAGTAGGTAGTTTTTGTAAGCAAGCAAGTTAATCAAAAAGATCATCTATATACCAATTTGATGTTGCACCATTTGGAAACTCACAATCATCATTTTCATCAACTAAAGAGTCGTCAAAATATGGAAATGGACCGTATATTTGATCGGCCATGAAGTTGTTTAAGATAAATGGGTTGGATGACGGCCAAAATGGCAAACAAGAAACTGAGATGGCAGTAGCTAAAAACACTGTTGTTGTTGATGGCCTGATAAAGATCTCGATCAGCAACGGCTACAAGTTCTGATTGGAAAATTACAGAAAAAAATAAAAGGTGTAACACCCTTAAATTCAGGTACTAATACCTCGAACTTGGTGCTCACGATCCAAACATCCAAACACTATTAAACAACATATAATATTAATGCGAAAATATAAATAAACAAATGTTTATTACAATGACTTTCTAATCCTAAGGTCTACAACATTTACCAAATACATACACCACAAACTATAAAAAGTTATCAAATAGTTCGTGTTATAAAAGTTATATATATCAAAAGATAAAAAGACAATCAAGTAGTCAACTTAATTAGACTTCATTTTTCCCTTGTCTTTATCCTTACTCGATCGATCATTCAGGTTTAGCTGCAAAATATTTTATGATATAGCAAGTATGAGCAACTAACTTGTTCAGCAATTTTAAATGAATAACAAGAATGGTGTCATAAATGCATATGAATATCAACTGAATGATTTAATAATAGGAGTTCACCAATGAACAATATAATCAATGCACAAAATAAAGAAATGACAATTGATTATTTAACTGTTGAGTGGTCAAATGGACCATGAACTACTATTGAGAAATTAGTCACTTGATTGACTCTCTTAAGTTACTTTGTCAAAAATTGTACTTAAGAGGATCAGCCTCTTGTACACTGTAAATGCATAACATTTATTCTGTCTGTATCGTTTATATGATACTTAGGTTTTTCTCCATTATGAGTTGTTCTTCTCAGTCTAAGAATATGTACCACTATGATTTGGATAACTTTTAAAATAAATTTCACATATGTCTGGCCGAACAAATGGCTTAGACTTCCTTTTTAATTAGTTCATGAATGTAAGAACTTTAAACAATTCATAGTTCAATAATGGAATATGAATTCATTTGCACTACGTACAAATAACAATAATATCGATATGAAATAATATGCAATACAAAATAAGTTTAGAGTTTAGGAACTTGCTCAATATAAATTTGAGTAAATTTAAGGAGCTTGCCTATCTGTCGATTTGCGGCTAATTCGCTTAATTTAAACTTCTCATAAAGACCTAACATTGATAATGTTGGTCTATCAATTAGTACTGCACATAATTGTTCACTTAAACATTTAAGTTTATTATTTACCTAGCATTAAATCACCTATGACTATCACATAGCACATTGTGAAGAATTTTCATATCATTTACCCTTGATAATACCCTTAATTGTATTTAGGTAAATGATTTAACCATCAAATATTACTTCTCTTTAAGTAATATTAATTTAATAAACTTACAATATTACTTATAAAATTAAACAATTTTGTATAATTATTTCATTACCTCATTTATTATTAATTATTATAAATGATAACTATCTTTAATTACCGTTGCATAATAACTAATTATTCATGTGCTATTAATCCTTCTTATTTATCGTTAATCATTAATTAAATGATAAATAATTAGTTTATTAATTTTCATCCGCTTTAATTAATAATAATTAATTAATCAATTATTCTTACCTATTATTTAATAGTAAATAATTCGTTTATTAACTCTAATCATCTTTAATTATTATTTAATGTTAATTAAATAATAATTAATTAATTATCCTTACTCATTACTTAATCTTAATTAAATAATAAATAATTACTTTATTAACTTTAATCATCTTCTAATTATTATTTAATGTTAATTAATTAATTAATTAATTAATTAATTAATTATCCTTACTTATTATTTAATCTTAATTAAATAATAAATAATTACTTTATTAACTTTAATTATATTAATTATTATTTAATGTTAATTAAATAATAATTAATTAATTATCCTTACTTATTATTTAATCTTAATTAAATAATAAATAATTAGTTTATTAACTTTAATCCTTTTTAATTATTATTTAATGTTAATTAAATAATAATTAATTATCCTTACTTATTATTTAAAAATAAATAATAAATTTATTACTTAATATTCTTTAATTATTATTTAATATTAGTTAATTAAATAATAATTAATTAGTTATTTTTATTTATTATTTAATGTTATTTAAATAATAAATAGTTGGTTTAATTATTATTTAGTATTAAATAATAATTAATTATATATTAACATTATTAATTAATAATGGTTTAATCAATTATTAACTATAATAAATACATAATAATTGCCTAAATTAATTTTTATAATATTCTTTATTAAATTACGAACATTTTCTCTTCTGGAACCATCACAAGAACCGGCCTAAAAAGACCTAAATCGGACCCCACAAGATAAAAAAAGGGGATCGACCGGGTGTTTTTTTTCCAAAAAATTGACGAAATGCTTCTAAAATTTTTAGATTTTGTCTCATTAACTAAAATTTGAATAAAATAAAATTTACAAGTCCGATTGACCTTAAATTGATCTTGTTAAATTCGTATCTTTCCGAACTACAAGATTCCATCATCAAAATATAAATTTGGACACGTTTCGATCATTGAAAATAGCCATAAAGTGGACTATTGTGCACAAATTTGCAATAGTGAAGTATTTTTGGTAAAAATTTCATATCTTGCTAATTTTAAATCATTTTTACATGATTTCAAAGAAATTTTGTTCTTAACTTACATTATTATCACTCCAAGAAAGAAAATCACCAAGATCATTTGTAGGTTTTAAAATAAAAATCTTCAAGTACACTTTCCGATTAAGTTTACCGGTAAAAATGATTTTCAAGCTTTTTGCTAAACGTTTCATAACAAACACACATAAATATACATTGTAAACCCACGGAAACCTAGATTTACTAAACTATCATGGATCTAAACATTTAGAGCTTGTAAATGGCTTTTCTACCATAAAAATTTATATATAACATAATAAACTCCAAAACTAGGGTTTTGGATAGGTATTATACTTTTTGCTCTTGATGACTGTTTTATTTGTTTTTCAAAGTAGGTTATGAAACGTGATGACATCCAAGAACACCTCCTTGAAGAAATATAGCTTGACTCGGTAGTGACTCACTAAAGAACTCACTCAACTCAATCACTTTTCTCCCAACTCACCGAGTTAACTCACTTGAACTCACTAGCTTACAATATAAAGAACTTTAGCAATTCTTGTAAACTCTAACCCAAATGAACTAAAGCCCTTATTTATAGTAGAAGAAAACTATACATATAACCTATATATATATACATTGGACATCAAGTTTTTTTCAAAAATGCTAGCAAATATGTTGAGTGTTCCACACATCACCTTAAACAAATTATTTGATAAATTTTGAAGTCCAAGAAGTACTCCCTCCATACCCACCAGTCATGCCCCATTTTCCTTGATTTTTCATTTATTTTTAATAGTCAATTTGGTAAATAATGGATTTTCTAAAAGCTTTAGCAATTGGGTCAAGGATTGGACTTGCAATTTATTTCATTTGGGCCATTAGAGAACATAATAATCAACCAACATTGGGCTACTAAATTAATTCACTCACTTCCCAATTAAATAAAACATTGAACTAGTTTAAATAAATACCCTATCACATAGCAATTTTTACAAGTCCATCATTTAATTAATTGATTGGGCTTGTTTAAGTAATTAACGAACAATTTAAAAATTTATTTAAATTTAATTAAATAATCTAATTAGACTTGCCATATTCAATATTAATTGAATATTTAATTAAGGTTCCAAAACATCTCAATCCCGATAAGAATATCCTCAGGTTAGTCCGTTAATTTAATAACTCATTCCTTAGACTTCCTTTAATTAAATAAATCGAATAATCAAATATTCAAACCACCTCATTAGGGTTTAAATTAATTCACACAACAAGTCACTTAATTTAGAAATTAAATTCCCAAATTTTATTTATAATTTATCTTAAAACTGTTGGTCATTACAAAAGGCCTGTCCTTTTAGAACAGGGAGAAAATGTCTCTAATTATGCATCTATTGAAGCTATTGGTGGATGCAACGACCAGAAATATATGAGCTTAGGGGTGCCAATGGATTTAAATGTCTTACTATAAAGTAAGACAAAACAAATGCTTCAAAACAAAATTTTGAAAAAGAGGAATCTCTTGTCGTTGGTGTGGAAGCTAGTAAAAAAATATGGGTACAGTGCCGAATGTTGGTGGGAAACACAGTGATAATCTTGTTGCCAATGAATCAAATGGTTTGAGCACTATTCCATTTGATAGCTACTAGGAATCTTTTAGTCGCAATAAAGTGCGTGATGCAGGAGGAATGGGAACAATGGAATACTTATGCAAGTGGCTTACTTTTGTAGTTAAACAAAATAAAATAAAAGTGCTTCAAATACCTGTGAAACTATTTTGCTCTGATACCATAAAAGAACACCAAATAAGGGTAAATGATTATTATATTATTGTGCATAAAATAATAGTACATCATCTTAATATACGGTAAAAAATGTAAATCCCTAGCCGCATGTAAAAGTTGCGCTCAGGCCAAAACCAAAACGACTTCGTTTTTTCGCACATAGGAGTTACGGCAGGCCAAAACCAAAACAATGTCGTTTTTTAATTTTTAAAACTGTGTTTGCAGATCAAACGTCATTGTTGCGATCAATAGTCATTGTTGCCCCCAATTATGCCCTGTAGAAAACTAATGCAGTGTACAAATACCTCTTCGAGCTTAAACATAATAATAAATTCAAATTTGAAAATTATCCATGGAATTCAAAATCCATTAAAGTAGCTCGACTCAAAATCATATATCAATGAAATAAGACTCAGAATTAGACTCAATTATGACAGAAGCACTCAACATTAGATTAAAAGTTAAATCTATATCTGATATTAGTGAAGTGCACAAGAAGAGTTGCAGATTAGTTTGGATCATCAGGACAAGAAGACCAATAACCCCTCATATAATATTTGCAAAGCAACACGTACGGACATTCATGCGGCCAAGGATAAACTCTTTCTTGGGGAGCATTAGAAACCAATGCATTATAGAGGTAGCACCAACTTAAGTTGGATGGTGGAACCAAATATCTTTGATTATTGCTTTTCAAGTATAAAATGGCTTCACATAAAATCTGGGATTGACTTCAATTTGTATACACAGTGTTAGTTCCCAATGACACGATAGTAATCTAGAAGGGGGGGGGGGGGGGTTGAATAGATTCTTTTAAAATTTCTTCTCTTTGAAATTATCTCACTTGATTAATTCTTAAACAGAAGTTTAACACAGCGAAATATGGTTTAGTTAATCTTTTCTTGAAATGATAAATTAATAAATCAACAAACAATTATATGACAGATATAGCAAATGAAAGACACAAAGAGAGAGACTCTGGGTTTTAAGTGGTTCAGAGCACACAATACTCCTACTCCACTGTTCTGCTCTTTCAGCAACAAATCCACTAAGGATACTTTTACAATAGCTGAATCACTAAGATTCCTTCAAAACCCTCAGTCTTGGAATTTTAGTTCACAAAGAACTTTACAAGTCTAACAGAGTTGCTTACACTAGTTCACAAAGAACTCTCTAAGTCTAACAGACTTGCTTATACCAGTTCACAGAGAACTCTTCTGGATTGATGTATATTTGGATGTGCTACTAAGTTGCTTATCAGCTTGAATGTATTACGAGCTTAGTAGCAATGCAGACTTTCTTATCAGTTCAAATCTTTTTCACTTCTTGCGTTTTTCTTTTTGTGTCGTGCATATCCTTTTCTTCTGCTGATCTTCGTATTTAAGAAGAAGTAAGGGCTTCAGATTTCTTCCCATTGGATCATCTGTTAGTCCATGCAAGGTTGTTTTCCTTTTTCCTCTGTGACAGAAATGTCAGACGTAGGTTCCCACTAACTTTTATAGAGTCGTTTGGTCTTCCCAAACTATAGGTCTGATAGGACACAGTGCTCTAACTTTTCTGCCTTGAAAGTCTTCTTTCTGTTTCCATAGTGCGCTTGGGTCAGACTCCTGACTTTTCTGACTTGATCGATTTGCAGAGGCTTCCTTTTTGGTTACTTTGATGAAGATTAAATACTTGAATAGAATGGCTCCTGATCTGAGAATCTTGATGTCTCTTGCCTTTTTGCTCAACGATCTTATATAATCAATTCTACGAATACCCTTGCTTACGTGATTGATCTGTAAAGGATCATCTCTTACTGATCATCGTAGAGTTTACTCAACTGTTAGAATGTTGATCGTTGAGTCCAATTTAAGGTCTTTCGGAAAGAACAGTCTGGTTGGTCGTAGAGTCTTCTGGACCACAATCGTAGAGTCCATTCTACGATTGGTTGTCTTGATCGTAGAGTCTTCGGAATCACAGTCGTAGAGTCCATTTTACGATTGGTTGCCTTAATCGTAGGGTCTGTTCGAATCGTAGAGTTTCCTTGACACAAATCGTAGAGTTCTTTCTACGATTTTATTACATCAACAGATCAACCTAACAGTTTTGATCTATCTAAGTTTTAGTACAACACACAAGACTTTTATACAATTAATAATAGATCAACCTAACAGCTTTGATCTTATCTAATACAACCCTTGTACATTATTTCTAATCATCAAATTTAATCATTCAATGTTCAACAATCTCCCCCAATTTGATGATGACAACATTATTGACAGATAGTGATTTTGAGCATATTAATATAGGCAAAATGCAAGAGTAATTGAATGCCTAATCATACAGTGAGCAGCTGTATTTTCTAGAGAAAAATATGAATTTTATTGATGTTTTTGTCAGATGATACAATTGAGAAAACAACAGAAAAAGAAAATAAAAAATGACTTATCTCCTTCTGCTAGGAGGTCTCCTGCCTTCTTCTTCCCTCTGCCTAAAGAATGCTCTCCTTTCTTCTTCAGCTTTTCTTAGTTCTTCTTTCCTCAACACAACTTCTTCTTCTTTAATTTGAAACCATTCCTGTGAGCTAGAAGGTCTCATTGATGAGGAAGAAGGTCTTGCTGTCACCACCTCCTGTCTGGGACGAGATGGTACTGCTTCGAATCTAGGAGGATATATTGAAGTTTGAACCATCCTCATCCCTTGAGGTGCTCTTCCTCTTCTGCTGTGATCTGAGCTAGTTCTTGTTTGCTCTGTTGTGCTCAGTTTCTTCTCCCCCTTGTTGGCATCATTAAGTGTGGCTACCTGTTCTGAAAGCTGCTGGATGCCCTGAATAATTTCTTGAAGTTGGGTCTTAGTGGCAGCTACATCATCTTGGTGGGCTTGGAGTCTTTCGTTAGCCATGATTTGTTTTTGCTCCACCAATGACAAAGTGTCATTCGACCGATGTTTTTGTTCTGTGAGAGAGTCCTTCAAGGCAATGATTTCATTACTGAGGAAGGTGATAGATTTATCATTTGTTTCTTGAAGAATGACAATGGCCTGCTGATGTGAGTTCAAGGCTTGCAGAATAATTCTATCCCTTTCTTGGAGATTTTCAGAGACTGCTGCCGTTAGCTGCTTCAGTCTTATGGAAAATTGGTTGTTCAGACTGGTAGAGAGACCATTGGCAGCATCAATGATGTCGTCCATTCTACGTTGAAGGTTGTGGGATTTCGATGCCAGGTCGTTTTGTATCTTTGTATGGATATGACTTGTCAAGTCAGTTAAGCCCTCAGATGTAGGAAGCCGAGATACCTTGTCTAAAATTTTCTGGAGAAGTTGAGATGATTGTCCCTGGTCAGCCGTAGAGCTTGGAATATGAAAGTACTCGTGACCAGAGGTGGAGGGAATATCCTCGTGAGTTAACAGGAGTCTTGAAGATGGAGCCGGAGGAATTGTTTGCTGAGTAGGCAGAATTTCAGGAGAGTCTGGAGGGTACTCTACGTTTTGATTATGTAGGCTTTCTTGACCACCAATCGTAGATGGTGGGGACTCTACGATCGGGGGAGTGTGGGTTGTAGAGCTTGATGCAGGATGACTACTTGAGGACTTCTCAAATTTATTGAACATATGTGAAGGTGTATGATTTTGAATGAGGGTTTGAGGAATAAAATGTACCTTTTGCCCTAAAGTTTGTGAAAAGGGGCTGCTAGAGATGAGCTTCTGGGCAAAAAACAGATTTTGAGGGTAGCCTTGAGCAATAATTATCACATTGGGATATGCTTTGAAGGTCCAGAAGAGTTGATCCCATGCATTGTGCACCAGAGCTCGGTGGAATGACATTAGTGGCAAGAATTTTATCAGGCAGTTGAAGTTAAGGTGCCTTTGCTCATTTCTTCCAACGGCCACTATTTCAATGTCATCCTCTTCATCATCATTCATTGTGGCTGTAGGGATTGAAATGTCATCTTGAGTCTCCCCCTCAGCCAGAGCATCTGCTGGCTCAGGAATAAGTGGAAGCTCCCCCTTAGCTTGAGCATCCATAGGCTCAACTGCTTCAGATGACTCCTTTTCACCTGGAGTAAGGTCAGGTCTTTCAAGTAGCTCCCCCTTAGCTACTGAGCTTTTGTCGGCTAACTTTACTAGCCTTCTTCTCTTTTTTCTTGGCTCCTTTGGAATGACCTCTTCAGCTTCATATTTGCTGCGAGTCTCTCTTCGCAGATCTGAACTCTCATCCCCTGAAGCAGCCTTTTCTTCAGGAGCAGTAACAGGAGCCTCATTTGAAGATCCTTGAGGTTCTTCAAGCTCAAAAGCTCTTTTTCATTTCCTTTTTCTGACAAGACCCGGAGAATGCCTGCTGACCTCCTGAGATTCTTCTTCAGCAGGAGTGTTCTTCAGAAGTGATGGCCCTGCACCACTCTGTGTACCTTCACTATCCCCTGACCGAGATAGTTTCCTATTTTCAACTGGGTTCCTCCTCCAGTTGTCAAAGAGTTTCTGGGTAATCCTTTTGTTGGTATTGAGGGCTTCTCCTTCATCATGCTCAATTAAATCCCCCAATGATGATCTAAGGAGAATGCTGATGAATCTTCCATAGAACATTTTTCTAGTCCCCTTAGCCTTTTCTGTATTTAGGACCCAATTTCCTATCCATTCCAACAGCAAGGAGCCATAGTTGATGTTTGTCTTTTTGACTATGACTGTCATTATTTTCAGCTGTCTCTCACTGACTGAGTCATGGGCTGAATCTTTACAGAGGAGACATTTTCCTACAACATCGGCTAAAAACTCGTATTTCTGAGGAAATTCTTTCTTCTTCAACCCTTTCAGTGCTGGATTCTTTTGATGGTGCATTCTTCTCAGCCCTTCTTCGGTGCTCACCATACTTAGAGATGTTAGGCCCTCTTGCTTGAAACCTAGGGCTAGGTTGAATTCTTCAGCGGTGAGGTTGAGCTGAACCCCTTTTACAGTGGTGGTTAGAGTTCCGTTAGCACATGATCCATTTACGTAGAACTCTCGAACAAGCTTTGATAGAATCCTTGTATTTGTTCCCAACGCTTCTCGCAGTCCAGCTTTATCTAGCAACTGGATTATCCTTTTGAACTGCTTATCTGCTGTATCGAAGGCTTCAAAGTTGAGCTCATTTCCAGAAATAACTTGAGCAGGTGCCATTTGATAGTTTTTCTGAAACGAGAAGAACGGTTTATCTGAGAAATGATAACTTAGGGTTCGGGATTGAGAGAGAAAAGAGAGAGAGAGAGATAGATTTTTGAACTTTGAAGAAATGAACGACGTGCAGTTTTCAAAGTATTTAAAACTTCCCTCTATGTTTGCTGAGATACGTGACACGTTCTGATAGGCTCATTTCAGTTGGTTGATGACCATTTTACCCTTAGTTCCTCAGAGTTTTACGATCCTTAGTCACACAACGATTCTTTTGTTTTTCGTAGGGTTGTCTCTACGATTGAGGAATACTCTGCGATCCTTGGATTGAAAGTCGTTGAGTAAGCTCTACGATTCTTGGCTTGATGATCGTCGAGTGAGCTCTACGATCTTGAGCATACTCTACGATTCTTGACAATTGTTGACTTAAGTTGAGCATGTCCATTACTTTTCTTGCACACTTTTGTTCCTGCAGAGTTAGTATCCTAAAAAAAACATACATTAAGGTTCTAGATTTAGCATTCCTAATTCACTTATTAGTTTATTAAATCTTGATTCATCTAAAGGCTTTGTAAAGACATCTGCTAGTTGATCTTCAGTTGGGATGTAGTGAAGTGATATATTTCTATTTTGTACATGATCCCTGATGAAATGATATCTTATATCTATGTGCTTAATTCTAGAGTGCATAACAGGATTATTTGTTATAGCAATTGCACTAGTATTATCACAGTATATAGGGATAGATTTTAGCTCAAACCCATAGTCTGCAAGCTGAGTCTTCATCCATAGGATTTGTGCACAGCAACTGCCTGCGGCTATATATTCAGCTTCTGCAGTAGATGTCGATACTGAGTTCTGCTTTTTACTAAACCAAGAAACAAGTCTGTTGTCAAGCATCTGGCAAGTTCCACTTGTGCTTTTTCTGTCTATTTTGCATCCTGCATAGTCAGCATCTGAGTATTCCACAAGATCAAAGGAGGACTCCTTGGGATACCATAATCCTAAATTTGGAGTTCCTTTAAGATACTTGAAAATTCTTTTCACAGCTAATAGATGTGACTCTTTGGGGTTAGCCTGAAATCTAGCACATATACATGTAGCAAACATTATATCTGGTCGACTCGCAGTAAGATATAATAGTGAACCTATCATACCTCTGTACTGAGTGATTTCAGTGGATTTACCATTTTCATCTTTGTCAAGCTTGGTGGCAGGTGGCATAGGAGTCTTCATGATAGATGCAGATTCCATGCCATATTTCTTTAATAAGTCTTTGATATATTTGGCTTGATTAATGAATATGCCTTCATCTGTCTGCTTCACTTGTAGTCCAAGGAAGAAGTTGAGTTCTCCCATCAAGCTCATTTCAAATTTGCTCTGCATAAGCTTGACAAATCTTTCACATAATTTTTCATCAGAGGAACCAAATATGATATCATCTACATAAATTTGAACTAGCAGTGTCTTATCCTTATGTTTTCTCAAAAATAAGGTAGTATCAATTCTTCCTCTAGTAAATCCCTTTTCAATGAGAAAGTTAGTCATGGTTTCATACCAAGCTCTAGGTGCTTGTTTTAGACCATATAGTGCTTTATCTAATTTATAGACATAATTTGAAAAAGTTAGATTGATGAAACCTGGAGGTTGTTCCACGTAAACTTCTTCTTGGAGTTCCCCATTTAGAAAAGCACTCTTGACATCCATTTGGAAGACTTTGAACTTCATGTGAGCAGCATGGGCAAGGAAAATCCTTATGGCTTCCAATCTGGCAATTGGAGCATATGTTTCATCGTAGTCAATTCCTTCTTCTTGAGAATAACCTTTGGCCACTAGTCTTGCTTTGTTCCTTGTTATCACACCATTTTCATCCATCTTGTTTCTGAAAACCCATTTGGTGCCAATGACAGGTTTATGCTGAGGCCTGACCACTAATCTCCAGACCTTGCTTCTTTCAAATTGATTTAGCTCCTCTTGCATGGCCTCTATCCAACTTGAATCTTCTAAGGCCTCTTCAATCTTCTTGGGTTCCTCTTGAGAGAGAAAGCTTAGGTAAAAGTATTCATTAGAGGTTGCAGCTCTAGTCTTGATTCCGGTGTTTGGATCTCCAATAATAAGATCTTTAGTGTGATCTTTGGTCCATTTTATTCTGCTAGGAATGTCTGTTCTGGTGCCCTCTTGTCTGAGTTCCTCTAAATCAGCTTCTGGTTCTGATCGTAGAGTTCCAGTGTCTGATGTGGTGTGCTCTACGATTTCCTCTCCTAGCTCAACAATTTCTGTCGCTGGTTCCATGGTCGTAGAGTCGGACTCTACGATTTTGAGTTCTTCGATCGTTGAGCTTGTGTCTGCTGACTCGTTGAAAGTTGATCTTTTCTTTTCAGGATCTGATTCATCGAATGTGACGTGGATGGAGATTTCAACAGTTAGTGACTCCTTGTTGAATACTCTAAATGCTCTGCTATCTGTTGCATAACCAAGAAAGATTCCTTCATCTGATTTCGGCTGGAATTTGGTTAGATGCTTCTTGCCATTGTTGAGTATGTAACACAGGCAACCAAAGGCATGAAAATAACTTATATTTGGCTTTCTTCCTTTCCATAATTCGTACAGAGTTTTCTTCAATGTTGAGTGTATGAGTGACCTGTTTTGAGTATGACATGTAGTACTGATGGCTTCAGCCCAGAAATATTTAGGGAGAGAAGCTGCTGCTAAGAGGGTTCTTCCTGCTTCAATAAGAGTTCTATTCTTCCTTTCTGCTACTCCATTTTGCTGAGGCATTCTTGGGGCTGAAAAGTTGTGATTTATTCCATTTTCTTCACAAAACAAGTCCATTTCTGAGAAATCAAATTCTCGTCCATGATCACTTCTGATGACCTTTATCTTTTCTCCCTTTTCATTCATGATCAGTCTGAAGAGTTTGATGAGATGTGAAATGGTTTCATCTTTAGAGCTTAGAAAGAATACCCATGTATATCTGGTGTAGTCATCAACTACGACTAGAGAGTATCTCTTTCCTCCGAGGCTGGTTGTAGATACTGGACCGAATAAATCCATGTGAAGTAGTTAAAGTGCTCTATCATTTGAGTTTGCTGATTTGCTTTGGAATGTCGTCTTTGTTTGCTTTCCAAACTGACAAGCTTTGCAGGGCTTTTCTTTAATGAAGTTTAACTTTGGCAATCCTTTTACTAGATCTTTGGAGGCAAGCTTTGAAATGCTCTTGAAGTTAAGATGTGATAACCTCCTATGCCAGAGCCAGCACATATCTTCAGAGGCTTTAGCAAGAAAACAGACAGTTTGTTCTGAACTTAATTTAGCAAGATTGACCACATAGACATTTCCTTCTCGAACTCCTTCTAGCTTTAGAGAATTAGTTTTCAAGTCTCTAACTTGACATTGGTTGTTGAGGAAGGTGACTTGATGTCCTTTGTCACAGAGCTGACTTATACTTATCAAGTTGTGCTTTAGTCCCTCAACATATGCTACTTTACTGAAAGATATTGCACCATTCCCAGTTGAGCCATAACCCCTGGTTTTCCCTGAGTTGTTGTCTCCAAAAATAACAGTAGGTCCATCTTTTTCTTTAAACTCTGATAGAAGAGCCTTATCTCCTGTCATGTGCCGTGAGCATCCACTGTCAAGATACCAGATGGATCTCTTTACCTGCATAATAAATCAATCTTCATTTTGGTACCCATATCTGTTTGGGTCCTGCTTTGTTAGTACCTTTTGGGACCCAAATCTGTTTGATTTTAGATCATTGCCTTCTATGATATCTTAACAAATATTTATCATTTTTATGAGGGTGCCTATGATTAATATGATATTGATAATGATATGTGTGTATTTGTGACTTTTTGTTCGTCCAAGACTTGTATGGATTATGAGTTCTCATAGTCTTTTGCTGATCTACATTCTGCTTCCATACAACTCTACGATTCTCATGATTCGTAGAGTAAGTTTTGCTTGACTTATTTTTCAATTTTCTGAATCCAAGACCTGTGTGAGTTTTGTTAAAACTGATTGTAGGTTTAGCAGAATGTGGATGGGTGGTAGAATCTGAGGATTTGATGAACACAATTCCTTTATTAAAATTAAAGGATTTGCCTTCATTTGTTTCCTTTGACTTCTCCATATTGGGTTCTGAGAATAAATTCTCAAATCCCAATCCTGATCTATCAGTCACATCTCTTTGACTTGAGATCAGGGTGTCCATAGACGAACTAGACTTGTTCCACATAGAAATAGTATTTTCTAGTTCCTAAATCTTGGAGACTAGTGAGGATTCTTTATACGTGCTCAACTCATTTATCTCTTTTAGTCTTTTATTCTCAGTTTCAAGATTAGAGAAAAGTTTTGCAGTTTGAACTGAGGCTTCTAATTCCATGCTTATTTTTTCTTTATCCTCTTTTAGATGAGAGTAATCTTTAGATAACCTTCTAAACAATTTTATATATTTGTGCAATTCTGTCATTAAGTCATGCATGCCTTCTCTAAGATCATCAATGCTCAAGTCAGGAGAATAGAAATCAAATACCTCATCTATGATGAATTCCTTTTTGCTGCTTCCTTCTTCATTTGCCATTAAGCACAGATTGGCCTTCTGTGGCTCTTCATCATCACTTGACTCAGAGTTTAGTTCTTCTTCTGAGTCACTCCAGGAGCCTTCAGCTATGAAGCTTTTGTCCTTCTTCTTTTGTTTGTGGAAGCTTTTGAATTCTCTTTTTGGATTTGCTTTTGATTTGTCCCTCTTCACCTCTTCTCTCAATGGTTTTGGACATTTAGCAATGAAATGACCTGGCTTCTTGCAATTGTAGCAAAGGTCATTTGCTTGTTCTTTGCTGCTGTTGCTTCTGAATTTCTGAGATCTATTTTTGTTGATGAATCTTTTAAAATGTCTGACTAGCATGGCAGCTCCTTCATCATCATTTGATTCATCTTTGTCAGAGTCAGAGATATCCTTGTGATTGCTTTTGTGAGTTGAGGTTGAGGCTTTAAGAGCAATGTTTTTCTCCTTCTTTCTTTCACCAGATAGATTTTCTGCTCTTTGATTTAGCTCCAGCTCATAGGTGAGAAGATTTCCATATAACTGTTGTACAGTCATCTCGTGCAAGTTCTTTGACTCTCGGATGGCTGTGATTTTGACATCCCATTTGCTTGGCAGAGATCACATGAATTTAATGATAAGATCTCTGTTTGGATAGATTTTACCATAAGATCTGAGAGAATTTAGTAGCAAATTAAATCTCTCGTAGGTGGTTGTAATGTTTTCACCAGAGATGTGAGTGAACATCTCATACTGTTGAACAAGTAGTGATTGCTTATTTTCTCTGACTTCTTCTGTTCCTTCATGCATGATCAACAGAGTTTGCCATACTTCTTGAGCTGTCTTGCAGTTGACAACGTTCTCAAATAGATCATCATCCAGAGATTGAAACAAGATGTTCTTAGCCCTTTTGTCTCTTTGAACATCCTTCTTTTCATTGTCTGTCCATTCGTCTCTTTTCTTTGCTACTAGCTTGCTTGGATCTTCAGTTGATAGTGCAAGCTTCATTGGTATGAATGGCCCATTCAACACTGTTTCGAACAGTTCATCATCTATAGCATCCATGTAAGCCTGCATACGAACTTTCCAGTTAGCAAATTTTTCTTTATTACACATAGGTGGTCGGTTACCTCCACCGAATTCCGATCCATTCTTGTTGAGTGCCATTTGATCTACTCAAGCTTGTAAGGCTTTAGATGCGAGAACCTGCTCTGATACCAATTGTTAGTTCCCAATGACACGATAGTAATCTAGAAGGGGGGGGGGGGGGTTGAATAGATTCTTTTAAAATTTCTTCTCTTTGAAATTATCTCACTTGATTAATTCTTAAACAGAAGTTTAACACAACGGAATATGGTTTAGTTAATCTTTTCTTGAAATGATAAATTAATAAATCAACAAACAATTATATGACAAATATAGCAAATGAAAGACACAAAGAGAGAGACTCTGGGTTTTAAGTGGTTCAGAGCACACAATACTCCTATTCCACTGTTCTGCTCTTTCAGCAACAAATCCACTAAGGATACTTTTACAATAGCTGAATCACTAAGATTCCTTCAAGACCCTCAGTCTTGGAATTTTAGTTCACAAAGAACTTTACAAGTCTAACAGACTTGCTTACACTAGTTCACAAAGAACTCTCTAAGTCTAACAGACTTGCTTATACCAGTTCACAGAGAACTCTTCTGGATTGATGTATATTTGGATGTGCTACTAAGTTGCTTATCAGCTTGAATGTATTACGAGCTTAGTAGCAATGCAGACTTTCTTATCAGTTCAAATCTTTTTCACTTCTTGCGTTTTTCTTTTTGTGTCGTGCATATCATTTTCTTCTGCTGATCTTCGTATTTAAGAAGTAAGGGCTTCAGATTTCTTCCCGTTGGATCATCTGTTAGTCCATGCAAGGTTGTTTTCCTTTTTCCTCTGTGACAGAAATGTCAGACGTAGGTTCCCACTAACTTTTATAGAGTCGTTTGGTCTTCCCAAACTATAGGTCTGATAGGACACAGTCTTCTGACTTTTCTGCCTTGAAAGTCTTCTTTCTGTTTCCATAGTGCGCTTGGGTCAGACTCCTGACTTTTCTGACTTGATCGATTTGCAGAGGCTTCCTTTTTGGTTACTTTGATGAAGATTAAATACTTGAATAGAATGGCTCCTGATCTGAGAATCGTGATGTCTCTTGCCTTTTTGCTCAACGATCTTATATAATCAATTCTACGAATACCCTTGCTTACGTGATTGATCTGTAAAGGATCATCTCTTACTGATCATCGTAGAGTTTACTCAACTGTTAGAATGTTGATCGTTGAGTCCAATTTAAGGTCTTTCGGAAAGAACAGTCTGGTTGGTCGTAGAGTCTTCTGGACCACAATCGTAGAGTCCATTCTACGATTGGTTGTCTTGATCGTAGAGTCTTCGGAATCACAGTCGTAGAGTCCATTTTACGATTGGTTGCCTTAATCGTAGGGTCTGTTCGAATCGTAGAGTTTCCTTGACACAAATCGTAGAGTTCTTTCTACGATTTTATTACATCAACAGATTAACCTAACAGTTTTGATCTATCTAAGTCTTAGTATAACACACAAGACTTTTATACAATTAATAATAGATCAACCTAACAGCTTTGATCTTATCTAATACAACCCTTGTACATTATTTCTAATCATCAAATTTAATCATTCAATTTTCAACACACAGTGTTAAAAATTTACTTTCCAAGGCAGAGTGTTGGTTTGGGTTAACCGTAACTCTTACACGTGATTAAAAAAAATGACGTCGTTTTGATTTTGCACTTGCCGCAACTTCTACATGCGGCTAGGGGTTTATTTTTTTTTTACCCCGGTCGCAACTTTTATATGAGGCCAGGAATAAAGTAGAGGGCAACTTAGTCATTTGCAATCAGTACCTTAGTCGTATGTAGGAGTTGCATTGGCCGCATGTAGTAGTTGCAGACATGCCCATGTACTATCTCTTATATCTTAGCATGGACGATGAGAGATTTGTTTACTGAATAGTATTTATAACAAAGTATTGCTATGATCGCTGCCCATATATATATATATAAACGAGTCAATTAATTTTGTTCTCTTTTTATCGAGAGTAAAACTAGAATTATGAAAAAAATCATTAAACCATTTCCACTCTCATTCCGAGTATTCCCAACAATGGGAGGAATTTTTCTCGTTTTTTCTTTTATCTCCTTGAAAAACTTACAAAGGAGAGATTAAGTTTGTTTCCCTATATTTCATCTATTTCCTTTTCCTTTTTCTGTTTCTTTTTCTCTTTTTGTATAACTCACAAACAAACACGGTGTTAGAAAAATTGCAAAACATATGGTCCGGCTAGTATTTTAACATGCACAGTGCTAATGTCTTATTGATAACCCTTATCGTCCTGGGTTTTACTGATTTGAAGTTGAAGCCTCCAAATACAAATTAGTCAGTTCATTTAAGATGTCATATTTCTTATTGAAAAGATCATGTAGCAGATCATCATCAATTTTTCCCCAAAACCCTAACCTTAAACCCCACCATCTTCCATCCCTCTTCTCCTCCCAATTCTCAACATCACATTCAAAACGCATAATTCCCACCTCTGGGTGTGATTCTTTTTGGAAGAATTTTAGTGGGTGTCCTTCATTTTTACTTGAATCTTTCAAAATCCCATCTGGGAATTTTTCAAACAATTTTCGATTGTTTTGTTCTCAGGCGGCAGTTGAGCCCTCCACCTCCGATGGGCTTACTGTTGAAGGCATTATTGCTAATCAGTGGACGATATTTGAGGAGGGTGAGAGTGATTGGAAGAGTCATGCCTCTTCAATTGCTCAATCCATTCACCTTATCAAGAAACGTTTAAAGGTAAAGTCCCTGTGTATGGATATCAATATTTTTCAGTTTTATTTTAGTGGAACTTAGTTTTTTCTAAACCAAGTCATGTTTTTTGTGTTTACTTACTGAATCATCTGTTAATTAGACCTTTTTCCCATCTTTTTCTTTAACGAAAATATATTATCTGTTTGTTAGATAAAAATGCCTTCATATATATGCAAGCATTGATTTTGATAAATGTTGTTGGCAGAGTTAGTTTTGTTATTGCTAAATGCTATATCAAATTACAGTTTTTAAGCACAATCCTAATGTTTAATTTTAAAATATATGTTGGTAAGTATATTGAAGCATTGATTTTAGTTTCTTGAGTTGTAGAAATGAAGTTTACTTTATGATCATATAGTATCAAAGGAAGCTGTAAATTCTATTTTCTTCGTGTGTGATTTGTTGAGTGTTTTAGTTCAATTTGAAATATACTTGTGCTATTGTGATAAATATCATCTAATCTTGTTATTGCATTGGTACTTGACATCATGTGATTCATTTTAGCCAGTCGGTGGTGATGTATTTTTGGAGTTATCTTTTTTCTTTTATTTTCTTGCAGTGGAAGAGATTAGAAGTTAGATTGGCGATATTATCTGTACAGTTAAATAAACCAGACCTGTGGGACAATCCTGTTCGTGCTGGGAAGATAAGCCGTGAGCATGGTTCACTTATTGGTAAGGTGAAGGAGGTTAAGGCGTTTGAGCAAGAACTGCTTGAGCATATTGACATGATAAAGCTTGCTCGTGAAGAGCATGATCCAGAGTTGGAATTGGTGTGCCCCAATTCTTCTTTTCCTAGGCATGTACCTGTTTCATGTCTAGTGTAATGTATTTTCCTCGATATTCTTCTTCAGCCACTCCCCCCTCTAATTATTATTTAATCTACTTTATTATTATTATTATTTTAAAGCTAATTATTATTTAATCTTGCTGTCCATGTGCACACACATATTCCTATGTGCAAAATTGGCAAATCCTATAGCATAAAAACTTCTTAAAAAATAAGGATGAAAAGAAGATTTTGATTCCCAAAATTTAAGTATTCGAGGATCCAAGTAAGCTCCACCATGAAAACAAGCAAATTTCCAAAATTTTATTCTTCTTTTAGTTTAGGTTTCCTTGACCCTTTGTGCACTGATCAGTAGTATATTGTATGAAGAATCTTGGATAAGAGCATGTATAGCTAGGAAGCACAAATGCTTCTATGTCTGTGATGTATCCCTATTGATTACATGTCTGATACATGGGACTCCCGGATACTTTTGTGTGACTTCAATGCGTTCGTAACTTGATTACAGAGTTCCTCATTTAGCAAATGTATATCATACTTCTTCGACTCACCTTAAGCAAGTTTGTCAACCTTTATCATCAAGATTTGAATTTTTTCTATATAAAGAATTTACTTGTTATGAGAAACAAATATTCTCATATCAAATCAAATCAAGTTACACAATACTTTAAGTATACTGGGAATATCCTTTTCGTGTCCATATCCTGTATTTGTGCTTGTGTATGAAGTTTTGCCATTGGAGCAAGTAAATGCTGCTCCAGGGGAAACTCACACACAGACACAAAACCACACATATCATATATGTATACACTCCCTGCTTGTGTATTCAGAGATCAGCATTCTAGGTGATGGGCTATAATCTTTACTGTAATTGTATACTTATGTTCTTCTTAACTCTTCTGAACATAAGATTATTGTAGTGAGAAATCATTTTAGGCAAATTGCATTACTTATATAACTCATGGGTCTATGTTTCAATTTCAGGAGTCGGTGAAAGCTTTACTGATTATGAGAAGAAGTATAAAAGAGAAAGAGCTTGAAGCTTTGTTAGCTGGGGAGCATGATTCTTGCTCTTGTTTCATAGAGGTGAGTCCACTAGAAGCTAGAATAGAGCATGGGGTCCTATAGACGGATCTCCTTAAAGAGAAGAAGAGAGCGATCACACATTCCTGTTATGATTATGAGTGACTTTTCATTCGCAGTTTCCTCCGCCATGTGGCACATAAATGATTATCCTCTCTTTATTTTCTCTGTGTTCTTGAATCCTGACTCAGGAATATGGAGCAGAGTTGATTAATATGGTTGTGATTAAATATTTTTCTTATTTATAATTAGCTATATAATCTGGGAAATCACTTATAGTAGTCTTTGCACCAGATAACTTTATCTTTGGTGAATTATATAGATTCATGCTGGCGCTGGTGGTACTGAGAGCAATGACTGGGCAGCAATGGTCACACAGATGTACAAAATGTGGGCTCAAGATCGAGGATATAAAGTCACGGTGGTCGATGAAATGCCTGGTGAGATTGCAGGAATCAAGGTTCACATTCTTACCATCTTTACTCTTTATACAATTTAATCAACGTGCTTGAATGTGTATGCGAGCGAGCACCCTCTGAGATGACCTGTGTTTATTAAATGTGATGCTTGTCTTCTAGATTCTGTGAGGTTCTTGAAGAAATCTTTTATTCAATAACTTTGATTTAATCTTTTCTTGCAGCGGGCAACACTCAAAGTTGATGGCGAATATGCATTTGGATATGCAAAAGCAGAAGTAGGAGTGCACCGTTTGGTTCGTATATCACCATTTGATAGTGGAAAACGACGGCATACCTCATTTGCTGCTGTTGCTGTAATTCCAATCCAGGGTGATGGATCTACTGCCCATTTTCAAATTAATGAATCTGATCTCCGCATTGAGCGAATGCGAGCTGGGGGAGCTGGCGGCCAGCACGTAAACACAACCGAGAGTGCTGTGAGGATAACTCATATTCCTACAGGAATCAGTGCCTCCTGTCAAAACGAAAGGTACGCAGTCCCCCATACTTCATTCATGCACATTTTGGACCACAATTTTCTTTTTTCCTTTAGTTTACTGCTTTTGGTGTACCCAATAGGTCACAACATTCGAACAAAGCTTCTGCCATGTCTGTGCTTCAATCTCGCTTAGATCAGCTTGAAATGGCTCGTCAGGCTCAAGCAAATGCACAACATACACAGTCTCTCAATGACATTAGCTGGGGCAACCAAATTCGTTCCTACGTACTCCATGTGTGTCTTTGCAACTGTTCCATTACGTAATGCATGGATAATGTGGACTCTTGACTGTTCTAATCACTCATTACCCTTTCTTTTTTTCAGCCATACCGCATGGTTAAGGATCTTCGGACTAACTACGAGGTTTCAGACCCTGATTCTGTCCTTCAAGGCGATCTAGATGGCTTCATCTTCAGCTTCTTGTCAACTTCAATGGATAAAGATGAAGATGACCTGTAAGAACCGATTCAGATTTTAGTCAAGTCGGATATTTGCTGAATCCTGGAAATTTAACTGCGATTCTGGTGTATGCTCATTCATCTTTTAGAGTCTCAAATTTTTGACTGTTAGGAAAATCTGCAGGGTGGTTAAAATATATTAGCCCAAAGATTCTACAACATCTTGATGAAAAGGAAAGATAATTGTTTCTTAGTATAGGACCAATAATATCTTGTTGACAGGAAGAGGATGAATGTATTCTTGCCTCAAAATTACCTTAATATGGTTCCTGTATATTCTTTTGAAATACGTTAATGTCAGTCACTTTATATATTTATATTTATATCTAAATCCGAGTCTTTTATAGCTCGAGTTGGTGCTGAATAATTGAGGTTTACCATGTTGACTGAAGGAATGATGCCCTATTTAAAAATGTACTGTATATTTTATAAGAAAAACATTTACAGCAGTTGCTTCTACTTGACTCAAGATATTATGCTAAGCTTGCGAATGATAGTTTTGTTTGACACCGAGTTTGGAGTATCTATGTAATTCTAACAAACAAATGGAAAATGATATAACTAAGCACAAAAAGTTGTGTTTTTTATTGCGAGTAGAGGGATTCACAAATTACTCACAAAAATCGCAATATTTTGTCGCAAAATATACTTGAATTCTAAGCAAGAAGATATCCATAATTTCATATATATATATATATATATATATAACATCCTAAAACAATAAATGTTTGAAACTTGTGTGGGCAGCAAAAAAGGAGATGGTGGTTCGGTGAGCTCTAAACATATGTTTTTTTCCACTTGCTAGTAAGCTTCATCCTCTTTAAAAATAAATATAGGCAACTATTATTTTCACAAATTCTCTCTTGTACAAGTGTTAGGTTGTGTTTAATAAAATTAAATAATTAAGATCAGAATAATTAATATATCTTAATAAATTAAATCATTTGAGTGAGATAGCATTTGAATCTATTTTACCATTTTAAAGGGTAAGATTTTATTTAATAATTTTAAATATTTAATTTAATAAAAATGAGTCCACTTATTATTCAATTTAGATCCACTTATTATTATACGAGGGAGTTTTTATTAAATGAAAATTAAAAATACTTATGTCAATTCTCTAATACTTTTTATGAGTCCTACAAAAAAAAAATAGATTAGATTAGGACATAGACAAAGAGTAGAAAACTTGTCACTTTGCTGTGTTGTTTGTGAATTTATATAAAAAAAGAAAGAAAAAGAAATGTAAGCTTTAATTTATATTACAACTTTACCCTTTAATTTAATTTAATTTGCGTGTATAAGAGGGTTATATTGGGATTGTAAAAGATTTTTTTATCCATTTTATAGATATAAAATTTTGGCTAGAAAAGTGCTCCTTTAAATATAACGATGTCGTTTCCCGCCTGATTAATCACCATTTTTAGCTCAGGAGTACACAGTGGACTGGAGGGAACACAACGTAATCTGGCGCAATATAGTAGCTCCACCATTTACTGTTGCAGAGATTCACCGGCGGCCTCCTTTGCCGGTAAGCCGAACAAACAATCAATTCTCTTCCCCTCACTATTGTTGTATGATTATACATGTACATAGACATATATGCATAGATTTGTTTGGTGTAGAAACCCTAACAATTTTTAGCTTTTTGATTTTAAATCACGGAACCTATTCTTTGGTTTAAGAAACATGAAGTTGATCTTGATATTCATGACGAATTTGTTATTGCAGGTTCAGCAATTTTTTCCCCATTTTTTTCATAAAGAATTTAGTGGTTGAATTGGAAATGGAAAGAGCTCCGGTGGTAACTCCAGAAGATGTATTGGAGTCGTTGATGAACGATGGTACAATTGATGCAATGAGACTGAAGATCATCACTCAGCTCAAAGCCAATGTAAATTCCTCTATCGTCGCCCCTTTATAATAGCCATTCCACACATATATATAAGTATTAATGTATCACCTCCATTGGAGCACATATATATAAGTATTAATGTCCATTGGAGAATTATTTGAGTGTTATTAAAGTGATGATGGGTTTGCAAATTGATACTGATAAAACAGACAGTTTCAGGCTCAGAGGCTACGTGAAAGATAAGGAAAAAGAAATTTGAAATCTTTGTTGAAATTGTAGGCCAGGCCACTCCTAAGTTGGATAAATGCACTGTTTTAGTACATCAGCTGCTTTTATGTTTCATGACTTATTATCAATTGATTTCGGCCTCCGCCAACTAGTTTGGAAAGGCTTTGTTGAATTGAATTGAGTTGAGTATCAATTGAGTAGGCTATATTAAGTTTTATATTAGCATGTCGAAGTACATCATCATGTTGGGCTTTTATTACATGTGGAAAAGAGAGTCCAACCTGGATATATTGTAAAAGAGAGTTCAACTTGGAAATATTTTACGTCTGAGTAGTACATAAAATAAGTTTTCTTATAAAAAGCTAGTATGTGTGATTCATCTTTTATCTTTAGTTGGTGTTGTGGAGGCTAAGAGTTTTCTATCTGTGTTATTGATAATTAAGTATCTAGCCTTGTATCTTCTTTACATTAATAAGTGCGACTTTCCTCATTATGTTGAGGCATCATCCTTCTTTCCTCGCTTTTTCCTTATGGTTTATGTTACTCTGGTTATTTTGTTATCTTTTCCACATATTTCATGAAGCCTCTGTTTGGTTTGTGGACCATAGGAAACACGTTGAAAAGGATAAATGGGAGGGAAACCAAGAGAGAGGCTTATATTTTACATTTCTGCAATTGCTTGAGCTGAGTTGAATAATAACTGAGTGCTTTTGTTTTTTATGGCTTCTTTCATTAATACAAATAGAATGGGATATCCACAGATTTGATGCTGAAAATAAGAACTTTTGAAAGTAATTACCAGTAGATTTATTAATTCAAAAGAAAATAACAACTAGGAGCACATGGTTTAATTATCGCATTCTGCTGTGAGGTAGGATATTTTACATTTTTATGGCTTCTGACATTGGTGCCGTTAGGGCCATTTATGTGTGTTTGATGCTTTGATCTTTGTAGAGATTGAAGAGCTGCAATTTATTGATTGTTCACTTTTTATTTCCACTTATTACGGGGTGGGCAGACTTCTTGTTCCCTGTCTGCATGTATTATCTCTCTTCTATCAAAAAAAATTATTTTCCTATCTTAATGAAAGAAGGAAGATTGAATGAATATGTGCACATGATACAAGTGTATTTTCATTAATGTTCTGATTTTTCAATCCCTGAAAATCACATACTTTGCTTATTAGAAAATTGGTCTATTAGCATATGTTCTTTGTTACAGGAAGAGCTGAAGAACAACACCATAAAAATGGTGGAGCAGAGTAAGGTTCTTAATGCTCCTGGGGCAGAGAAACAAACCAAAAGAGAGCTGTTTGATGCTCTTCGGCAAGAACTAGAGTAAGTATCGGTTTTGGTCTCATTACATGGATTGCGTGTTCTTAAAATATCATTTGGTGCTTAGGTTCTGATTAATTCAAAGAGTTATCACTTTTAGCAAACTTGTTGGATTGTATTTTCAAAAATCGGGTTTTAGTTCCTTCCTGATAGTTTAAATTGATAGAATTTTTGTTCAAGGTATTGAATGAGTGGTTCATGTTTTGAGCTGAGTTAATAAAAATAAAAGCACATTACGCATCGAAGTTTCCAAAAGCTTAGATTCAAGGTGCACGTGGACTGGATAATAATAATAATTTTAAATTGACATGACTTGTTAGTGGCCTAGATTCAACATCTTAGTTTTTATATGCCTTGTTCATGATGCTTCCAATATGAAAGTTGGGGTTTTGTTATATAGCTAATCGAGCATGCAGAGGCATTTGAAACCCACGATCATAGATAGGTTAGGTCTAATTTCTCAACTCTCTGTATGTTAATCATTTATTTTGTATATTGAATTCTTACACTTTGTGCATGAAGACTGAAAGTCTGAAACAGAAGAAAGCATCAAGTATTGGAAATTATTGTGAAATTCTCAGAACGTTCTTTTTTTAAGGAAGAAGATTTCATTAAATTAGAGAAGAATAATTACATAAGTGAATGATAAGAGGTTGTCCTACTAAGAGGATAATAGGAAATTACATCTAAGAGAATTGCCCTCAAATCTCCCTGAATATGAGAGATTAAATCCCCCTGAAAAAGAACTTTAGAAATCCTTTCTATCCGCAGCCATCTTGAGTTTCAGTACTGTCAATTTCCCTCTGCATAATTGTACGTTTAGGATTGAAACCATTTTTTTTTCTTAAATTAAATTAAATAACTTTCACCTGGTTTTACTTTTTTCATTTCTTCTGAATGTTGTGCAGATCTTCAGTGCTAGACAAAGCCTCTAAATCAGTCTGGGAGCTAATTTTGGACCAGAATGGTATAGGAAAGGATATAAATGAAACAGTTGAAAAGGTATTCTGTAGATTGAGTGGCCGGGAACCTCCATTATTTCCTCCAAACGTTGAATCCCAGTCAGTGAAAGAGAAAGAGGAGACCAGGAATGAGACAAGGAAGGAGACAGAGAAAGAGAGAGAGGAAAGGAAAGGAAAAGAAAAGGAGAATTCAGACACTCCACTGAAGAAAAGAAAATTAATTGACATGAACACAGAAGAGGGAGGAGATGAAGGTGCAATTGGATCTAGCAATATCAGCAATGTCCTAGATACAAAGCATCAGTCAAGTTTGAACTCTCTTTGACTACTAGTATTTTCTCATTAGTAATTAAGGATCTACTTTTTGTCCTTTTTAGCATCGACTTAAGTTTGTTAGACAAAGTTGTTTTGGATGATGTTTTCAGATCAGACTTACATTCCTTACTATGTAAAATATATGAAATTTATCTTTCCATGACCATGTTGTTGTATGCATGGTTATCTAGTAGCTTGTTTCCATAGTTTATGAAACTCCTTTTCTTCCATGCCCATATTTCCGTAGGCATGTATATTTGATAGTACAGTTTTTAAAGTCCCAAATGGGATTGATTTCAAGGCTCTTTGTTAACCTTTACTGCTCCATCCAACAGATGGAGAAAACGTGCTGAAAATTTACAACATATAGTTGGTACTTGGTAGTTCCCCCCTTTTATTTTGGGGAAGAGCTTGCTGTTTGTTCTCGTCACTAGAAAGAAACCAAAAGGTTGTTTTGCTTGGAAAACATTATTTAGTTCTCCTTTTGAAGAGATAGATTACCTCTTGGTGTTGGTAACATCGAGTAACGCCTACGCGCACTTCATGTTTTGGCAAGGCAGATGTTTCATTATTCTTATACAATTTGATATCAGATTTCACGGCATGTATTGGAGTTTTGCCATTGGCATTTAGAAAATTCACCGCTGCTTTGGAGTGTCATAGGCAGAAAGTATGCGGTGGGTTTTTGTGTAGATACCAGTTTCAACCATAGTTGTGAAACTATTTTTTGTGCTGGTTTGTTTCCTGACTAAGGTTGCATGTAGTAGACCATGATTCTGCAAATACATTCGGCTTTTTTTGTAAGGAGAACAGTATTGTTTAGTGGCTTGTTAGTCTCCCTGCCCGTTTGTGAGTTTGGATTTGGGGGAAAGAGAAGGGATGGGAAACTTTTTTCATTTTGGATTTTGCAAAGAACTTTCCCTTCCCTCCAAATTAAAATTCACCAACGCACCTTTAGGTTTGATTCAAGGGAAATTTGGATAAATTTCTAGATGATTTCTCAAATCTTAAATCCAATAGATTATATTAAGAAGGAACTTCACATTTCATATAACATTTTTCACCAATAGCATAAACCTAAGTCCACATAATATAAAAACATAAATACCCAAACCATTCTTAGTCTAATAATAGTTTAATAAAAGACCATTTAAGCACAACCCCCACCACCAATACCACCACTGCAGCCAGCGTTAACTTTAGCCGGCTCCTCGGCTTTCTTCACCGCAGTTGCAACAGTTTCTTTCGCCTCGCTCTTAACATCTTTCACAGCAGCAGCGGTTGCAGTTGCCTCGACCGCAGCTTCTTTCTTGACATCTTGTTGAACTGGCTTCACATCTCCGTTCTTGATCGCTGGTTGAACTGGCATCACATCTTCTTTCTTCGGCATTTTCGCTGGCGTAGCCATCCTCGGAGTTGTTGAAACACACCTACTTCCTGAACAGCAGCTCTTCCTCTCCATTTTTTTAAACTTTTCTTGTTCAAATGATACTCAGAAAATAAGAGTACGTAGTTGTTGATTGAAGGATATGGTGAAGAACAAAGGAGGGAATAGATGGCTATTTATACAAAGCATATTAGGCTTTTGGCATTCTTCCTATATTATGTATATGCATTGCATTTGTGTGAGCAATTAAAGAGAGTGGCCATTGATTTTAAATGAATACAGTGCATGTACCTATAACCCCTATACGTTTTCCATGCTTGAATTTGAAAGCTCAAAAGTCTCAACTCCAGAAAATGGATTTATGCCTTTTTTCTTTTTTAAACACATTAAATCCGGAGACTAATGAGATGAGCATTTCATGTTCTAAGTTCTAACTAACCGTTTTTTTTTATAAAAAAATAAAATAAAAAATCTCTGGTAATTTCATGTGTATATAGTTAAGTTGAGTGGTTGTATTTTTTCTGCATTACATGATCTATAGTTAGTTTTGATGCATATTTGGAATCTTATCATTTGATATTTTTATAAACTCAAGTGAAGATTGCGAGAAGAGAAGAAGAAAAGATGACACGGTGCTTTGTCAATAATCTATTTCTAGAAGTTCTAGTTTTTCATTTGTAGCCAAAAATAAATATCTATATTATAAAGTGGCCATGCATGGCTCGCTTGGTGTAATCGTGTCGCAGTATTTTTTCTCTCTCTTTTGTCTTTACAAATTTAATTATATTATTATTTAGAAACTGATATTTTTATATTATTTTTTAATATTTTCATACGGTGAACTCCATAAAAAGTGTTGTTATAAATGTATAATGATGATTAACCGTTACTATAGGTTATACATGTGAAGTTTACCGTGTGAAAATATAAAAAAACAGTGTGAAAATATCAATTCCCTATTTGGAAACTGATATTCCATTTTATATTAATTTTTTAATCTTTTTATTTAGTCCTCCAAATTATATTAAATTATTATTTTATCTCACATAATTTATACACGCACCGCGTTTGCCATCGGGTTCTATATATATTAATTTGTAAACATTTCATTTTATTATGAACGATACATAAGAATGCATTCTCTCCGTTCTAAAATTAAAGATATATTTTAATTTTATATGTCAATTTTCAAAATTCTTAAATTTAAACATGGTACAAATTTATTTAATTTTAGTACAAATAATTATAGTTTTATAATAATTAAGAACTAGTATTACTAATTATTATATTGAGTAATATTTTATGTGCACAAATAATGCACAAAAAATTATGCATAAATATAATTAAAAAATTAATATTTTTACATAAAAAATAAAAATTTTATACAAGTCTTTCTCACACGAAAGTGAGACCCGTTTACTATTTATGTGAGGAAGATCATGTGTAAATACTCTCTCCATCCTCAAAAGAATATCTTCAAGTATAAAATATTTTGTTCACAAAAAATATCTAAAAGTACACAACGTAAATATAAAATAAACCTAATGACTAATTTAGCCTCAAAAGTATATTAAATTGGAGTTCACTGAGTTTAAAAAAGGCAAAACTTTAGTGTACTTGTATGAGATCTACTATGGGCAAAGTTAGTAATTATTTTGTAAGCTCTACTCCTTTAGTTTTTTTAATTTATATAAAAAAAGATATTTTAGACATCATTTTGAGGATGAAAGAAGTATTATTATCTCATGTGAAAAATATCAATTTCTTAATTAAATGGTAGAATTCACATACTACTTTTTCTTTGTGTTTGTGCATAATCTGTGCACAACTGATTGTGCATATTTGTTCACGTCGATTTTAAATTATATTATATTAAAAATTGACTTAAAAAATCAAAATTTATCACTCATTTGAGTACAAAAGGAATATGCAAAAAGCGAAAATCATTCTGACAAAGGCAAGATTTTATTGTCATGCAGTCCTGCCAAGTACCAACCACCAAAAATACAGTAAAACTATATTACTTTTGCTGCACGATTAAAGATGTATTTTGATTTTTAAAAATTTATTTATAAATTTTCAAAATTTAAAATTTAAATAATTTTATTTAAATTTTATAAGTAACAAATATTATAATTAAGTGAGCGAGAATGTGTGACTTGCCCTAGTCTGACTTAATCATAGATAAGCTTATTTATTAATGATGTATTTGTCTTTTTATCATTCTTATTAAATGACATTACATATCTTCATTCTTTTATAATCAGATACTACATCGTTTTGTGTTTGAGTTATAGTCAAGTTTGGTTATGACAATTTATATATTTTTTTTCTTTATAACTAATAGCAGTTTAAGTTAATATAAAATAATTATATTTATTTATAATAAAATTAAATATAAATGTGTTAATTTTGAATTTTAAGAGTTTTATAAATTAATAAAATATGTCTCTAATTTTATAATAAAAGCAGTATAAATTGGACCCAATCAATGAATACCAAAATATAATAAAACAAATACTGTGTTATTTTATTTACTCCCGAGTTGACTCGGTAGTTCAAGAAGATATTTTTTTTGACACCTTAACAATCCATATTTTTATAAAATTTGTTTTGTTTTTGCGTGCCATACATTTATTTATAATGATTTCTCAAATTAATAAATTCAATGCGTAGTATTTCTTTTTTCCTTATTCTTATTACATATTAATATATTACAATGCATTGTATCTTTTTTTTTTCCTTATTCTTATTCCAATGAATTTGGTTTATTTATTATTTATTTACTTATTTATTAAATAAACCACAAAAGAAATATAACAAACTACTTATATCTTATACATCAATTATTATATACAACAATCCAAAAGAGAATACCAAATAGATAAGTTTAGGGACACAATACTTAAACATAACATTACATTCATCTCAACTATTAAAAAGTGAGGTATAACACGAATTTTAATGCTATACCCCACTTTTTAATAGTTAAAATGGATATAGTATTTGAATATTATGCACTTATAATTATTCATTCTAAATTTAATTAATTTCGTTGATCATCAATATATATTTTGTGGACCTAAAATATGTATCAAGTTAGACTGACCAAAAATTTACTCTACTACTTACTTATTCATCTATACTACTATTATATTAATCAAAATTAATAATAATAATAATAATAATAATAATAATAATAATAATAATAATAATAATAATAATCTAAAAAAATTCTAAAATTAAATTAATTTGATTAATTATAAAATTAGTAGAAATCACAATTGCCGAAAATAGAAGAAGGAGAAGACATATCACACCACATGGAATAAACATATTAAAAAATTAATTTGTGTCTCGCACAAGTTATAAATTTGTATAATTAGATTAATAAATTAATATAAATACTAAAATTATACATAACATTTTACGTAAAAAATTATACCCTATAAATCATTTATAAGTTCACCCATATTTTGAATGAATTATCAAGCTCCTTTAATCTAAAACTCAAACGATAGAACACACCCTGCTAAAAGCCGATCGGGCACATAGCAATTAGCAAATCACAAATAACACGTCACGGACAATTGACTGGATGAGCGAAGAAGGAGTAAAAGACGGGAAAAAAAAAGAAGAGGAAAAATACAACCAACAACCACCCTTTATACTCCACAAAATCTTTTTTATTTAAAGATGTAGATATATTATGGAGACCGTTTAATGAGAATATGTATTCTCTCAGTCCTCCGAAAGATAGATTAAAAATATAATATTTTTTCCCCTTAAAATAATAAACTAAGATACATAAAATAAAATATAAGTATATTATGTAATAGAATTCATTAACATAAAAAAAATAAAAATGCAAAAATATTTATCACTTTATATAATCATGATAGGCCGTTAAAGATAAATTTAAAAATTTTAAAACTTTTTTTTAATGTGTGAAAAATATATTTTACTCATTCTTTTGAGGACGGAATGAGTATAAAAAGACAACAAATTTTATAACCCATGAAAAGGTTAAACTTAGAAACAACATATTTAAGTTTTAAAGATATATGATATATTTGAATGATAACATTTATAATTATAATAAAAAAAAATTAATTTTTAATAAAATTATTATAATATGTCATTTTAGTTCACTGATTAATAAATTAAAAAAAATTAATACCTTTTTATCCAATAAAATAGTATTAATATCGACAATCTTATTTATTATTATATTTACCTCGTCTAAATTCTGTTGACTCTAACTTTATTAGAATTATTACCATGAACAATTTATATTTTTTTATTTGATTGAGTTTTAATTTTTTTTAATTAAATAATTAAATTTATAAATGTTTTCAATTCACTTGGATTGAAATGTAACGTCATAAACACCGCCAGAGTCCTCCGGCTGATCCTCCACACCACCACAAAAAAACTCTCAGCCCCCCCCCCCCCCCCTCAAAACCTAATAATTATGCAACCAAACATGATTTTAATTTTGTACAAAAGCATTTTTGTAAAAATATAAATGTTTCAACTTACCGTATCACACTGTACAATCCCGCAAATGGACACTAAATACAAATTGAAGTACTTTTAAAAGTAGAGAATTTAGTGCAAACTTGTATTTGGGAGAATCTAAAATTTTGTGCGAGTAAGAATTCGTTTGCATTTAAGCTAAAGGGCTCATAAAATATACTTATAAGCTGCTTCTAAAAGTTTAATAAATATACTTATAAGTTAATAAATAAAAAAACAGTTACATCATTAGGTGCTCGCACACCAAAGTGAGAAAAGATTCCATATATGTTCGAAGCAAAAATCTGCAAGTGTTTTAGGGTTATCAGGTACTCATATAGGACAGTAAAATACCTTGTATGTTCTAGTTGTGCATTCTAATATAGCATTCAGTCGATAACCGTTCCCAATAACCATTTTGTCACCGATAACCATTTCGTCGCGGTGATTATATATGATCGAAGATAAATTAGTGGCTAAATTTGACTGATAATCAAAACAATTAAGCCTGCTAATTCTGATGTACAAAAAGGGTGAGAACACCATCCATTCCATTGACTGGACATTATCATTGCCAGCAGGAAGTGAATGGCAATTTAATTGATGGTATCTACACATATTTAAGTCAAGAAAAAGAGAAAGTACAAGTTCATGTGTTTATACACAAAACAGATAAGTAAATCTGAGTAGTCTAAACGTTAAGGAACATGCAAATGTTACAAAACACCCATTTTTCCAATATTTACAAGCTTAAGTTTTCCAGAAAACATGAACAACTATAAAACTTAAACATTAGAGTTCATTCCCACAGTCTAAAGCTTACAGAACAGACAGATGTTAAAACATCCACATAACCAAATATTTAAAAGTTTTGAGTTTTGTAAAGAACAAAAACAACTGAGAATGTAAAACTATATAGAGTATTATTATATTTCCTCCAAAGGAAACTCTATATAAGCAGTTATTTCTATTCCCCTGTCTACAAATGAGGAACAACTTCACAAACATCTCATCCCCAGCGAAGGATGTTTTGGGACGAACCAAACGCTGCAAAATCTTCCACTGTTGGCTCTGGGAACGCGTATGGGGACAATGGTTGGTTTGTTGGCGGATTAATCATCATGTTATTTACATTAGACTCTTGCGGTGGCAGAAAAACTAATGCATCATTTACTTCGGAGTACTGATTAGTATTCACAACAAAATGATTAGTACCAAAATTTTCATTTTCACTCACCAAATCATTTGCGATAATATTATTGTTGTTGTTGGCGTTGAAATTCAGTTCTTGTTCGAGAGATGAATGCATGGAATTAATACTTGCCCAGAGTTCATTGTCATCGGGGCATTCAACTTCTGAATCATCAAGCAGATGCTTTTCAATTTCGCTGAAAGAAATTTCATTGATTGGCATAATTGTTCCTGAATTTTCCACAGAATTCATCGGAGGAAAACCTTGATTGCCTGGTATTGCCATAGGCATCAAGGATTGTCCCTGATTGTTGCTCACTCCTTGAGTACTCCAAAGCATGGTTGTTTGCTTCTCAATCGCGCAGCTTGTTGCTGTGCCACCCAAATGTGGAAATTCCATAACTATGGAATCACATTAAAGGCAAAATAAATCAAAATCAACACATTATTATAACCTAGGCCTAAACTAATGATCATGAATACAAGTATCAATACTATTATCATGAACAATGTTTTCATATAGTAAAATGCAGGACAAGAAAAAGATTCAATAAATTTTTAGATTTCATTTCCTTTTCCTTTCTTTTCCCTCGAGATTTTCAAGTTCCCAACAAAATGCCCAATTTATTGTTTACCTGACATTGGAGAGGGTGAATCCACAATAACAAGAGGTGGACTTGTTGTTGCCTTGAAGTTGAGCACAATGTGAGGAGGAACAAGAAGTGCAGGAAAATTTGGTACATGATATGGAATTTCAGGAGCAGAAACAGTGCCATTTCCATTCAAATCTGGAGAGTATGCTGGAAAGCTGGCAATGCTTGCATAGAAAAATGGACTATTTTGAGTTGGGAAAGTCTTTATGCTCAAATCAGACAAACGTTTATCGCATTGGAGAAGCTTCTCATAGGGCCTATCCAGAACTCCTGGAGGAAAGACAACATAGTGCCTCCTGGAAAATAAGTATCATTTCAAGTATACACAAGTTAAAACAAGTAGTAAGAACAATGTTTAGTAAATGAATTTTACCCAGTAAATACCTAAAAGTCTGCATTACGAGAATTATATTTGAGCTAAGGGATGTTACAATATATACCAATAATAACACATCAAATTCAGTCAAACTAACTTAAAATGTTGAATGTATAAGATATGAGAAAGAGACTGATAACAAGTTCTCTATGTAGGTATAGATTAACATTTTTATATATGCTAGTAATCAATAGAGCATATACAAGAATTCTTACGTGAATAATTACAAATTTGCGTTGGTAATATAAAGGCGACAAAATCAAAAATTACTTAAATTATACAAATTGGTCAAAAAAAGGAAATCATATTTAATAGAACTCGACAAAAAATTATTTGTATTTCAAATAATAAATGAGGAAACGACAATTTTGTCGCGTTCAACTTCTACAGTTAACGAATTTTGGAAAGTTTTCAACAGTTAAGTAGGGTTTAACAACAGTTTTAAACAAGATTGACATATTTACTACAAATACCATAAAAATCATCGAAAAAAACAAAGGAGGAGATGTGAAAAACAATGTTAGACCTATAAATGGGAGCTTGACCTCCAGTAAAATCTTCTGCTTGTTGCCAGGCGGTATGCTTTCGTGGTTGGGGATTTGTCTCCACAAAAAACACAGGTGGACGGTCCAACTGCCAAATATTGTGTAGGACTAAATTAAATTCCATTCAAAAACTAGAAATAAACACCTACTTAATTAACCGAATATTAAAAATAGTAACAGAGAATTAAACTCCAGCAAAAAATTATCAACCTCGATTTCCAAGATTCCGGATTCATTATCACGAAGAACGGCCTTAATCCCAGTGATAGTAGACCATTTTAGCTCGATCTTACTCTTCCTCTTCAGTGATCCATCCAGAATTTCCCACACAATTTTCTTTTTTGAATAGTAATATTTAGCTATCAGACCACCACCATTCTGCTTAGATAAACTCTGCACATATTGTATATAATTAGATTAGAAGCTTTATCCCCAAGTACTTTCATGAGTTGTAGTCCAAATAAATTTTTAAAAATACTGTAAATTAAATAAAAATATTTACCTCCCAGTTGCCAATTTTGAGTAATGTAGCAGGGAAATTTGAAGCCTTCATCTTTTTGCAATTCACTTTTGCCTGAGAAACTTCTTGATTTGCAGATTTCCTTGTTTGGGATAACTTCATTTCCAGCTAGTTTATTAAGGATGGTGTTTTGGTCAGCTTCAAACCAAGAAGACTGCTTTCTTGAGAACTGTCAACAAGTTCTTCCTGCAAAAAATAAAAATAAATAAATAAATAAAGTAAAATAACAGGTTTTCTCATGAGCTTTAAAACAAGAAATTCACAAAGATTTTACTGAAAACAGAAATATTTATCACAAATCAAGCTATTTATCAAAAAGGAGGCTTTTTAAAAAATAACATTCGAAAACCAAAACTCTAATAAAAGCCTAATGTATATTTTACCAATGAAAGAGTGAATCAATCCTTGAAAAAATAATTTTTTAAGAAAAACCCAAATTTAAACATAAAATTCCATTCTTTTCAAGAAATGATGAAACCCCACTTCAATTCTTTAGCTACATGCAAAACCCAAGAACCAAAATTTGTCAAATAATCATTCGAAGCAAATTCCCACTGTAAACACAAAAGATATATACATATACATACGTATACATTTATAGACATCTAAAAAGAAGAAGAAAAACCAGGAAACTGTTTATATTCGTACAAAAATGTGTGTATATGTTCAGTTATATACATACATACATACATACATACATACATACATACATACATACATATATATATAGACACACACACACTTATGCCATAAAATTCAGTAAAGAATCAGACAAAATAAGCACACAAAAAAAGAACCTGAAGATTAATCTCAGTAGAAAGCCTGAATCTCTTGTTAGAAACTTGTTCAGAGCTCTGAACCCCAGAAATTACATTGTTTTCTTGATAAAAATGGCGATTTTGGGATTGTTCAGCAATCTCACCCAAATCTCCATCTTTATCATTTGTAAAGAAAATCCCATTTCCAGAATTTGGGTTTCTAAGCACCATGATATTTTTTCAAGATACTACCAAAACCCACCTCTAAAATTTTATTACACTCTTCCTATCTTTATCTAAAATTTCCTATGCACACACATATACATTTATATATATATATACACACACACGTGGTCATATATATTTATATATTTGATTGTATGTATATATATTCTCGTATATACTACGCAGACGGATGAGGAGTAAAGATTGCGAAGAAAAAAGCAGAAGAAAACAGCGTGAGTGAGTGAGTAATAGGAGAGAGAAAACTGAGAGTTGAAAGAGGAGGAAAAAGCCAATCATATTATTTATTGTTTATTTGTTAGTTATTTTATTATTATTATTATTATAATAATGAGTTTGGGTGGTTGGTTGTAACTTTAAAGGACTCTTTCTTGACTTGGGTTTGCTGGCGTCAGGTTATGAAGTCTCCTTTAAAGTTATTGATGATTTTTATTGAGCTCTAAAGTTGGCCCTGACTTGGCAATGAGCTGGGTCATGACACATTCGGTTGGCCCTAACTTACGAATTTTTGCATATATATATATATATATATATGAATATAAAGAATAAGGTCATTTAATGTTATTTTATTTTTTTTATGAAACAGAGAGTAATAATTACAAGAAAAAAAAGGTACAAAACAAAACAAACAAGTAGTTTCAATTAATTAACATGACGTTGATAATAGATAATCAATTTTGACCAACTCATTAATTATTTTTGACTTTTTTTTATTTTATATATTCAATTCACATACCATTTATAATTTTTTTTTTGACAAATAATACGGAATGACCTGACATCATAGTTCAAAATTAGTCGAGCTACAAAAATTAAATTACCAAATATCAACGATTAAATATAATGATTTCTTTTGATTCACAAATATTGAATATATAGTTAAGTTAGTTGTATGATACAAATTTTAATTCAAACATATAGAAAGAGATAAAAGTAACATTTCGATAAAGATATTGAATCAAAAGACTATAAAAGATTATATATAGCTGATTAGAGTAAGACCAGTAGGAGATAAAGAATGAGAATGGAAGTCGAGAATAATAGAATTTGAAGTAATTTTTTTTTATTTACTTGCTAAATTTTTAAAAGAATTGAATTTGATTCTTAATTTTAGAATTGTATTATTAGGGGTGAGCAAAAAGTTAAAATTGGGCTCGAAATTGCACCAAAAAATCAACTAAATCGCATCAACAGTTCCGACGTATATAACGGTTTTAAAAGTGTTAAAAAACCACATTTGCGATTTTGTTTTTGTTTCTACAATCCACCGTGCCACAGAAACTGTACCACACCAATAATGGCCAAAACATCATCGTTTTGATTTTTTTTTTATTTAAAAAATTACATGGTGTTTCTTATACTTTTCTCCAATTTTTTGTTAGCATAGCATTAACTTCTATAGTTATCTCTCGTATGACTATTAATTGTAATTTTAAAAATTTTTAATTGTGAATTTTACTTAACCAATCAAGTTTTTTAATGTTTGATTGTTAGTCACATTTTTACAATTACAGAGTTTCATTATAACATGAATGAAGAGGAATAAATTTAATAGTGATAGTCTTCTTTATAAGCAATACACTATCTACTTTTAAGTTATAAACAATTTTTGTTATAGTCTTACTTTTTTTTTTGATACTAACTTTACTTATTCTTAAGTAGTTATTCTAATATCTTCTATACATATTTGTCTGTTACTTGAAAACTATGTGATTCTTTCAAAGTTTGTACTCCTTCAATCCTAATTTTTTGTATATATGTAATTGGTTTCGAAATAGAAACCATACCAAATAAAATCGCACCGCATGTTTCAAAACTGCACTGCACCAATCACAAGTGGTTTCATGTACAATTTGAATTTGTCAAATTACACCTAAGCAGTTTCACGTGGGATTTCAATTTCAAACCGCACCGAATTGCACCATACTCACCCTTAAGTATTATGGTTGATTTAATTAGTGAAATAAATTACTTTTGGATTACTATTAAAGAATGGGTTGAATTGAGGTGTAAGCCACCCGTGGGTAGGGCTGTAAATGGTAACCGAAAAATTCGTATTCGTTCGCATCCATATTTGAGAAAAAACGAATATTATTCGAATTAAAAAAAAAATAGATATATTCGTATTCGGTTTAAAGGTATCCGCAAATAAACGGATACGAATATAGATATAGGCGTATTCATATTCATTTAACATCCGACTGAAAATATATTCGGCAGATAGCGGATATCCGAAATTCGAATTCGTATCCGTATATGAAATTCGTATCCGAATAACCTATATATATATATATGCAAAATAATTTTTTTAAGTGGCTTTCCTTATATAATAATTAGTTTTCACTATCATGCAAAAAATTAATTTTAAAATATGTCATTTCACTTCTAAAAAGTAGAAAATACACTTTTATTATAATATTAATAAATTAAAATAAATTGATTTAAGTATAGTTAATGAATTTTTATTATTATAAAGTTAAAATATATAAAATGTATCATTTAACAAGTGTTATAAATATCATTTAAATATTATAAATATATATTATAAATATTCATACACACTAAAGTATTATTTAAAACACATAAAATGGACATCTAAACTTTAATAAGTAGAGTATTCATTTTGAAATTTATTATTTTAAAAATAATAAAAACTTATTTGAATTGTAATTTAGAGTATTAATTATTGTATTTATTAAAAATAAATAAATTAAAATTCCTTCATTAATGAACTATACTTTAAAACTCATTATCCCCCCCCCCCCCCCCCCCCCCCCCCCCAATTCTAGTTATAGTGTTATAATATATCTAAAATGTATCATTTAACAAGTGTTATAAATATCATTTAAATATTATAAATATTCATACACACTACAGTTTTACTCCAAATTAACACATAAAATGGACAACTACTTATTAACGAACATCTAAACATTAATAAGTAGAGCATTCATTTTGAATTTAGGATTTTAAAAATAATAAAAACTTATTTGAATTGTAATTTAGAGCATTGATTATTGTATTTATTAAAAATAAATAAATAAACATTCGTTCATTAATATGTATGGTTTAAACTTTAAATTGTGATTGGTTATGAGTAATTATTTAATTTTTTCTTTATTTTTTGTAAATAATTTGAATGAATTTTATATTAGGTGACTGATAAACGAATCCGAATACTCGAATATTTGAATAATCTATTTATTTGAAGAAAATAAATGGAAATGAATATTATCCGTATTCGGATATTATTTCGAATATCAGATACAGATAACATATTTAAAATTTGTCGAATACCAAATACGAATACCAGATAACGAATTGATTTTTTGGATACAGATACGGATATTACTGTATTCAAATTCGTTGATATCCGTTTACACCCCTACCCGTGGGTTAAGTTGTTTTGGGCTACGCTAAAATTTGATTAGATCAAAAAGACCCCAAATTTTATTGAGGTTAAAAATTTAAGTTCAAAACTCACTTTTTTTATGAGTGGATTGGACTTTGTTGTGGACTTGAATCTATTATTTTCCAGAAGCACGAATGATCTAGAAGAGGTGGGGGGTTGAATAAATCTTTTGAAAATTTTGTGTTTGTTTATTTGAGCACAATGAAATATTTAATTGATCAAAAACCCTTCACAGATTTGAAGAAACTTTTAGTTTTGTTTAGCAATTTTAATATAAATCAATCACACACAGTTAATGTATGTTCCAAAAATGTAAAGACAAAAAAGTAAATGGACATAAATTTTTTTTAAGTGGTTCAGAGAACAAAGATTCCATAATCCACTCTTCTGTACTATTGGCAGGAAATCCACTAAGGATATAGGTCACTAAGACCAGTAACAATAATGAATCACTAAAATTCCTTCAAGTCACTCAAACTTGGCAGCTCTGGGGTCACTAAGACCAGATCACTAAGAGCTCTTCAAGTCACTTAGACTCGACAACTCTGAGGTTGCACTGAGATCAGATTATTAAGATCTCTTCAAGTTACTTAGACCCGATAGCTCTGAGGTCACTAAGACCTTTTATCTTCAGTGATAAAATGATTTGGGAGGTGCTGCTAAGTTGACATTTAAGTTATTTTCTTTTGATAGAACTTAGCAGCTGAACAAGTGATTCCTGATCTTAGAGTAGTGCTTTTTCTTTTAATAGCAATTCAACTTGTAATCTCTCTTTCTCGTTGTGTTGAACTGAATCCTGATTTCCTTTTATAGAGGAACTTGAGATTTTCCCGTTGATAAGTAGCCGTTGGTCATTTAATGCTTTGATTTTTTAGGATCTTTATTCTGAAAGTAAGGGATTGTGTCAGCTTGCTTTCGACGGTCCCATCACATCTGTTTACTAAAAATGACAATCTTGTGTCTGATGCTCTTTGAATAAAATAGTTATTAGACACAAGCTTTTCTGACTTTAATATGGAGCTTGCTTTGACCAGTTGACTTTTGAAGTACTTGCCCATCGGATTTTCAAATGTTAGTCCAATGTCAGACCTGCTATACTTTATGATTTTGTCAAGCATAAAGTTTCTTAGATCCTTTAACTCCACGAAGTGTGTCTATCTTGTTTACTCTATAATCAGCTCTGTACTTATCTTTATGATCTGAATTCAGAGTTAGCTTTGTGATCTTCATTTACTTTACGATTTCAGAGTTCACTTTACGATCTCGCTTTATGACCCATCAACCTCAACAGTAGATTTCAATCTTTATGATTTCATAATAGATATGATTTTGTGTGGTTCTGTTGTCTTTGCGATCATTGATTCTACCATCTACACATACTTTGAATTTTATAAGAATAACTTAACAAATTTGATCTTTATATTCTAAGTCCTTATACATCAATTTCATCAATAAGGAATGTACAAAAGTTATTTTTTGCAAATATACATTATTAATTCAAATCAAGTCATCATCAAATCATTCAAGTATGCATTTGTACTTAACAGAATCTTTTGCCAAGTCTAACGGCCTTATTATTCAAAATTAATAAAAAAAAAAAATTGACACGAGAAATGACATGCTTGGAGTATGTTTGTTTTTTTGTGCGAATCCACACACGTTTGTGGATTGATTGTTAGCAAATGATCGAGCATGACTTGTATTTGTTTAATAGGTGCTGGGAGCACTGACCTAAACTGTAATCGAATCATTCCAATACGTAACCCAAACAGTTAAAATTCTAAATGATACTTTATTAGATTATAATATGTATAATTAGCTTAATTAATGTAAACTTATAATCTCACCACTAAAATTAAATTTGCATTCTGGCGGCTCATCAATATATTTTCTTGGCTCTCAAGTGGTTCAAGAATTGTACATTGTAAATTACAATTTATTTCGTGTGATTCAACAATTTAGTTAGTAAAAAAGAATTTATATTTACAAACAAAACCCCCAATATCCTAACAATTAAGTATTTTTACAGACTCGAACATTGAAAGGATTGGACCCCATATTGACATATACAATATTGCATTTCTTTTGCCCAATCTCTAGATTATGAAGGTAAATGGACCCAAATAGAATGGTTTATGGAAAAAAATAATTCTTCAGAGTGTTATCCTTCCTATTTTTCCTGGAGGTGTAGTTGTGTCCCAAAACAAATAAGAAATAATATATGTCATCAAAATAATAAATGTTGTGTTATTTATGTAAGTGAGTAAATGAATAAAGTAAAAGTCGATAACATTAAAATTAATTACACAATAGTACTATACTCGACTCTATGTCGAGTTGACATACAAAATAATATTTATATCAAATTTCATGTATTTTTCTTGACATATTTCAAAATAGAATAATGATCATATGCCTTCATAATTATACTTTATGTTGACATTATAAAAACCTTTTGATAAATAAAGAGTTCTTATGAGAATAAATCAAAATATAGCTTAGACAACATGATGGAAACCTCTTTAATATGTTTTTTCGCATATCGAACATTAAATGTGATTAATAATGTAATATCACTTTATTTGAATAAGTGATTTTTTTAGTGTTAAAAAAAATACCATTTTCAATAAAAGATACAACATGAACCACATAATATGGTACAATTGTGTAATGTATATCTACCATTGAAAATGGATTTAATAGTCATTAAGCACAGATTTGCCACTTGAGGTCCATCATCTTCACTAGACTCAGAGTTTGAATCATTTTCTGAATCACTCCATGATTCTTCAGCTACAAGGCCTTTATCCTTTTTCTTCTGGAACTTCTTGTAATTTTTGAATTCCTTCTTTGAAGCCAGCTTCTTCTTTTATTTCTTTAGTCCATCTAGTAGAAGCTTGTTGCATTCTGCAATAACCTGACTTCTTACAGTTGTAGCACAAGTCTTTCTCCGGTTCGCTGCTGTTATTGATTTTCTTGCTTTTGAATAATCTTCTTTATCTGTTATTGCTACCTTTGTGCATGAATTTTCTTAGCCTTTTGGTCAATAAGGCTATATCTTCATCACCACTTTCATCAAAATCAATTTCAACTTCAGCTTTGGATATAACTTCTAATACTTTTAAGACAGATCCTCGATCTTTCTTTTTTCCTTCTTAGATTATTTTTGCCTATTGATTTAGCTCTAACTCATAGGTAAGGAGATTACTATAAAGCTTCAGTATAGTCATTTCGTGAAGATTCTTTGATTCTCGAATTGCAATGGTTTTTGCATCCCATTTGCTGGACAGTTTTCTCATGAACTTGATATTAAGAAAGAATATGACCTTAAACATGAGTTTTAACCGACACTCACATAAACATAGGCTAGGTGGGTTAGAAAGAAAGGAGAAAGAAAGAAAGGAGATGGAGAATGAATGAATTGATTTGAAATGTACCACGCGAAAATAAAATGTTAAAGTGCAAAACGGTTGGGTTTTAAAATGATTATGATGAATCAATTTGACAAGTGGATGAAATAGTAAGCGCTTCCTCTTCTATAGTTTATATGTGCATATATATATATATATATATATATATATATATATATGTATTGCTATTGTCACATTTTTTGTGATGTCATTTCATCCAAAGTAATAAAGTACTTGATGCATTAAGAAAAACCTTATAGTTTATAATTAATATTGAATGTTACCGATCAATACTTTATAGCTTTCTTTGATTATGATAGCGATATGTAGTTTCTACTTGAATATTGGTACCGTGGTAGGGAAAACACTTTAACTAGAATTATTTTTGATAAATTAAATAATAATTTAAAAACGTGTTAAATAAATATTATGTAATTTTATCAAATAAATAAAATCATAGAAAATAATAGAATAAAAAATAAATCAAATATAAGACATCAAATTTACATAATTCTTTTTCTAAAACTAAGATGTAAAAATTAGGGGTCAAGCTCTAAAGAATTTCACTATAATCAACTGTGAGAACAAATAGTCCTTTCAAATTTTAATACCAAAAACTCAAAATATTATAAAATTAAGAGTACAAAAATACATTAATTTGAGTGAAAACTCAAATTACCTTACCACCCAAAATTCTCTGAATTAATTAATGTCTTCAAGCAATTAATTAATCCGAATAATGGCGACACCCATGAATAATGTAATATCCCAAATATTTTAAAAGTGATATGTCAAGATATGATAAAGGTTGTTAATTTAAAAGCCTAAAAACGATTGCTCAACAATACATTGAGCTATATTAAAGATTAAAAACGACTCGAAACTACGATTCGTTTACGATTAGAAGTTAAACTTTTAACCTAAACTATGTGTTATGTGATTTATAAAGCTTGTATTAACCTTTAAATGTGTTATGTAGTTTATCTATGTGTAGGATTTTGTGTTTCGGTTCAAGTAATTAACCTTAACACTTATTAAAATCGAAAAGTTATTTAAAGGTTAAAACCTAAAAACCTAATTCTAGGGTTTGGAAAACCTAAACTAGGGTTTGGTTAAACTTAGAAAAGGTTAAAACCTAAACCCTAAACCTAGAAACCCTAAGGGTTCAAACCCTAAGGGTTATAACCTAATCCTAATCACTATTCACAAATACGCGTATAATACGAAAATTATACGGGTAGAATACGAAAATAATACGAGAATAATACAAAAATTATACGGTATAAATACGAAAAAGTCAACTGTGAATAGTAAAAGTCAACTATGCTACATGTATACTTGATTAAGATTAAGGTTAATTAAAATTAAGATTAACCTAATAAAATTTAATTGGTGAATTAAGAAACTAATCAACCAATTAAGTTGCTAACTTTAGTAGAGAATTAACCAATGTTGAGTTAGTTGTTAACTCTAGTTAGTAGTTAAAGTTAAAGCCTAAGCCAAGCCAAAGTTAAGCCAAACTCCAAGCCAAAGTCAAGCCAAACTTGGAGCCAAAGTCGGAGCCAAACCAAACTTGGAGCCAAAGCTTGGTTGTCTTAATGACCTTTATGCCCTAGACTTTGCTTGCCTATAAATACTAAGCCATGTCTTCATTAATTCTCACCATAGTTCAAGAGCAAAAATCAGATTTTATAGAGAGAGTTCTTGTGAGACAAGAAGGAAGTGCAAAGAAATTGTTAAAGCTTGCACTTCGAGAGGTAAATTGTTAGTTGTTATTATGTTTATTTAATTTTTAGTTTCAAAAAGCTCAAGAACGCGAGTCGTAGCCATGTACGATTGTCGTTCTCCGTGTTCTTCACGTGTTCTTGAGCCTTTCTATATTTTGTAGTAGTTATAATGTCGAATTTCAATTCGTAGTTTAAAGCTCAATGAACATATGTCGTAGCCATGTACGGTTTATTCGTTCTCCGTGTTCTTCGTATGTTCTTGAGCATTTTTATAAATTGTTATAATTCAATTTACAAGTCGTTATAATGACCAAATTTTGTCAATCATAAAGTGTTTTAATCACTTATGTAAGCAGTTATAATGCTCAAATTATTTCAAGTACGAAAACCAAAAGCTCAAGAACATAAGTCGTTACCATGTACGGTTTTATCCGTTCTTCGTGTTCTTCGTGTGTTCTTGAGCAAAAGCCATGAATCTTACATAAGTAGGTTTATGATTTTGTTATTTTTATGTTATGAAGTGATACGAAGTGTTAGAACATGTTATCTTAGCAAATTAATGCTTGAGGTATCATGTTTTAGCAATCGGATCAAAGAAAGTTAAGTTTAATATCGTCGCAGAATATTTTTACAAATTTCCGAAAATTTAAAGTCTTAATCTGCCTTAGAAACCTAAATGAAAGTTGTAGATCATGAAATTCTAAGCAATTTAGACTCAAGAATCACTCAAAAATGTTTTCGTATGACAAAGTTATGGCCGTTACTATAAAAGAGGTCAGAAATATGAATCAGTTTTAGAGTAGTCACCTTTAGGCCGAAATCTGTACAAATCTGTCAGGAATCTCGAACTTTTTTCTGAATGAAAGTTGTAGAGACGGAAGTTACGAACGCGTGGAATTTTGAACGACTAAAAAATGTTTTAAAACGAAGAAGTTATGGCCGTTTAACTGAGCCGGGGTCTGGCAGTCCAACAATCTGCCCAAATCCGAAATTTTGGCTTAAAAATGAGTTTTTGAGTTAGCCAATTTTCCAAATAATTCCACCTATTGAAAGAGTTTAAATAAGTTAATATAAGACTTATGAAGTTATATAATACGATGAATCTAACCGCTTATGCACTAAATGACTGTGTAGGGTTTAACGCTCCGCCGGAAAACCTTAGTTTCAATTTGAGGCAAGTTCTAAACTTTTATGTGTTATTTAGTATGTTCTAAGATTGTTCATGTTATTATGTGATAGTTTATATGTGAAAGTACATGAATGAAGGTCTTATGTGATTAAATGATTAAGTGTTAGTTATTGATTAACTGTTAAATGTTAATTGATATTTGATGATGCATATGAGTATGTATAAAATATGTTTATTGTTAAACATAAATTAATATGATTATTAACTGAGATGTATGTTCAGTCAAAGCATGTTAAAGTTTATATGAAAGCATAAACTGTGTATGTGATAATATGTTAGACTTGCTGAGCCGTCGTGCTCATTCTTGTGAATAAAACCTTATTTGCAGATTAAAGATGAACGTTAAGAAGATCTTGAACGTAAAGATGAAGCGTAGATTAGGTTTTCATGTTTATTACTTGTATTTGTATAAGTCATAATGACTGTTGTAATACGAACAAACAAACATGTAACCGAATATTGAATGAATGATATAAATTATTATCATCAGGATGTTGTTATTTCTTTAAATTTGATATAATGTAGAATTGTTAAATATTAAAACAATGTTGATAATGATCTATTTATCTGGATTAGGATCGGTAAATAACTTGTGAGTGCTGTACATCTGAGACAGAACTAAGCGATGTTGACTGGTCAAATCCATCGTTAAGGTTCCTCGGACCCAGGTATAACTCGTTATTACTATTCTGAATACCATATAAGTAGGATTATTGATATGAAGAGATATCTTTGTATATTGATACTTGTAGTACGAATGAGACCGTTACAAGTGGACGTATATAGAATATTTAAATCCTAAGGTTAAAATTAAACCGTTATATATGGTTTTATCCATTTATATGGATGAAATACAAGTTGATACTTGTATACTTATGAGACTGAGATCAAGTTAAGATCCAGGGACAAAGTTAAGAGAAATTTTTAATGTATAGTCTAAAATAAGACTAATTCAACCAATATGATTATGGGATCATTGGTTAAGTCGATAGAGGTACGAAGTTAACGCACAAGGTCCGCCGCGTGGAAAGCGCGGGGATTTTGGGGGCGTTACAAATAAACTTTCATGTAACCTCTCAATTTCCTTATTTGTTTTCTTTTGGTTGAACACCCCTGTTCCTCCCTGTTACATCTTTGCACACACTGATTATAAAATTTCCCTCTAAGTCCAACTTAGTTTAGGATACCCCACGAATCCTTCTCTTATTCTACCTCCACACGGATGTATCTCTAATTCTATCTTTATTTTGGAATTACCAAGCTAAGTTCCTTACCTTATTCAAAAGTCCCAATGACTTAGAAATTAGATTCCACTTTGGTTTTAGAAGGACTTACAAGGCTGTCATACTAAAAATTTCTAATTTTAATTGGATAATCTCATGGGTTTGAACCCCACATATCCAACAATCTCCCCCTCCAAATTCATGAGAGGGGGCTTCCACCATAACCCCGTCACTTGGAGTCCATCCCGACTAACTCCTTGTAAACCTCGAGTTTATTGCGAGTCATGACAATTAGTCATAACAAATTTATCAACAAATTAAATCCATATAAAAGGTAGTACAAGTAAATAACTGATATACCATATAAATTTCATTATTGTTTTGTCATTGTTAAATCCAAATAAACTATCACATAAGTTTACTAACAATAACCTTTGTCAACATGTTTGAGGGATTTTCATCGGTAAGAATTTTCTTCACTTTCATCAATTTATTTTCCATAACTTCTTCGAAGCCAATGATAACGAACATCAATGTTCTTGAAACGATTATGATAAGTGGCATTCTTTATCAAGTCAGTAGCCCCTTGCCTATCATAATAAAGTTCATACTTATCATGTGTCAAACCTAACTCTTGGCGAAATCATCTTAACCATAATATCTCATTGCCTACTTTCATATTGGCAATGTATTTTAACGCAATTATAGACAAAGAAACACATTTCTGCAATTTGAACTGCAATGTCACAACTCCCTTTGCAAAAGTAAACAAATACCCCAAAGTAAACTCTTTTTCTTCAAAATCAGCTATGTCAGCATCTATAAAACCCTCTAAGACTGGATTCGAACCACTAAATTCCAAACCCAAATTTAAGAATCCATTTAATTGCTTCCCAATGTTCTTGACTAGGATTTGACAAATACCTTCTCACAATGTCAGCTGCATGACCACTATCCGGTCGCGTACAAACCATCGCATACATAAGACTCCCTACAACAAATGAGTAGGGAATTGCTACCATATTAACTCTCATTTCCTTAGTATGACATATACATTTTGTCAACTTAAAATGACTGATCAATTGTGTGTTAACTGGCTTAGCATCACCCATGTTGAACCTTGAAAGCACTCGTTCAATATATTTTTCCTATGACAACCACAAACTCTTGGTTTTCCTATCACGAACAGTCTTCATGCCTAAAATTTGCCTAGCCGGGCATAATCCTTCATATCAAAGGACTTGAACAACTCACCCTTAAGTTTGTGAATCATGTTAGCATCTTGTCCAAGTATTAACAAATCATCTACATATAGCAATAGAATAATGAAGTTACCATATGAGAATTTTCTTATATATACACAATGAATTACAATTATTTTACTGTAACCTTGATCCACCATCAATGAATAAAATTTCTTGTAGCACTGTCTTAGGGCTTATTTCAGGCCATACAAACATTTCTTCAACTTGTAAACTAAGTGCTCTTTCCCTTTAACTTCAAATTCCTCTAGCTACATTATGTATATTTTTTTCCTTTAAATCACCATTAAGGAAGACAATATTCCCATCTAGTTGCTTAAGCTTAATATCCATACTAGCTAATAATCCCAACATTGCTCGAATCGAAGTCATCTTCATAATTGGAGAAGATATCTCATCAAAGTCAATACCTTATTTTTGAGTAAAACCCTTGACAACCAACTGAGCCTTATACTTAACTAGTTTTTCACCATTTTTTTTCGCTTGAACACTTGTTTATTCTTCAATGCTTTCATGCCCTTTAGAAATGTAGTCAACTCATAAGTGTGATTCTTGTGCAAAGAATACAGCTTATCTCGCATTGTTTTCAGCCAATTACTCTTATCCTTATGAGTCTTGACTTCCTAAAAATTCTTTGCCTACCCTTCCTCATCAATTAAAAGATATTCAGATGAAGGATACTTGACTGATGGCACGCGCACTTTCGTGGATCTCCTGAGCTGAGGTTATTTAATATCAAAATGAAGGAATACTCTCCCTGTTTAACACTCTTTGCATATGACCCATCACTATCATGTAAATCTGTATTAATCACATCTGCATTTTGAACTCCTTCCACTACAAGAAAAACTACTATCAACGATCAAACACATCAGCAACCACCACCAACGGTCGCTAATGATTCTATTAGTGACTAAAATTAACGACTACGGTTCAAATTGGTTGCTATTAATATTAGCGACAGACAATCCATCGTTGGTTGGTCGCTAATATAGTTTTGTCGCCTAAAATATGGCACAAAATATTTTGTGCGACCAAAACTAATCGGCGATCATAGATCGGTCGCTAATAATACCACGTCAAGTCAGTATCAATGACCAATATGCGGTCGCTGATGTATTTAAATTACTATAGCATCTCATTTGCAAAAAGAAAGAAAAATGGAGAAAAAAGGGAGATAAAAGAGAGAAATAGAGAAAGAGGGACGCCCACACATCCACTGTTGCCGCCACCACACTTCCGCACGTTATTGTAAGTTTTTTATTATTCTCTCAATGAAACATAAATGTATTGTTATAAATGTATGAATGTTTAAATGTATTATTTGGGAGTGTACATTTAATTAATTGTATAATTATAGAAATGAGATGTTAGAGTTTGTTAATTTGGGGAAATTGGAAATGAGATTTTAGCTATTAACGATTATATTCATATGAAATTGATTATTATGTGTGAATATTAGGTATATAAATCTATATTGTAGTTTTGTAATTTAGCCCTAGTAGTACTAGTAGCTTTATGAGTTTATATTATATATAATAATAAAGCCTAAAAAAAAAGCAACAAAATTTCATAAAATAAAAAAGAAATAAGTTTGCTAAAATCAACTATGTAACATTTACTTAGTTTTTCAGTACTAAATAAAATAAAATAAAATAAAAAGTAATGTACTATTATAGAACAAAATAAAATAATATAATTTAAAATAAATAAAATAATTTAATTTAATTTAATTTACAATATCATATTATAGTATATACTATACTATACTATAATATTAAATAAAAATTAAAAAAATTAAAATAAATAAGTAAAAGTAATATAATATAATATAATATAATATAATATAATGTCCCTTTTAGAAACCCGTTCAAGATTCACTCCTTCAAAAGTCCTTGTTTTAGAATTGTTCTTAAATGTTTCGCTCCTACTTAGGCCACTGTCAATGACTTAAGCACGCGTATCTTTTTATTTTAAAGAAATATTAGTTTGTTTATCTTCTATTATTCTCCAAGTCCATACTTAGACTGCATAAATCCTAGTTTATTTCGTGTACTTGGAGACCGATGAGAGATACTGTTGAATTTTTTTTCGAACAAAAGATGCATGTGTTTAAGTCATTGACATTAGTGGGACGTCATATACTTGAATGGGATAGAAGTCTGGCCGATGTATTAAGGGTGGAGACATATTTAGATAGGAACCATGCATTATACCAACCGATGACACTGTGTAATACAATAATTCTAGTCAAAATAGGTACCATAATATCATAGATTTCTATTCATACCGTAGTTGGATGAGTCGGTGAAAGTTGACTGGCCAAATATATGTTATATCTAAATTTAGAACTAGTTTCAAAGTATTTATGGATTACGCGTATAGTCACAAAAGAATGTGTCAATTTAAAAATAAGATAAGTTGTCATTGTTTGACATGTAAAAATGTAAATTATGCGAAAAGATAGATGATCGCCTATCATTTTCTTGTTCAGGGGTTCATGCATAATTATAAAGAATGCTGGTGGGCACATAGGCAGAAAAGAGAGGGTGGTATTGGACGGGTACAAAATTTAGACAATAGTATAAATTGTATGAATGACATGGTTCAGGATATGGTAGGGCCAGATTTTAATTGGGAACAAGACCGAGATCAATTTATGAATTCTGATACCAAAGCATTCTTTAAGTTATTGGAAGAGGGTAACGAACCATTGTGACCTAGTTGCATGAAGAAAACTACGTTATTTGTAGTGGTGACGTTACTTAATATTAAGGCTGATCGCAACATCAGTTATGAGTATTTTAAGTTACTCTTAAAGGCCATTAAGAGTATGTTGCTTGACGCTGAAAAATTGATCGATAACTTTTACTTTTGTAAAAAAATGGTAAAGAAGTTGGGTCTTGGATATCAAAAGATTGATGCATGTCCGAACGATTGCATGCTTTTTTATATGGAGATGAATAGAAGAAAAAATGCATGGTGTGCAATCATAAACAGTTTAAGACTAATAAAGAGAGTTTAACTACAAATAAGACAAATATATCTTTTAAGATTTTAAGGTATTTTCCAATTATACACAGGCTTAAAAGATTATACATGTCTTCAAGAACCGCTAAACATATGACTTAGCATACAAGATCTCTAGCTAAAGTTGGAGAACTTAACCATCCTACAGATGGAAAGGCTTGGAAATATTTCAACATAACACATCTTGGGTTTGCATTGGAACATGCAAATGTAAGACTTAGACTATCCATCTGTAATATCCCGAATATTTATACGGCTTAAACATGCGATCGTATATTATTAAAGGTTAAATTTTATAACCTAAATTGAGTGTTAATGTGTATGAGTATAGAAAATACACATGGAACAAAACTAGAAAATCACTATTTATCTATACGGTATAGTGTATTATACCTAAGTATTTATATCGAGTATAATACGGGTATCATACGGAGTATTATACGGGTATCATGAAAGCTCTATCATTGGGTATTAATTGATGCATGGCCTTAGATGCAGGCCTGTAGAATAGAGGTATAAGGTGTCGAACCAAGTATAAATCTTGCTATGTTTGTGATTCTTTTATATTCTGCTTATATTGCATTGTTCTGCATTAGTATATCAAACACATATATTTGCATTCACATTAATATTGAAATTGAAGTAATATAACGTGAACTTATAGTAAGATTCTAATACATAAAGTAAAGAAGATATGTCAACCTATCTAAATTACATCTGATATAGAACAAATCTTAATAATAAATTAGACAGGTCTTACCTGTCTGGATTAATAGCAGAAAAATTTTAATTTATCATTTTTAATCAATTCAATAACATACACCTATTCAACCCCCCTTCTAGGTGTGCATATTCATGAAATTTCATTTGGTTTTAGAGCTTGGCTCTACTAACGATTGTCCTTACAGACCATAGTGTAATAACCTATGACACACCAATTTTATTTTCAAGAAGGGTAGTCCACTAACATACCACCATTGCTGTTCAGTAGTGAGAACTTCAACTATTGGAAGTTTAGGATGAAAATTTACCTCAACATGGATCTATGGGAATGGTGGGTGGTTGACAACAAACTTGCCATTCTAAGGTATGATGATGGCAGACCAAAAATTGATAAAGTTTCAACTTGCAATACAGCGAATGAAATTTGGGATATCATCATCACTAGTCATGAAGGAACTTCCAAGGTCAGAGAGGTGAAACTAAGCATGTTAATGCAAAAGTGTGAACTGTTCAAACTAGAGAAGGATGAGACAATCAACGAAGCTCAAGCAAGCTTAAGTTTTCCACAAAACACGAACAACTATAGACCTAAAACTCTAATTAGAGTTCATGTTGGTTTATATCCTTTGTGATTGTAATGATGATAATATACTTGGGTTTGTGTTCAGCTTAATGGATTTGTTTGAGTTTCTTAGGCTGGTTTAATATGTTATAAGTTACTTTCTTTATTAGCCCAAGTTGGATTAATTGTCCATTAGAAATCTCTATACTAGATCTAAGAAACAATTAGGATTGCAAGTTTTACATTTAATGTATTATTATTGCTGAAAATATATTTTAAATATATCATGTCAAGAATTAAAATAATAATATATAATCTAATTTGAAAAGGAGTCTAATAAGGTAACTATCATTGATATACAAGCTGACTATTGATTGGAATAAATCAAACCTTATCAGATATTCTTCTTTATTCCTTTATTTAAGCTCTTTCAGTTTGACTAGGAAATCATATATTTGATAAGTTGATTTGAGGAATATTTTATATCTGTTGGTCACAATTAGTTGCTAAAATCATGAGATATACCAACTATGGTCTAAGGCTTTCTTGCTAACAATTTTTATAGCCATTAATGTCTTTAGTATATATATTCTTTCTTCTCGGTTAAAAGTTGCAAAACACTTGAAGTTTATATCAGCCATATTACAGAGATAATCAAGAGCCTATCAAAAAGCTATTTTCAACTATTCATTGTATCTATTGTTAATTCTCTTTTGGCTAAAAATTAAGAGCCCGTTGTACTCAAATTCTTTGTATTAAATTCTGAGTTCAAGCCTTGTTTGGCTTGATCGATCCAGTAGTAGATATGATTTGTTCAAAAGGAGCTTTTAAGGTTACAGAGGTGCAAATTGGGCAGTAGTGTCCATCTTAGTGCAAAGCTACTTTGAACAAAGAGTTTATTGCATTTTGTTTGAACAAGTTTATTTAATAAAAAAGTCTCCAATATCAATTGGTATTGGACGTAGATTAGGCCACTAGATTAGAGGATAGGAGTTGAACAACGTAAAAATATTTGTGTATGTGGTTTGCTATTTCGTATGGTTTGATCTTTTAAGTTTCATTCTGCATTTAAACACATTTGCATAATAGGGTTCTGCTGATATATTAAGTAACCTAATCCAAACACCAACTTGTACAAGTTTTACCTGTCTGCATTATAACTAAAGTATAATTTATTCTAAAGCAGACACCAAAAGTCATAGGTATCACCTGTCAGTTTTAAACCTGTAACAGAAAACCAAAAATTTGTTATCGTCGATCACTTCTGTGACGCCCCCAAATTCGGGTACTAGTACCTCGAACTCAGTGCTCACGATCTAATATAATTATATCATGTACACGTCCCAAAACAACACACAATATCTATTGCGGAAAATAAACATATGTTGTTTATACAAAAGGGTTAACTACTAGTCCCAAGGTACGAAACCTTAACAAAATACATCACGAATTTAATATATACAATAGGATTCGTGTTACATGTAATCAGATTTAAACAAAACATAACAATAGACATTTAGTACCCCAGCACGTCTACGAGTTTATCTTCCCCTTTCCCTTATCTTTATTTGAACATTCAGGTTTAGCTGCAATAAAATTTCATGACATAGCAAGGGTGAGCAACTAGCTTGCTCAGCAAGTTTTATACGAATAATATGAGGTATGTCATGATTGAATAATAATTGAATGATTCAATGAACTCAGGAAATAAATATCCGAACAATATGATCAATACTCGAATAATGAATAATAATTGATTCATTGAAATGCTGAGTGGTCCAATAGACCATGAACGTCTGTTGAGGAATCAATCCATTAATTGACCCTCTTAGGTTACATGTCCAGAACTGTACTTGAGGGGATCAGCCTCTCGTACTCTATGTGTATGCATAACATTTATTCTGTATGTATCGTTTATTTGATACTTAGGTTGCTCCCCATTATGGGTTGTTCTTCTAAGTTTAAGAATCCGTACCATCATGGTTTGGATAGCTTTTTAAAATAAATTACACATATGTCTAGCCGAACAAGTGGCCTAGACTTTCCTTTTAATTAGTTCATGAATGTAAGAACTGCAAATAATTCATAATTCAAGAATGGAATATGAATTCAATTGCACCACGTGCGAATAACAATAATATTGATTGTGAAATAATTTGTAATATCAAAATAAGTCAGGGTAACTTGCTCAATAATAAAATGAGTGAGGTCAAGGAACTTGCCTGGTGCGCGAATTACGTCTACTTTGCTTAATTTAAATTCTTCTTGAAGACCTAACATTTAAAATGTTGGCCTAACAATTAGAACAAAACATTATCGCTTTACGTAAATTACCTAAATCAAATGTCATTTAAACACATAGCATAATATTTACTAACGCATTAGCTAAACAAATCATATCCCCCATATATTAATTATGTGCCAATATTATTATCCTTCTAATATTTAAATCACCTACTGATGTTAATTAATAACATCATAATTGGTTACCAATATTATTAGTTCCCTTAATAATATTTGAAATCTATTTCTAATATTATTAACCATTTTTAATAATATTTTAATCCTTAATCATTATTATTAATCATTTAATAATAATTTAATTATCGTCTAATATTATTAATTATTTAATAATATTTTAATTCATTACTATTATTATTAATTATATAGTAATAATTTAGTCACTAACTATTATGATAAGTCAATTAATAATTTAATCGTCAACTATCATTATTAATTAAATAATAAGTAATTACTAACTAAATAACAATTAGTTAGTTATCCTTACCTATTATAAGTTAAATAAAAGGTAATTATATTATTTTATCTTATCTTTCTTTAATTATTATTTAATATCCTTTAAATAATAATTAATATAATTAATTAATAAATAATTATTTTATTAACTTCATATCATCATTTATTTATTATTTAATAATAAATAATTAGTTATCATATTTATTTGGTTTAATTATTATTTAATATCAATTAGATAATAATTAATCATAAAAATGGCTTTTATTTACTTTATTTATTATTTATTATATAAATAGTAAATAATTAATAAACTTGGGTCCCAAATTAATTACATTAACTTCTAAATATTTTGACCCATTTTGACTCAAAACGTTCCGACCCGACCCGTTAAAATTGCCCGAACCGACCCGGATAAAAATCATTTTTTTCTTTGAAAAGGGACTAGGGCCCCGGCCCTTGTTTTTAGTACAAAACTAGGGCCCCGGCCCTAGTGGTGCAGAAACATTTTCCAAGTTTTGTCTGTCCAACCCCCGCTCACTCCGATGACCATAACTTTCTCATTTCTTATCCGTTTTGAGTGATTCAAGCGCTCACGCGTCCGTAACTTCTTCCTCTACAACTTCTATTTATATCATACTTTCAAATTCCATACGTAACTAGACTGAAAACAGCAAAAACAGACAGGGTACAAACTAGATTCATGCATTCTTACTTCCAGTTTTCAAGTTTCCGGAGGTACTTTGGTTCAAACATTTTTTTGAATGAGCTATACACCTCCAAATCATGCAAGGTTGGATTCTATGGATTCCTAACTTGATCCTTAACATCCCAGTATTTTTCAAATAATTTTTCAGAAACTTTAAACATGGAAATTATCAAGCTACTCTCAATCGTGTCGGAAAATGGACTGTTTTGGTAGAAAAAAACATAACTAAATGTATACACCATAAATTTTGGTGATTCAAATTGGGTTTTCTTCTAAACTTGTAGTTCTATCAAGGAAAAATAATAGCCAACACAAACAAGTTCAAGAGCTTAGATGTACATGGCCTTAAACCACACTATCTCGCACGGTTTTTCCGAAAATGAGGATTTCATGCATTCTTTCACTTTTAAACACATAGGTGGGCATAATAACACATGAAAAGCTTCTTGAAACATATATTTACTACTCTAGCATGAATATGCTTACATAGAGCTCTTATTCTAGCTTTCTACCACATGAAACACAAAGCAATGGCCAAGGAAACAAGATACTAAAGTTGTGAGATATATACTACCTTTGAGACCTTAGGGCTGGCTTCCTCTTCCTTCCAAAGTAAGTAACAAATGTATTGGACATCCACAAGCCTTCCTTGAGCTTCTTAGATCAATTACTCAAGCAACTCTTGGTTATTTTTCTCTCTTTTCTCACTCTTGTGGCCTGGCTTCAGCTCTCTGTTTTCTCTCTCTGTAATGGACGGGAAGGAGAAGGTCTGGGATGCACCGCTTATACTCCTTCAGTCATGGACAGAAAGCTGAGGAAGTTGGCTCTACCGCCTCCCCTACGCCTGCCATGTCCCTCTTTTTCTTGGCAGCCGAAACCTTGAGCTGTGCACACCCATGCGTGCTCAGCTTTCTCCCTGTTTTTGTCCCGAAAAGGTTGGCACACCTAACTTTCTACCGGGTTGCATTGCTATTGCTTGGGCTGCTGGATTCGGTACTAAGGCTGGGCTGGTTATTTGTCTTAATTTGTTTCAAATTGTTTGAGGCCCAGTTGGAAATTATTGAGCAAATAAGATGGGGTTGGGTTGTTATTGCCCAAATACAATTGTAAGCCTAATTGGTTTTAATTTACCAACATTTTTGTTGCTACAAAATTAATTATTTGGGTCAATTTAAAGTGTCCCATAACATTAACTAATAATTTTATTAATTAATTTACTTAATCAAATTAGACTTAGTATATTCAAATTTAATTGAATATTTAATTGTTTAAAACAAATCTTATCAATTTCTTGATATTAATAATATTAGGTTAGTCCACTAATTTAATTTAACCCATTAGTTGGACTTCCTTTAATTCTCTTCATATAATAATTTACTAATTAGTCACACCAAGATTTAAATTCGTTCATAAATATTCATTTCATTACTAAATGCAAAAATTCAAAATTATTTTGCGGTTATTACATTCTCCCCCCCTTATAAGAATTCCGTCCCCGGAATTACTACAAAAGGTTACTCAAAAAGGTGGGGATAATTCTCTTTCATCTTATCTTCTAATTCCCACGTAGCTTCCTCGACTGCGTGGTTCCTCCAGAGTACCTTGACCGAACGTATAACTTTATTCCTTAGCGTTTGTTCCTTCCTATCGAGTATCTGAACAGGAGTCTCCTCGTAGGATAAGTCCCTCTCGACTTGAATCGGTTCATAGGATATGACGTGTTTATAATCCGATTTATATGGCCGCAACACTGAAACGTGAAATACGTTGTGAATGTGCTCCAGTTCAGGAGGTAAGGCTACCTCATACGCCACTTCACCTACTCGCTTTAGAATTTCGAATGGCCCTATGAACCTCGGGCTCAATTTTCCTTTCTTGCCAAATCTGATCTTCCCTTTCCAGGGAGATACCTTCAAAAATGCAAAGCTGCCAACTTCAAAATCTCACTTTTGACGATGCAAATCGGCATACTTCTTTTGTCGATCTTGAGCTGCTACTAGTCGAGCTCTTATTATCCTAATAGTATCCACGGTCTGCTGTACCAACTCGGGTCCTAGTAGTCTCCGTTCACCCACTTCATCCCAACATAACGGCGTTCGACATTTCCTTCCGTATAGCGCTTCGTATGGCGGCATGCCAATACTAGCGTGATAGCTGTTATTATAAGCGAACTCCACTAATGGCAAGTGGTCATCCCAACTACCTTTGAGATCCATAACACATGCTCTAAGCATATCCTCCAGTGTTTGTATTGTTCTTTCGCTCTGTCCATCGGTTTGAGGATGATAAGCCGTACTCAACCTCAGCTGCGTTCCCAATCTTTCTTGTAATCCTCTCCAAAATTTTGACGTGAAGCGCGGATCTCTATCAGAGACGATAGAAATCGGTACTCCATGTCGTGACACTATCTCTTTCACATACAGCTTTGCTAACTGTTCCAGATTATATTTGATCTTGATTGGTAGGAAATGTGCAGACTTCGTCAAACGGTCCACAATCACCCAAATCGCATCATAACCTCTCTGCGTAACTGGAAGTCCTACCACGAAATCCATCGTGATATGCTCCCATTTCCATTCCGGAATTTCCAATGGTTGTAACAGCCCACTTGGTCTCTGGTGTTCTGCTTTTACCCTATGACAAGTCAAGCACCGCCCCACACATTCTGCAACCTCTCTCTTCATGTTTGGCCACCAGAAGTGCTGACGTAAATCCTGATACATCTTAGTACTTCCAGGGTGTATTGAGTACCTTGTACTGTGAGCTTCTTGTAGGATCTCTTCTCTCAACTTTGGAACCATCGGTATCCAGATTCTCCCTTCAAACCTTAGCAATCCTGTGCTATCAATCTTGTTCTTCAGTTCCTCCCCTTCGGATAGACACCTTTTGATGCTAACACATTCTTCATCTTCCTCTTGAGCCTCCTTTATTTTATCTAACAAAGTCGGACTCACTTCTATTGTAAATAACTTCTCATCTGCCTCTTCCGGATGCCTGATTTCCAACTCTAATCTCTCCATCTCCTTTATCAGTTCTCCTTGAGCTGTTAGCATCATCAATTTTTCTCTGTCCTTTCTACTTAGAGCATCCGCCACCACATTGGCTTTACCGGGATGGTACAGAATCTTACAATCATAGTCCTTGATCAATTCCAACCATCGCCTCTGTCTCATGTTTAACTCCTTCTGAGTGAAGATATACTTCAGACTTTTATGGTCCGTGTATATTTCACACTTCTCTCCATACAGGTAGTGCCTCCAAATCTTTAGGGCGAACACTACAGCTGCTAACTCCAGGTCGTGCGTTGGATACCCCTTCTCATAGTCCTTTAGCTGTCTTGACGCGTACGCAATGACCTTCCCGTGTTGCATTAGTACACAACCAAGTCCCTTGTGAGACGCGTCACTATATACCACAAATCCCCCTGTATCATCTGGTAATGACAATACGGGTGCTTCACTAAGCCTCTTCTTCAGCTCCATAAAACTTGCTTCGCATTTTTCCGTCCATACGAATTTAACCATTTTCCTTGTCAAGTTGGTTAGCGATGACGCTATTTTTGAAAAATCCTGGATGAACCTCCGATAGTAACCCGCCAAACCAAGAAAACTTCTGACTTCTGTTGGTGTCTTCGGCTGCTCCCAGATTATAACTGCCTCTACCTTTGCTGGATCTACCGAAATTCCGTCCTTATCAATCACGTGCCCTAGAAACTGTACCCTCTGCAACCAAAATTCACACTTTGAGAACTTTGCATACAGTTTCTCCTTCCTTAATCTCTCCAACACTATTCTTAAGTGTTCGGCGTGCTCCTCCTCAGTCTTCGAGTATACCAGAATATCATCGATAAATACAACAACAAATTTGTCCAAGTACTGCTTGAACACCCTGTTCATCATATCCATAAATGCTGATGGCGCATTCGTTAGTCCGAACGACATCACCAAAAACTCAAAGTGTCCGTATCGAGTTCTGAATGCTGTCTTCGGCACATCTTCTTTCCTTACCTTCAATTGGTGATAACCGGTTCTCAAGTCTATCTTTGAAAAGTACTTCGCTCCCTTAAGCTGATCAAATAGATCGTCAATCCTAGGTAGCGGGTATCTGTTCTTAATCGTAACTTTGTTCAACTCCCGGTAGTCGATACAAAGTCTTAGGGATCCGTCCTTCTTCTTTACAAATAATACTGGTGCTCCCCACGGAGACACACTTGGCTTAATATAACCCTTATCTAGCAATTCTTGTAGTTGTATCATCAATTCCTTCATCTCCACTGGCGCCATTCTATACGGTGCTTTCGAAATTGGTGCGGTTCCTGGAGCTAATTCAATTGCGAACTCAATTTCCCTATCGGGTGGCAAACCCGGCAATTCCTCTGGGAAGACATCGGCGAATTCCCTTACCACAGGTATCTGTCCCACTTCACCCCCTACTCTTTGGGTATCCACCACATGAGCCAGATAACCTATGCAACCTTTCCTCAACAATCTTTTCGCTTGCATCATCGTCAGACAACGAGATTGTCTCGGCGATTTACTTCCATGAAATACCACCTTTAACTTACTTGGAGTCTTCAGGCTTATACTTTTCTTCTGACAGTCAATCACCGCTCCGTGTTTTGATAACCAGTCCATTCCGAGAATAACATTGAACTCTCCCAAGCGAATAGGGATTGCATTCACTCCTAGTTTATATCATCCTAATTCAACGCAACAATTCCTATGAATGTATTCTACGGGGATAATTTCTTTGTTAGCTACCTCTACATTCAAAGGATTCTCTAGTTTTTCTCGGGGTAGTTCTAACCTCCTAGCAAAATCTTCAGATATAAAAGAACAGGTAGCACCCGAATCAAATAATACATAAGCATTGATATTATTGATCGGAAGAATACCTGACACCACGTCCTTAGACTCCACAGCGTCCTGTACCGTCATATTGAAAGTGCGTGCTGTCGGTCTATTCGGCTGAATAACTGGCCCTCCAATGGCGAATTTGTTGTTGTTGCCCTTATTTCCACTTGCTACGTCATTCTTTCTCTTTGGGCAGTCCTTAATATGATGGTCCGGTGCTCCGCAAGAGAAACATCCACTTTTCTTCCCCTTAGGGCATTGTGGAGCAATATGCCCCTGCTGCCCACAGCTGTAGCAGACTCCCTTTCCTTTCATACATTCCCCTGAATGGTTCTTCCCACACTTATCACACTTGCTGACTTTCTTCGCCTCTTTCCCAGTCTTACTGCTTTCCGACATTCGGCTGTCACTCCACTTCCTCTTATTCTGATTGCTTCCTCCACTTGCATCTCTAGGCCCATCATGACCTTTCTTCTTTTTGTCTTGGTTGAATTTTACCAAGGCTTCATTTCCTCCTTCCGCAATAATCGCTCTTTCTAGAAGTGTTGCGAATGAGTCGATTCTTAGAACTGCAACCCTACTATACACCCATGGTTTCAAACCCTGCTCAAATCTTCGTGCCTTTCTGGCCTCGGTGTCCACTTGGTGTGGAGCAAATCTGGCTAATTCATTAAACTTTGAGGCGTACTCTACAACTGACATATTTCCCTGCTTTAGATCTAAGAACTTCATCTCCATTCTGTTTTGCATGCTATCAGGGAAATAGTTCTCGAAGAACAATTCCTTAAAACGCGCCCATAAAATAGTGCCCTCTCCAGCTCTTCCTTTGTTTGCTTTCCACCAGTAGTTTGCTTCACCTTTCAGCATAAAGGTGGCAAACGATGTCTTCTGTTCTTCGGCCACCCGTGCGACCTCGAACACCTTCTCCATTTCTTCAACCCAAGTCTGGGCCTCTATAGGATCTGTAGACCCATGAAATTCTGGTGGTCCTACCAGTTTGAAATCCTTAAAATTTGCTAAGTGTGTCCCTGGCTGGTTTGCAACTGGCGGTACTACTGGTGGTGGTCTATTCTGCATCATTTCCATCATCATGGCTGCGAAAGCCCTCATTGGGTCTTCCTCCCTCTCAACATTATTTCCGACTTCATCTACACGTCGAATTCGGGGTAAACGTCTTGGCGGCATTCTCTGTTATTAAACAGAACCTTACATTTATCATTTGTATATTTTATGAAATTTTACTGATGTTAAAAAAAAAATTTAAAATATCCCAATCAAACACATTTGATTTAAACAAACATAACTGCATTTATATTCATATACCACTGTTTAATACATCACGTAACAATCTGTGGCATACTGCTATAAATGCTCATGCATCATCTAGCTGATATTTATCCCCTAAAGAACAAAAGTGGGGATTTAAATCATCCTACCCTTCTAACGAAACAAAAGTCAGGGTCCAATACTATCCCAAGCAAAAGTAATGGAATTTACAACATACCACTGTCCCTACTATCAACAAAAAGTGGGAACTAAACTGCATCTATTTACAATCATAGTGCTAATAGAACCTACAATCCCCTGAGGATAGCATCCTCATGCTCCTGCCTGGCTATCATATCTGCTACGCGGCGACTGATTGTGCGCCTGTGGAGATCCTCCTCCCTAGGATACCTTCGGATCCTATGCCTCATTCTATGAAAAGCAGTGTCAAACACAAAGTTCAAACGATCAAACCTGATTGTACGAGTTTGAACTTCCCTCTCAAGTTCGTCCACCATCATGGTAGCTCTATCCAATGCTTCCTCAACACGGATTCTCTCTGCAACCTCTAGGTTAAAGTTGGCCTTCAAGGCCTCATGTTCCACCTGAAGCTCTGCCAGACTCAGCTTCACCTGATCACACTCCTCTTTCAGTTCAGTTACCTCCCCGGATAGCTGATAAGCCACACTCTTATAGCCATCTTCTAATTCCTGATGGATCTGATTTTGTTCCTCAAGATGCTGAATTCTACCCTCGAGTTCGTCATTCTTAGTGGTCAGCTCTTCTATGATGTCATTCGCAGTCGTGCCCATGCCATCTACATATTCAGCTGACTCCTCAGGTGATGTATTGTCATAATACTGCACCTCCTCATCCGAATCCTCATCGGCAGTCTGTTGCTCTTCTGAGTCATCCTCACTCCGTGGCCGCATTACCCCACCCCAAACTGGTTCCTCAATATCTGCCACGTGATCCTCCTCGGGATCCTCCTCAGGTGCAACTACTGCAGGCTCCACTGTAGGCTGCTCGATATGGACAATATGTTTATCCACAACAGTATCCTCCGCTATGTGACTTGGCTCCCCAATTTCTGCCATCCTACAGTCACAACAGGGAAAGATAAAATCACAGCATGTCAGTACAATAATAAAATATATTCATTGATGAAATGAAAAGATATTTTATCATGTACAACTTGGCTCGATGGATCCCCACAATCCACCTCCAAACATAAGTAACTCCAATGAATCTCCTTGATCCACTTCCTAGCGCACTCGATATGAGTATAATACTAAGGTTATAACCTAGGTTTCGCAGATCCTAAAGTTTATAACCTACAGCTCTGATACCAACCTGTGACGCCCCCAAATTCGGGTACTAGTACCTCGAACTCAGTGCTCACGATCTAATATAATTATATCATGTACACGTCCCAAAACAACACACAATATCTATTGCGGAAAATAAACATATGTTGTTTATACAAAAGGGTTAACTACTAGTCCCAAGGTACGAAATCTTAACAAAATACATCACGAATTTAATATATACAATAGGATTCGTGTTACATGTAATCAGATTTAAACAAAACATAACAATAGACATTTAGTACCCCAGCACGTCTACGAGTTTATCTTCCCCTTTCCCTTATCTTTATTTGAACATTCAGGTTTAGCTGCAATAAAATTTCATGACATAGCAAGGGTGAGCAACTAGCTTGCTCAGCAAGTTTTATACGAATAATATGAGGTATGTCATGATTGAATAATAATTGAATGATTCAATGAACTCAGGAAATAAATATCCGAACAATATGATCAATACTCGAATAATGAATAATAATTGATTCATTGAAATGCTGAGTGGTCCAATAGACCATGACCGTCTGTTGAGGAATCAATCCATTAATTGACCCTCTTAGGTTACATGTCCAGAACTGTACTTGAGGGGATCAGCCTCTCGTACTCTATGTGTATGCATAACATTTATTCTGTATGTATCGTTTATTTGATACTTAGGTTGCTCCCCATTATGGGTTGTTCTTCTAAGTTTAAGAATCCGTACCATCATGGTTTGGATAGCTTTTTAAAATAAATTACACATATGTCTAGCCGAACAAGTGGCCTAGACTTTCCTTTTAATTAGTTCATGAATGTAAGAACTGCAAATAATTCATAATTCAAGAATGGAATATGAATTCAATTGCACCACGTGCGAATAACAATAATATTGATTGTGAAATAATTTGTAATATCAAAATAAGTCAGGGTAACTTGCTCAATAATAAAATGAGTGAGGTCAAGGAACTTGCCTGGTGCGCGAATTACGTCTACTTTGCTTAATTTAAATTCTTCTTGAAGACCTAACATTTAAAATGTTGGCCTAACAATTAGAACAACACATAATCGCTTTACGTAAATTACCTAAATCAAATGTCATTTAAACACATAGCATAATATTTACTAACGCATTAGCTAAACAAATCATATCCCCCATATATTAATTATGTGCCAATATTATTATCCTTCTAATATTTAAATCACCTACTGATGTTAATTAATAACATCATAATTGATTACCAATATTATTAGTTCCCTTAATAATATTTGAAATCTATTTCTAATATTATTAACCATTTTTAATAATATTTTAATCCTTAATCATTATTATTAATCATTTAATAATAATTTAATTGTCGTCTAATATTATTAATTATTTAATAATATTTTAATTCATTACTATTATTATTAATTATATAGTAATAATTTAGTCACTAACTATTATGATAAGTCAATTAATAATTTAATCGTCAACTATCATTATTAATTAAATAATAAGTAATTACTAACTAAATAACAATTAGTTAGTTATCCTTACCTATTATAAGTTAAATAAAAGGTAATTATATTATTTTATCTTATCTTTCTTTAATTATTATTTAATATCCTTTAAATAATAATTAATATAATTAATTAATAAATAATTATTTTATTAACTTCATATTATCCTTTATTTATTATTTAATAATAAATAATTAGTTATCATATTTATTTGGTTTAATTATTATTTAATATCAATTAGATAATAATTAATCATAAAAATGGCTTTTATTTACTTTATTTATTATTTATTATATAAATAGTAAATAATTAATAAACTTGGGTCCCAAATTAATTACATTAACTTCTAAATATTTTGACCCATTTTGACTCAAAACGTTCCGACCCGACCCGTTAAAATTGGCCCGAACCGACCCGGATAAAAATCATTTTTTTCTTTGAAAAGGGACTAGGGCCCCGGCCCTTGTTTTTAGTACAAAGCTAGGGCCCCGGCCCTAGTGTTGCAGAAACATTTTCCAAGTTTTGTCTGTCCAACCCCCGCTCACTCCGATGACCATAACTTTCTCATTTCTTATCCGTTTTGAGTGATTCAAGCGCTCACGCGTCCGTAACTTCTTCCTCTACAACTTCTATTTATATCATACTTTCAAATTCCATACGTAACTAGACTGAAAACAGCAAAAACAGACAGGGTACAAACTAGATTCATGCATTCTTACTTCCAGTTTTCAAGTTTCCGGAGGTACTTTGGTTCAAACATTTTTTTGAATGAGCTATACACCTCCAAATCATGCAAGGTTGGATTCTATGGATTCCTAACTTGATCCTTAACATCCCAGTATTTTTCAAATAATTTTTCAGAAACTTTAAACATGGAAATTATCAAGCTACTCTCAATCGTGTCGGAAAATGGACTGTTTTGGTAGAAAAAAACATAACTAAATGTATACACCATAAATTTTGGTGATTCAAATTGGGTTTTCTTCTAAACTTGTAGTTCTATCAAGGAAAAATAATAGCCAACACAAACAAGTTCAAGAGCTTAGATGTACATGGCCTTAAACCACACTATCTCGCACGGTTTTTCCGAAAATGAGGATTTCATGCATTCTTTCACTTTTAAACACATAGGTGGGCATAATAACACATGAAAAGCTTCTTGAAACATATATTTACTACTCTAGCATGAATATGCTTACATAGAGCTCTTATTCTAGCTTTCTACCACATGAAACACAAAGCAATGGCCAAGGAAACAAGATACTAAAGTTGTGAGATATATACTACCTTTGAGACCTTAGGGCTGGCTTCCTCTTCCTTCCAAAGTAAGTAACAAATGTATTGGACATCCACAAGCCTTCCTTGAGCTTCTTAGATCAATTACTCAAGCAACTCTTGGTTATTTTTCTCTCTTTTCTCACTCTTGTGGCCTGGCTTCAGCTCTCTGTTTTCTCTCTCTGTAATGGACGGGAAGGAGAAGGTCTGGGATGCACCGCTTATACTCCTTCAGTCATGGACAGAAAGCTGAGGAAGTTGGCTCTACCGCCTCCCCTACGCCTGCCATGTCCCTCTTTTTCTTGGCAGCCGAAACCTTGAGCTGTGCACACCCATGCGTGCTCAGCTTTCTCCCTGTTTTTGTCCCGAAAAGGTTGGCACACCTAACTTTCTACCGGGTTGCATTGCTATTGCTTGGGCTGCTGGATTCGGTACTAAGGCTGGGCTGGTTATTTGTCTTAATTTGTTTCAAATTGTTTGAGGCCCAGTTGGAAATTATTGAGCAAATAAGATGGGGTTGGGTTGTTATTGCCCAAATACAATTGTAAGCCTAATTGGTTTTAATTTACCAACATTTTTGTTGCTACAAAATTAATTATTTGGGTCAATTTAAAGTGTCCCATAACATTAACTAATAATTTTATTAATTAATTTACTTAATCAAATTAGACTTAGTATATTCAAATTTAATTGAATATTTAATTGTTTAAAACAAATCTTATCAATTTCTTGATATTAATAATTTTAGGTTAGTCCACTAATTTAATTTAACCCATTAGTTGGACTTCCTTTAATTCTCTTCATATAATAATTTACTAATTAGTCACACCAAGATTTAAATTCGTTCATAAATATTCATTTCATTACTAAATGCAAAAATTCAAAATTATTTTGCGGTTATTACAACTTCTAGCTTGGACACCTATTCTCCCCCTCTAGGTGCACACATATACAAAATTACATTTGGTATCAGAGCAAGGCACTACTAATATTGATCTTTGCAAGTCATAGTGGAAGATCCTATGGCACACCTCAACTTTTAAGAAGGTCAGTCAACAAACAGGCCGCCTCTGTTGCTAGGGAGTGAAAACTTCAACTTCTGGAAATTCAGAATAAAAATCTATCTCAACCGGGACCCATGACAATGGTGGGTAGTTAAAAATGGACCCATTATCTCGAGGCATGATGATAGCAAGTCCAAGACTCTTATGGAAATGGATGCAAATGAATCGTATATGGTATCCTATGACTCCAAAGTCATGAATACGCTACTGAGTGGTATGGTTCAAGTTGAAATCAACAAGGTCTTTGTATGTAATTCGACAAAAGAAATTTAGGATACAATCATCACGAGCCATAAGAGAACTACTGAGGTAAAGGAAGTCAAGTTAAGTATGTTGATGTAAGAATATGAGTTTTTCAAGTTAGAAAAGAATGAAACAATCAAAGAAGCTCAAGCAAGGTTCCTCACTTTAATGAACTCGCTAAGCATGCTCTATCGAAAAATTTATCAAAGGGAAATAAATAGAAAGCTACTAAGAGTTATACCCAAATGATTCACACCAAAAGTCACAACCCTCCAAGACTCAGCAATAATCATTACCATGGAGGGACTTACATTATTTGGTGAGCTTGATGAGTTTGAGAACCAGCTCAGAAGATATGATGAAGAAGAGGAGACGCCAATAAAGAAGATATTGGCATTTCACAATAAGAGTAGGCATCATGATCAATACGAAGATTTCTATGAAGAAATTGAAATGCTATCAAGAAAACTCGAGAGATTACTCCAAAGAAAGAAACAAAGGAATAATCAAAATGGTAGCTCAACTCCCGTGAGTAAGTCCAAAACAAAAAAAGATGAAGAAATTGCCCAATTTTGTTTCATGGGACTAGAAGATGATGATCAACTTGAGGTGAATAATTTTTATTTTAATGAAGCTCTTGAAATAACTATATCTGATTATCTTGCTTTAAAAAATAAAAATTAACATTTCAAAAAGAAAATTACTTATTTAAAGAATTGCGTAAATGAGCTAATAAATGAAGTTGAGTCACTTATTGAATATAGAAAAGAAAATAAATATCTCAAAAATGAGAATGAAGTTTTAAAAGAAAATTTGAAAATGAGAGATGCATGCATAGGTGCTTTTAATGATGGAAATATTATAAGCATGCAAAATGATAATAATGAAGAAATAATATTATTGAAAAAAGACCTTCCAAAATTTGTTCAAGGAGAAGAGAATTTGAATAGGTGGGTGCTCAAAGATCTAGCATTGATAAGCAAAGGATTTGGTATAATCCTATTAAAAATGTGGAAAAATAGAACTAATGATAATATTAGAATGATTAATAGTAAACCAATGTTTAAGCCACTTTATTGTTCGCCGTTTGTTACTTGTAAAAAATGTGGTTTTAAAGGTCATTTTGATTCTAATTGTAATAAAATTAAAATAAAACAAATTTGGGTAAAGAAATATAATTTATATGCTACTAATCAAAAAGGACCCAAGAAGATTTGTGTACAAAAAAGGTAGAGACTATTTATTTGTTTTGTAGATGTCTCAAGGTCAAAAATGAGACGGATAGTACTTTACTTTGAGAGAGGAAGTTACCTATGAATTATTTGGCGGAATCTATAAGTACCTCATGTTATTTTTTAAATAGAGTTTTAAATAGATATATTATTATGAAAACTCTATAGATTTCGTAACATAAAGGTTCATAATATCATTTATTCTAAAGTTTTTATTATGTTAAATGCTCAATATTTAATACAAATGACAATCTTGGCGAGGAATCAGTGCATATTATTTTTGACGATATTAACAATGATCTGTCAAAAGAAGAGAAAGAAGATTCTATAGGAAAAAGGAATTTGGAACGTGGAAATTAGACAGCTGAATCCAGACAACCTAACTTGACTACATCAGAAGTAAAAATAGATGAACTTGAAAAGCAGACAGATGAAATCGGACACCCTAACCCATCTGCTTTAAAAGAAAACTCAAATATGTAGACAGTTGATTCTAGATAGGTTGACCCGTCTACTTCAGAAGTCGGAATAGACATTCCTAAGAACGATCCAGAGGAACAAATGACTGAAGTTAGGCTTCCATGAACAACCAGAAAAGTGGAAAATCATCCCCCTAACCTGAGCATTAAAGACCTCAACATTGGGATTACCAAAAGAAGAGCTTTTGAATAGATTTGGTTATGAAAATCCAAAATATATCTAAAGATACACTAAAGAGCACATCTATCAATCTTATTACTGATAACGACAATATTGATATATAGGTAACAAATCACATAGGTATGATCATTTTGTTTATTTGCTATATGTGTTATTGTTATAAGCTTGCTCCAGTGTCATTCCTTATCCTTGTGCTTATTTCTTTTAATGTTGACGTGAGATAACTAAATTTAGCCAAATTGATATGAAGTATTTTTTGTTGATGACAAAGGGGGAGAGATATAACTTATTTAACTAAATTGATATGCATATCCTATAATCAACTTGTGTTTAATGTGCATGGTTTCATTTATTTTTTTTGATAATGACAAAGGGGGAGAGATATTTGGGTATATTTGAATTGATATTCTTCAACTATCTTAGTTGCTACTCTGATTATTGTTGTGGTACCTTGATACTTTATTTTGTTGAGGCATGTTGGTACTGGAAAACTATATTGTGTTGGAATATGCAAATAATGGTTATTTGGAATTTGTTTAGTTTAATTCTATTTGAATTATGATCATGATGAGTATGTTACTTGATTGATCTAGTAGTAGATATGATTTGTTCAAAGGGAACTTTCAAGGTTACAGAGGTGCAAAGGGGGCAGTAATGTCCATCTCAGTGCAAAGCTACTTTGAACAAAGAGTTTATTGCATTTTGTTTGAACAAGTTTATTTAATAAAAAAAGTCTCCAATACTAATTGGTATTGGACGTAGATTAGACCACTAGATTAGAGGATAGGAGTTGAACCACGTAAAAATATTTGTGTATGTGGTTTGCTATTTCGTATGGTTTGATCTTTTAAGTTTCATTCTGCATTTAAACACATCTGCATAATAGGGTTCTGCTGATATATTAAGTAACCTAATCCAGACACCAACTTGTACTAGTTTTTCCTGTCTACATTACAACTAAAGTATAATTTATTCTAAAGCAGGCACCAGAAGTCATAGGTATCACCTGTCCGTTTTAAACCTGTAACAAAAAAAAAAAAATTTGTTATTGTCGATCGCTTCTAGCTTGGACACCTATTCACCCCCTCAAGGTGTGCACATATACAGAATTACAGTTCATTCCCATAGTCAAAAGCTTATAGAATAGACGGGTGTGAAAACATCCACATAACCAAATATTTACAAGTTTGAATTTCTAAAGAACAAAAACAACTGCGAAAGTAAAACTATATAGAGTTATATTATATTTCCTCCATAGGAAACTATATACAAGCAGCTATTTCTATTCCCCAGTCTACAAATGAGGAACAAATTCACAATCATTTCATCCCCAGAGACCAATGTTTTGCGACGAACCTAAAGATGCAAAATCTTCCACTGTTGGCTCTGGGAATGCATATGGGGACAATGGACATTATTTAGTGCAAACTTGTATTTGGGAGAATCTAAAATTTTGTGCGAGTAAGAATTCGTTTGCATTTAAGCTAAAAGGCTCACAAACTGTACTTATAAGCTGCTTCTAAAAGTTTAATAAATATACTTATAAGTTAATAAATAAAAAAACAGCTACATCATTAGGTGCTCGCACACCAAAGTGAGAAAAAATTCCATATATGTTCGAAGCAAAAATCTGTATCATGGACAGTGTTTTAGGTTTATCAGGTACTCATATATGAGAGTAAAATACCTCGTATGTTCTAGTTGTGCATTCTAATATAGCATTCGTTCTGCGTAGTCAGTCGATCACCGTTCCCAATAACCATTTTGTCACCGATAACCATTTGGTCGCGGTGATTATATATGATCGAAGATAAATTAGTGGCTAAATTTGACTGATAATCAAAACAATTAAGCCTGCTAATTCTGATGTATAAAAAGGGTGAGAACACTATCCATTCCATTGACTGGACATTATCATTGCCAGCAGGAAGTGAATGGCAATTTAATTGATGGTATCTACACATATTTAAGTCAAGAAAAAGAGAAAGTACAAGTTCATGTGTTTATGCACAAAACTGATTAGTAAATCTGAGTAGTCTAAACCTTAAGGAACATGCAAATGTTACAAAACACCCATTTTTCCAATATTTACAAGCTTAAGTTTTCCAAAAAACACGAACAACTATAAAACTAAAACATTAGAGTTTATTCCCACAGTCTAAAGCTTACAGAACAGACAGATGTTAAAACATCCACATAACCAAATATTTAAAAGTTTTGACTTTTCTAAAGAACAAAAACAACTGAGAATGTAAAACTATATAGAGTATTATTATATTTCCTCCAAAGGAAACTCTATATAAGCAGTTATTTCTATTCCCCCGACTACAAATGAGGAACAACTTCCACAAACATTTCATCCCCAGCGAAGGATGTTTTGGGACGAACCAAACGCTGCAAAATCTTCCACTGTTGGCTCTGGGAACGCGTATGGGGACAATGGTTGGTTTGTTGGCGGATTAATCATCATGTTATTTACATTAGACTCTTGCGGTGGCAGAAAAACTAATGCATCATTTACTTCCGAGTACTGATTAGTATTCACAACAAAATGATTAGTACCAAAATTTTCATTTTCACTCACCAAATCATTTGCGATAATATTATTGTTGTTGTTGGCGTTGAAATTCAGTTCTTGTTCGAGAGATGAATGCATGGAATTAATACTTGCCCAGAGTTCATTGTCATCGGGGCATTCAACTTCTGAATCATCAAGCAGATGCTTTTCAATTTCGCTGAAAGAAATTTCATTGATTGGCATAATTGTTCCTGAATTTTCCACAGAATTCATCGGAGGAAAACCTTGATTGCCTTGTATTGCCATAGGCATCAAGGATTGTCCCTGATTGTTGCTCACTCCTTGAGTACTCCAAAGCATGGTTGTTTGCTTCTCAATCGCGCAGCTTGTTGCTGTGCCACCCAAATGTGGAAATTCCATAACTATGGAATCACATTAAAGGCAAAATAAATCAAAATCAACACATTATTATAACCTAGGCCTAAACTAATGATCATGAATACAAGTATCAATACTATTATCATGAACAATGTTTTCATATAGTAAAATGCAGGACAAGAAAAAGATTCAATAAATTTTTAGATTTCATTTCCTTTTCCTTTCTTTTCCCTCGAGATTTTCAAGTTCCCAACAAAATGCCCAATTTATTGTTTACCTGACATTGGAGAGGGTGAATCCACAATAACAAGAGGTGGACTTGTTGTTGCCTTGAAGTTGAGCACAATGTGAGGAGGAACAAGAAGTGCAGGAAAATTTGGTACATGATATGGAATTTCAGGAGCAGAAACAGTGCCATTTCCATTCAAATCTGGAGAGTATGCTGGAAAGCTGGCAATGCTTGCATAGAAAAATGGACTATTCTGAGTTGGGAAAGTCTTTCTGCTCAAATCAGACAAACGTTTATCGCATTGGAGAAGCTTCTCATAGGGCCTATCCAGAACTCCTGGAGGAAAGACAACATAGTGCCTCCTGGAAAATAAGTATCATTTCAAGTATACACAAGTTAAAACAAGTAGTAAGAACAATGTTTAGTAAATGAATTTTACCTAGTAAATACCTAAAAGTCTGCATTACGAGAATTATATTTGAGCTAAGGGATGTTACAATATATACCAATAATAACACATCAAATTCAGTCGAACCAACTTAAAATGTTGAATGTATAAGATATGAGAAAGGGACTGATAACAAGTTCTCTATGTAGGTACAGATTAACATTTTTATATATGTTAGTAATCAATAGAGCATATGCAAGAATTCTTACGTGAATAATTACAAATTTGCGTTGGTAATATAAAGGCGACAAAATCAAAAATTACTTAAATTATACTAATTGGTCAAAAAAAGGAAATCATATTTAATAGAACTCGACAAAAAATCATTTGTATTTCAAATAATAAATGAGGAAACGACAATTTTGTCGTGTTCAACTTCTACAGTTAACGAATTTTTGAAAGTTTTCAACAGTTAAGTAGGGTTTAACAACTGTTTTAAATAAGATTGACATATTTACTACAAATACCATAAAAATCATCGAAAAAAACAAAGGAGGAGATGTGAAAAACAATGTTAGACCTATAAATGGGAGCTTGACCTCCAGTAAAATCTTCTGCTTGTTGCCAGGCGGTATGCTTTCGTGGTTGGGGATTTGTCTCCACAAAAAACACAGGTGGACGGTCCAACTGCCAAATATTGTGTAGGACTAAATTAAATTCCATTCAAAAACTAGAAATAAACACCTACTTAATTAACCGAATATTAAAAATAGTAACAGAGAATTAAACTCCAGCAAAAAATTATTAACCTCGATTTCCAAGATTCCGGATTCATTATCACGAAGAACAGCCTTAATCCCAGTGATAGTAGACCATTTTAGCTCGATCTTACTCTTCCTCTTCAGTGATCCATCCAGAATTTCCCACACAATTTTCTTTTTTGAATAGTAATATTTAGCTATCAGACCACCACCTTTCTGCCTAGATAAACTCTGCACATATTGTATATAATTAGATTAGAAGCTTTATCCCCAAGTACTTTCATGAGTTGTAGTCCAAATAAATTTTTAAAAATACGGTAAATTAAATAAAATATTTACCTCCCAGTTGCCAATTTTGAGTAATGTAGCAGGGAAATTTGAAGCCTTCATCTTTTTGCAATCCACTTTTGCCTGAGAAACTTCTTGATTTGCAGATTTCCTTGTTTGGGATAACTTCATTTCCAGCAAGTTTATTAAGGATGGTGTTTTGGTCAGCTTCAAACCAAGAAGACTGCTTTCTTGAGAACTGTCAACAAGTTCTTCCTGCAAAAAATAAAAATAAATAAATAAATAAAGTAAAATCACAGGTTTTCTCATGAGCTTTAAAACAAGAAATTCACAAAGATTTTACTGAAAACAGAAATATTTATCACAAATCAAGCTATTTATCAAAAAGGAGGCTTTTTAAAAAATAACATTCGAAAACCAAAACTCTAATAAAAGCCTAATGTATATTTTACCAATGAAAGAGTGAATCAATCCTTGAAAAAATAATTTTTTAAGAAAAACCCAAATTTAAACATAAAATTCCATTCTTTTCAAGAAATGACGAAACCCCACTTCAATTCTTTAGCTACATGCAAAACCCAAGAACCAAAATTTGTCAAATAATCATTCGAAGCAAATTCCCACTGTAAACACAAAAGATATATACATATACATACGTATACATTTATAGACATCTAAAAAGAAGAAGAAAAACCAGGAAACTGTTTTCATTCGTACAAAAATGTGTGTATATGTTCAGTTATATACATACATACATACATATATATATATATATATATATATATATATAGACACACACACACACACACAAACACTTATGCCATAAAATTCAGTAAAGAATCAAACAAAATAAGCAAAAAAAACCAGGACCTGAAGATTAATCTCAGTAGAAAGCCTGAATCTCTTGTTAGAAACTTGTTCAGAGCTCTGAACCCCAGAAATCACATTGTTTTCTTGATAAAAATGGCGATTTTGGGATTGTTCAGCAATCTCACCCAAATCTCCATCTTTATCATTTGTAAAGAAAATTCCATTTCCAGAATTTGGGTTTCTAAGCACCATGATATTTTTTCAAGATACTACCAAAACCCACCTCTAAAATTTTATTACTCTCTTCCTATCTTTATCTAAAATTTCCTATGCACACACATATACATTTATATATATATATATACACACACGTGGTCATATATATTTATATATTTGATTGTATGTATATATATTCTCGTATATACTACGCAGACGGATGAGGAGTAAAGATTGCGAAGAAAAAAGCAGAAGAAAACAGCGTGAGTGAGTGAGTAATAGGAGAGAGAAAACTGAGAGTTGAAAGAGGAGGAAAAAGCCAATCATATTATTTATTGTTTATTTGTTTGTTATTTTATTATTATTATAATAATGAGTTTGGGTGGTTGGTTGTAACTTTAAAGGACTCTTTCTTGACTTGGGTTTGCTGGCGTCAGGTTATGAGATCTCCTTTAAAGTTTTTTTTTTTTTTAATATCTTAATTTATTATAATATCTTAATTTTAATTTAGGGAGAAAAGTTTTCATGGTAATTTATCTTAATATGATTTTAATCCTCAATCTTTTATCTTCATATGAGTGAATTATACCGATGAATTAAGTGATCATCAATATTACTACATAATCGAGATTTATTTTTTCACAATAAAAAAAATAGAAATTAAAATATATCATGGTAAATTACTAGTAATAAAACCTTTTTCTATAGCTCCTTAGATTTGTTTGTTAGAAAAATCAACATTTTTTTCTCCTCACTTCTTTAACCACTTTTTTTTTTTCAATTTATTTTGGTTAAGTAAATACTACTCTTTTACTTCCTTGGTCCCACAAAAAGACATTCATATGTGTCTTTAATTTTGACTAATTTAAAAAAAATTGGTATCTTGAAGTGTAATGTGAAGTTATTTAATTTCTAAAATAATAATTTTTATACCTAATAATACTTTTTAAGGAGTTTATAGTATTAATCGGTGTATTGACCAAAATTAAATAAATGTGCAGTAATTTTAAATTTTAGTAATTTTTTTTGTGAAGTACAATGAGTATTTTATCTAAAACAGTCATCCATAAAATCTGTATCTAGGATTTTTTTTCTACATGTTATATAGAAGTTAAAATCTGAACTACGTTGTGTAATTTTGCAGTTAGCGAGACTTAAATGATAAAGTGGATTTAATTTTATTCGAAATAACCTTATTCAATGAGAAAACAAAAATAAATAAATTATATTTTATAATTAATAATACTTTTTTTAACCCTCCCCTTTGAAGTGATATGAATATAACTATAGTAAATCACATAATAATTTCATTAAATTTCTTAATTTTAAATATACTTCAGACTCTGGAGTAAAAATACAAAAATTTCATAATAAAAAAGAAATAAAATTCCACAATAATTGCACTACAAACTAATGGTTTACAGAGTGCTAAATTAATGACGCTTAAACTATAGTAGAGTGCACTTTGATCTTGAGCTATCTTAATTAGATTTTTTATACTTTTATTTTAAGTCAACTTCCGTTATGTCGTATAGATTCTATATTTAGCATTTATTAAAAAGACGTAAATATAAATTAATACATTTAATTTTTAACGTTTTTCTATTTTAGGTATTGAACTCTTAATTTTTTTAATTAAGTGATTAAATTTTTAATTTTTTTTACTTTGAGGATTGTCTTATCAGTTTTTTCAATTAAAGAATTAAACTTTTTTTTATTTTTTTATTTGGGGATTGTTTTCTCAATTTTTTTATTACGTCTAATTGATAGTTATGTGTTTATTCAATTTGTTTCTTTTTATTGAATGAAATTATATATTTTCTCTGTCTCAAATTAAAAGACTGTTATTGG